>CM032352.1:46746855-47207482 GCA_019023105.1 Diglossa brunneiventris | reverse complement strand
TCTAACTAGAGAAGATTTTTCTGTGTTGTGAATGTAATCTGGTGTACCCGTGCAAAGGCAAATTCTCTTTGTCTAATTATTTTGTGTGCCTCAGTTATCTTTAGCTGACAGTTCTTTTTCTACAGAATTGCTTTTTCACTGCCAGTAGAGGGAGCACAGATCATTGGATTTTACTAGATAAGTAAATGAAAATAACAGCTGGATTTTATATGAAAAAAACATTTTTTCATTAATAGCAAAGAGTAGTTAATTAATATTAAATAAGCAAGATTTTAAAGTTGTAGTTATTATGGTCATTCTGAAAATACTGGGCTATCAATCTATGAAATTTTAAGGTGAAGTGACTGCGAGTAATCTTTTGTAAGGAAAAACATTACTGCCGACATTAGTAATCTTATGGACTTCTTATAAGAATTTCTTTAAAATAAAGTTTAACATAATCTAGAATCAGTCTTTTCCAACTTAACCTTTAAAATATGCAATAATTTTACTCAAAGAAGGTAATTAGAATAAACAGAAATTTAGTTTTGTAATTAATATTTCACATGGTGGTTTCCTATAAAGTCTTTCAATGAAAAGAGATTTTTGGTTTTAACATGTTGAATTTATTTTTGTGGGAATCACAATTTTGAGTAACTTAGAAATTAGTTCTTAAATTACAATATACTTGAAAATAACATTATCTTTTTTCTCTTGTATTTCATAGCTTGTGTTGCAATGAACTTTTTCACTCCTTTGCATTATAAGTTGTCAAACAGCAGGGTGTCTTATTTGATTGACTCTTAGACAGCTGCATTTTAAGTTTTGATTTTTTTCTATATGTTCTCGCTCTATCAAGCTTTAATCTTTCAATCAGGCAAACATTCCAAACACAATAGTTTTTGTAGGAGTTACAGCTACTTGGGAGTTCTCAAGACATACAATTTCTGTAATAGTTAATATTTTCTAGCATTACAGCAATAGACCAGTGTAGGTTATTTGATTGCTGGTGGTACTTTTTTTGACTTGTTAATTAATCACTGCCAACCCCTGAATAGTTAATAAGAGTTATGCTAGGTATGGCTCCAACTCCCAAGTCACCCTCTCCCTGTTAAAGTTATGGCAATCAATCATAGATTATGGTTTAATTTCACATAAAGGATCTGTTTGGTCATTGCTGGTTGTTTATGTTTGGTCATTTGTTGTTTTGTTTTGTAAATATGGGCTGTAAACATAGACATATATTAATTTCAAAGTTATTGGCTTATCAACAAAAATGTAGTAAGCAATAATTCTGTGATTTTGAAGGTAAATAATTTGAAAATTGGTCTCTTGGGGAATTCTGAGCATAGCCTAATATGGTTTGTTTCTGCTCTATTTCTTTTAAAGAATCCTGGTTTTTGCTGTTTCTTTCTTGTACAAAAACAACCCCCAATGCAAACACAACATGTAGGGTTTTTCTTAGTCTTATTTTTTCTTAGTCTTATTATATTTTTTGTAGTCTTTTTGTTATCTATTGACATAGGTATGCATTTCTATATATGTCTCTATACTTATTCCTCTATAGCACTTAAGAAAGTAGTTTACTGTAGCTTCAGGGTCAAACTTTAAATTAGGACACAAAACTAAACCTCTTGTATGTATTCATTAAACCAAAGGATGATGTTGTCATAGCTGAACCTTTTAACTCTCACATTATTATTACTCTTGCTGCCCAAAAACTCACCTAATTCTTTTTTTAAGTCTGGCTGCTACCCTTTGATTTGTGTCTTTTTTCTTTTCTATAAGACTAGGAAATGGTATCTAAGTAGACAGCAAGACTCAACTTCGCCAATTTCTGTCACAGCTTATTTATCCAGAAAAAATGCAATGAAAGCATTGGCATTTATTTCTAACAAAATATTCTCTAATATTTCCAGGGGTCTGGGGATGTTTTCTGCCCTGTGGACACCAACTGTACTGTGAACTGAGCACTCACAGAGGGCACAGAGTAATTAAAATGCTACCCTTGAAATTTTTCTCAGTGTGAGAAAATGATCCTTTCACCTTCTAGGGCTACCTTTCCTATAATGTCTGACTATGATTCCAGTACATTCCACTAGTTTTAAAGTGTTTTTGAAATCTCATTGAGGACTAAACTCAGAATATCTATGTATCTATGAAGATGTGCCTACAATTATAAGTTTTAAAAGTAAGCACTACAACTGCAAGTTATTTTAAATGCTCTTCTATATTCTTTAAAAGTATTTGAGGTTACGTAAACAAGTAACAGCTATAGAGACTTATATTTTTAGATAACCTTCATATAAATACTTAAGCAACAGAAGTAATTAGTGATTGAACACTATATATGTAAGGTCTGAGTGCATTTACTAAAAAAATGTTTCATTTGAAACATCCATGGAAAATTGGTGTCTCATTTATCTACTCCTAACAAAATAGTTTTATAGTTTTCATTTTGATTAAATTATAATTTTTAATTACTTTAGAAGATTAAAGATATCTGAAACTTTTTTTTCTATCCAAAGCAAAATATTTTTCCTACTGTAAATACTTGTTAGAAAAGTATTCACATATAGTATTTCACATTTCACACAGAAAAGTAGTTCACATATCTGTAATGATAAGAGATAATCCTTTCCCTCAAAGATGACGATTGGAAGGGGTGGAAATAAAAAAACTACCAAAACCAAGTAATTCAAGTGGGAAAGCATTATCCCCATTTTTCTGATGAAGAACTGGAACAAACGTGGTTTTCAATTAGTTTGTGTACTGAGAGGTCTAGAGGATGAAATAAGGTTGACATTTGAGAGGCTGAGGGAAATTTCTTTACATACTCTTCTGGAGTGGAAATAATACTCTGAGGATACAGAAAAATGCTTTTGCAAAAGCAGCAGCAGATTTCTTACTCTGTTTTCCTGTGACAAAAACAGATGAAAAAAAAATTTCTAATGTGCCTTTTAAAATGGACTTATTAAGTAATCATGAATTTCTTAAGAAATGTAAAAAAAACTCTGATCAAATCACCATTGTTCCATAGATGAAACAACATTTTATTGTATTAAAAGAATATTTTATAGGGCTTTTCTATTATTTTTTCTTTTTTTTTTTTCTTACAATTTTCCATTTTCTTTTCCTGTACAGACATGTTTCATGAAATGATTCCCAAACTATGATTTCGTCATCCTAAAATTTCCTGTTAAATAGCTGTATTTCAGTTTTACATTGCGGTTGTTTCTATCTAACACTGCTTCACTTTTCCTTATTTTTCTGCTATTTCAAGTGTGATTACCTATAAATTTTTGCTCTATCCAACTGAAAAGTTTCTTCCCCACTTACCAGCCTAATTTCTCCAAATAAACAAGAAACAGTCAACTGGTCCTAAACAAAATTTTTGTTCTAGTGTTTTGTTAATTACAAATATTCCTTTCCTGTGAAAAGCATTAAAATGAAGTCCAGCAGAAGAGCCTTCATTGTCAGAGGCATAGCACAAGAGTCAGAAACACTTCACCATCAGTTTGAGGCATTTTGTGTGTCTCTCAGATGGGTGACAAGCACACAGCTCATTATGCCATATTTCTTCTAACTTTTGCCACATTTGCTTTCTGGAATGGCAAATCTAATTCTTGGAATTTATAATGAACCTGACGCCTGTAGAAATCCAACTATATACAAGTAATTTCTTTAAATTTCCCCAGAAAAAGACAATCAATAGTAGTTTAATACAGAGGAAATTGGTAACTCTAGCTCCTACAATAATCTCCATTATGAATCAGCTTTAAAATGCTTATACTGTTCTTATTACTGACTGATGGTTTGACTATCAATCTTAGTAAACATAGAATCATAGAATGGTTTGACTTGGAAGTGACGTTCAAGATCATTTAACTCACCCCTTTTCCCTGATGCGGGGAGGAACATGCCACATTTTTTTCTCTGCTTGTTCTGCACCTGTCAGAGGATAACGAGAGAGTTGACAGATTCTGTAGTTTTCCTTTTTATTTTGAGAGTCATTAAACAAACTGAGCAAGAAATCTCTTTGAAATCTCTCTCCTCTCCATCTATTCCAAAATATAAGTGTGTTTGCAAGGTGGAATAAATAGCAAGCTTTCTGAAATCAAAAGAAGCTTTATTTCCACCATCTCATTACCTTGCATTTGACTCTAAATTTAAGTTTCTCTCTAACTGAGACTTAAATTTTTTAGGCAGAGACCTCTATTTCTTCTAGGGTACTGAATTAAAGTCTAATTAGATTTCACTTCCATCTGCTCTTTGTTACCAAAATCCTTTTATATTTTCTTGTAGTTCATCAAGACTGCTATATGATTGCAAGTCATTACCTAGTTCCCTGATTATAATGGCATTCATACCATACTGACCTGTAGACTTACACATGCAAAAATTTTCCTGATACTTTCTTATCCACTCTTATCAAAAGTTATACTGATCTTCTCTTTATTAATTACTAATTCTCAGAAAATTTTCATCTTTTCCTGTAAGGACTTTAAAAATATAGGGTAGAAGTTTAGTTATTTTAGAATTATCTATGACTGGCTCGCACTCATGAATACTATGCTTGTTATCTTTACTGCCTTCCTTGTTTCCTAAACTTATTTTCTGATCTTTTAGGGAACACTCCCTTGTTTGTTTGTTTGTTTGTTTGTTTTTAATTCCTTGGCAAGCATTATTTAAGGAATTATTGTAGAACATGATCTCCAGAAATTAGAGTATGGACTTAGTAAAAAATTATCAAAAAATACTCAATAATGCATTTATTTTATGCACCCAGGATTTGCAAATGCATAGAAACAATGAAACATCAGGATCCAGCTGTGTCTATAAATTAATGGGAAAGGGTGAAGCTCACAGTTAGCATTTTTCTGGGCCAAATTTGGCCAACCTTAATGAGTGCAAGTGATTAATGTGAATAAGGATTGCAAGATATATCTCAAGTGGATTATGGCTATACCTAATTTATGATTGCTTTATCCCCACCACCAGTACTTCTCCCCTTTTTGCTTTTTCCCATGTTTCTTTGGAGAAATCTAGGCAGAGTATCAAAAGTCTACTGTACATCCACTGCACAAGGTAGTAGCATCACAGAAGCAAGCTGAAAAACTGGTAATTTCTTTGCTGCTTTTTAGTTTCTTTTGTTGCTCTACATCGTGAGTTTTGGGAAAATGGTTCATACGCTAGACCCATGCTCACCTTGCCTGAAGTAATCAGCTCTTCTGGTGTTTTTCAGGATAGGATTTTTTGTTTCATTCTCATCCACACTTTTACCCATGCAGTGGCAAGATACGGTGGTTTTATTTTCATGGCTACCTGTGCAACCATCTATGACTGTAGATAACATTTTTTTTTTTTTTTTTCAGTCTTCCCCACGGGCTGCAGTCTGGCTTACGTGGATGATAGAGATGATTGCCCAAAGTGTTTTTCTATCAGCAAAACATTGATGCACTAGTCTCTCTCATATATCTCACTGTGTATGTAATCATAAAAACCCTCATTTTCACCTCCTTAGACTGTTTGGAATCTGTTCCAAAATGGAGCTCCTGATCAGTCTTGGGAAATCACACATCTTTTTAAAAATAATGCTTACAATCAGCAAATGGAGAGTTGAAGCATTCAGGAACATATGTGTATATTTATACATTCCTGCTCTACTGAGCGAACGTTGTTGACAGATCTGACAGCACTTCCTGAGAGTCACTGAAGAAATAGTAAACAAGATGGCTGGAACTTGTATATTATAGTGGTTTGAAGTTGTAACTATAATAATAAAATATGTCTCTTTCTTTTTATGTAATTTGGACTATTTTAGTGAAACAAGGAATTATTCTAAGGAAATGCCCATACTATTTACACACTATCTAGTCCATTTCCCCAGCAAGGGGCAGAGACATCTTCAGCTAGATCATGTTGCTCAAAGATTCATCCCACATGGCCTCAATCAGTTCCAGTGATGGGGCATCCACAATTTCTTAGGGCAACATTACCAACATCATAAGGAAGAATTTCGTCCTAATATCTAATCTAAACCTACTCTCTCTTAGTAAAAACTGTTGACCATCATGCTGTCACTACAGACCTTGGTAAAAAGTCTTGTCATCTATCTTATAAAAAAGAAAAATAAAATTTAAAAAATCACATAGAGAAACATAACAAGGTTTATTTTAAGTTTTACCAAAGCAATCCGCATTACAAGAAAGAAAAAATTACATAATTACATTAATTGTAGGTAAAGATATTTTCAATGTCACAGAGCAGAAAAGTGATAACAATCGTCAAATGGAAATAGCGAGTAATGCAGAAAAGAATCTCTAATGATGTCATGTTCCTTCTTTTTGCATCTATGGGCTAATCCTATTTTCACTGGACCTCAAGGATTTGTGAAAATTTTGTATAAAAATTTGGTTCAGAAATTAATAAATTAGCCACACTTCTAAAATTAGTTATATCTAATTTTTCCCCTCTTTATGTTAATCTCAGAAGAAATCTTAACATTTTCCTATCTTTTATATGTAAAAACTATTCCTGAGACTTATAGACAGAGCCACACATCCTAACTTCTCTCTTTCTCAAGCACATAAAGAAGGAAATAAATCAATAAAAATATTTCCTTGTCTAATCTAAACATTATCAAAACTAATTTATCATCAAATCCTGATGATATCGCTTATTGCATTTGAATCCTAATGCAATATATCACAGGCCTTTTAAATATTCCTTGTATGCTGTTTTTAGCACGGGATAATTTTTTAAAGTGGAAGTGTAATTTGTTGTCAGAATGGAGTTGTTTAAACCTGTCAGTGCACCCAATAACATGAAAACAGTGAGATCAGTTTGACTCTTGTTTTCCTGAAAGGGAAAACTTTTGAACTCTTTGCTGCTTTTCTTTTGTTTAGAATAATAGTGGTATAGATGCACACAATTTTATTTTGCATGATAGGAAAAATAATTTTAGATGGCTATGAGAGACTGGACTGATTAATGACTGGACTGATTAATGACTCAAACAATTACTAAAGTGCCCAGGTGCAGAGGGTGTGCACACCCATCACAGGAAGCTAAACCTGGATGTTGAATAAGATAAGGAAAGAGGCTGATAAGAGGCAAATTCTGGGTTTTTTTTTTTATCCTGCCAATGTCCACCCTTACATAATGGCTCAGCTGTGAAAACTCACCTCCTGGAAAGTACTGGGACATTTACAGGTGGTCTGAAGGCATTCACCCCTTCTGATGGGGCAGAGTTGACTCAGCTGCGCTGAGATGAGAGGCAGCTGTGTCATCCACATCATTACATCAGTCCATGTGAAACGCCCTGCCCCAGAGGAGCTATCTGGATGTTCCCACCTGAAACTGAGAGCACACAGAGCATTGAACTTATCTTTTGTGGGTTTCTTCCACTTTGATTGATCAAGACTGTAACCATCACTTTCACCAACAGACACTGAAACTGCAGAAGACAAGTCTTGTCATGGGAACCAATCTTATTCTTTCTGGGTTTTTTCCTATTTCTTTCTATCTCTCTGCCTCACATTTGTGGTTAAATAAAACTCTGTACCATTGACTTCGGCATATGGTCTTGTTTGCATCTTAGTTTGGGCAGAAACATTTTTCTAATAATTTTAATAACTGGATCTTAACAGTGGCAAAATGGAAAACTCCTGTTGAGGAGAGTCTTAGAAGATGAATACATTTGTAGTACTTTGGTCGAGCTAGATTATACTGCTGTATATCTATTAACATTCATAGAAAATTAGCATATCATGTAATATAGCTCAGCTAACAGACACTGCAATGGATTACTCACAGGAGTGTTTGAGTTTGATTAAATTAAGTCTACTTCAGGTAAATAAAATGGTTTTTTTAGTCAACAAACAATAAACAAGGATGAGCAAGTGAAATCACCATTTTTTTCCCTTCAGACAATACATTGTACAGACTATTAAATTGAGTCATTTAATTAATTGGATAATATATTAGTGTCAAGCCCTGCAATTAGTGGCAGTAAGTTGGTGATTTATAGTTATGTAATTATGTAAATGCACACAGAAACACACATTGACTCTCTCACACAAAACTGTATTGAAAAAAACCAAAACATTCAATGCTGAGTTGTCCCTATATGGAAGATAACTTACTGCCCAGTTTGCTCAGTTCCCCCACCCTCAGTGGAGTGGGAGAAAGAATCAGGAAGTGAGAATACATTGTTTGGATAAACACAGTTTAATAAGTGAAGGGAAAGGACAGAAAAAACATCAAGTGATTCAAAGATAAACAAACCTCATCACCTCCCACCAGCAGATGATGCCCAGCCAGTCTCCAGCACACTAGCTTGGATCACAACTCCCATTACACACCTAGTTTCACCACATGACAGCATGATGTCACGTGGTATGGAACATTTCTTGGGTTAGTTGGGGTCTGCTGACCCAGCTTGTGTCATAACCTATTCCAGCCCATCACAGTGCAGAGTGGGGAAAAAGATGACTTTCGTGCTGTGTAAGCACTGCTCAGCAGCAGTAACACTTTACCGTCTAGGCACACATCCAAAACACACCCCCATATTGGCTTCTGTAGAGAAAATTAATTTAATCCCACTCTGACCCAGTAGAAAGTTTCTGCTGTCAATAATGTGTGCTCAAATTTAGATGACTAACATTTCAAAATATCTGAATTTAGATATCGGCTTTTTGGTTGAACAGGATAGGCATGTTTAATCTTGGGTACTTATGGGTACAGATACTAATGAAAATCCTGTATTTATTTTATTCTTTGGAAAATGGCATCTACTCATTTATTACACAGTGGATGAACATGTTAGAATTAGTCAGATAGTCTAGAAGGACATGGTGTTTGCACTCACTTTACAGTACAGCAGCAGGATTGTCTGGATGTACCCTGGAATGAGCTGGTTTGAGCTTGTTTAGCTGTAATTACAAATTTCTAGCAGTCAGGTAAGTATTTTGAAAATTTGTTTTAGTTTAATTTTAGTTTATGAAAAAACCAAGTCATTTTCTACCATCTGAGCTGCCCATGACTCCAGAATAAAATGTTGCATGGAAGAATGTAAATACAGGGAAAGTATCAGAGGTCCCAGGCTAAAGGAGTGAACTCAGTGTTGCTTGGGTAAAACCAGTTTTAGAAACGAGAGTGTAAAAAAAAAATATTTGGAGTCTATAAAGTGGTGCATACTATTTTCAGATAACATTAAAATAAAGTCCTGCAGTCTCAAAACTGAGGAGAAAGAAACCAACATCCCCCTCTGATGGAGAGGCAGAAGAAACTCCTATCTTGAACACTGCCTGCCAAAAACTACAGGATTCTAATGACTGACTTCGTCCCTCTGACTGAAATCAACAGAGGACCTCAAGGTCACCCTTATGACCTCAAGAAAAGCTGGAATTTCAAGCATAACGGAAAGAGACAGATGGCCTGAAGATACTATTCTATAGAAGAGTTTTAACTTTGTTATTAACAAACTAATAATTTGAACTATTCAACTACTAAAATTTTAATCAATAGTAAAGTTTTGCCTTCCCTAATCAAGTGTGTTCCTCTTTTGTTCATGAAATAATTTTGAGCATAAGAAATTATGTAAGTATACATGGTAGAAATATGGATAAAATTCACCTCTTTACAGCAGCATTCAGTTGTCTATACTACAAAAATATACTGGTGTTTGGTTTTTTTTTTACATTTTCTTTTTGTCATTTCACTTATTGAATAACTTCATTTTATGGGGTTTTTTTGGTTTTTTTAAAGAAACTTTCAGAAAACATCATGTTCTCAGCTCCTAGAAACTTGACAGCAATTTCATTTTTTTGGGAAGAGTCTCTTCTGAGCGCGAAATTAAAGCTAAATTCTGGCAGAGAATTCATTCTATGGGTGTCACAACTGACAATTCCGAGTTTCTTTTGGATTAGTGTTCTTGAACTGATTGAATTATCAGGGTGATATTGAGAAGTGATGTTATCAGCATGAAGAAAATCTCGTAGTGGTGCGAGATTTGATGACAACAGGCACAAACTTGACAGAATAAATCCATCAGTGATACTATCTGTTCTTTACCTGGCCATATACTCACATAAAATATATAGCACTGTATTTACAGTTGAGGCCTCTGTAAATCTATCAACTTTCCTTGGAATATTAACATATTTACTAGGAAGGAGCTTTACTGACATGTTTTTCAAATGTAAACATATCTAAGCTAGTTCTCCCAAGTTTCTGTAAGGCTGTTGGAAATAAACACACATGATTCCTTTTTCTCAATTCAGCTTATTCTAGTGTAGTGACCTTAAAAGTTAAAATAGAAGCATGCTAAGATGTACAGTTTGGTCCTGTCCAGGCTACTGGTTTACCTGCCAAAGATTACATCATTCTCTACACAAGTCAGGTACTGACAAAAGACATTTAAAATCTTTCTGTTTTCACAGAAATTTGCTGAGAAACTGTAGTGCTTTGAAGCCATAAGACTGTAGAATAATTTAGGTGGTAAGGAACTTCAGAACTTTTCTAACTCTGCTCTAGACAGGGGCAGTTGTGAGGTCAAACCAGGTTGGACTTTGTCCAGTCACGAAAACCTCCAAGGACAAATACAGCATAATTTCTTAAGGCATCATCTTCCGCCACTAGGCCCTTTTCAGGTGGGAAAATCTTTCAGATCCAAGTCTGTTGTGTGCCTGCTTAGGCAAATTATCTCTCATACTCCAGCTACAACTGCTGTGAAGGATCTGCCTGTCTCTTTGATGCGAGATCTTCCTGCTATTATGTTCCCCTAAAATTTGTCTCTTCTCCAAGCTAACCAAGTCCTGTTCCCTCAGGTTCCCCTAACACAACAAATGCTACTGCTCCAAGCATCCCAGAAGCCTTCTTCTGAGTTTGTCCCAGTGTGGATCAGTCTTCTTGCCTTGGGGGTACACTGAAATCCAACACAACACTAAGGTCAATCTTTGTATGCTTTCACATAACTATTATGCAGTGCAGAAATGCTTTGTGACTTCTAAGTTTTAAACAGTTTTACCTATGCAAAAATTCATGCATTCAAGCTCACTGGTCTTGAATTAATTTTATTCTGAAATTTCTGTTCACATCTGAATCCCAAAGAATTTAGGAGATGTGAGCCCCAGCAGATTAAACCCCTCTGCATAATAAATCTCCTGACTTTTCAACAGCTGTAGACAGCAATTATGTTTTTTCATTCCTTCATTAAAGTTTACCAGCAGTATTTCCAATATTTGACTTTTAAATTTCCAAATACCATAATTTACAGTACAAATTTCCTTAGCTAATAAAAGGGTCAGGATAAATTTTCTAATTATATTTAACATCTTATATTGGAGTATTTACTAACACAGATGGCTTCGTTTAGCATATGGTTCATTTATTTGGTGTTACTAGTACATTGAAAATATATTAATTGCCCATGGTCAGTAGGCATTTTCATTACTCAGACTTCATTTATTCAGTCACGTTTTATTCACACTTTTTTTGTGACCATTCTTTAAACAGAAAAACAGATCAGTTTTCTAATTTTTTTTTCTTTCCCCCATCTCCTTACATGCAGTATGCAGTGTATATGTTAATATCATGCTATTACAAGACAGGGGATATTATAGATGCAAGGTAAATATTTGTCTATGTGTGCACCCTTTGGAAGTTCAGTGCTTGAAGAACTCTTTGATAGGACTACAAAGTACTGTAAATGGCCATTTTGCAGAACTTGTCCTTTCAGAGAGAATCCTGAGAAATCAGATTTATTGTCCCCAGAACTTTTCAACCATGATTAAATGAAAGAGATGAGTTAGGACAAACAACCCCCAAAATAAGCATGTGTATGTATTTGCTTCATCTCTTTACAGCAACAAGAGAGTCCTTCTAGAAATGGGATAGGCATGTAGTGGTTGATGAATGACCTATGTGTTTCACTGAGAGATAAACACTGAAGGCAGGGGTACCCTGCCTTCTTCATTACACGTTTTTAAATCTTTTAATACCTGTACCATGGCTTCAAATGCTCTATAAAAAGCTGGGAATGAAAACATTGCTTTTTTAGGATGAATATTTTTTTCCTGGGTGTTTTCATAACAGAAACAAAGTCATATACTTGGACATGAATATAAAGCTTCCATTCAAATTAACCTTTTTCCTTCTAAAATTAATGGCATATGTATCCGACCATGTTTTGAATCTTTTCTCTGAGAGGGAATTCTGGAGAAGGGTTATAACTCCTTTTATTTATAGTTAACAGCTTGTTGGTCAAGGTCTTTGAGAAGCTCTGGAGCAGACCAAATGAACCACTTTATGGAAAATAGTTTTCAGTGAATTATTGTTAATAGTTACAGAGTAAAATTATGTAAGCCTCTAAGGCTAAGCAATACAACAAGCAGCTTGACTGTTAGTCCAACTTGGCCTGGTTTCTTCAGGGACATGAGTCTTAGAGCCATCTTTGATCTCTGGACACTCCACACCAATCATGACTTTCATCCTTAGCTTTCAGATACATGCAGAGCCCACCTGCATGTAATTGTGGTGGAAATCTTATAAATCTATCATATGTTTCAAACACAAGTTACCCATATGAAAACAGTACTAGTCTTTGAATCTGATACTTATTGTTATGCCATTTGCATAGTTCATTGTTCAAGATACTCTTAACAGAAATTGTTTGGTTACATTAAAATAGAAACTGTGCTTGTTTCCTGTGTGTTGAACAGTTTTGATCACTGGCATTAAGCAATTTTTGGCATTTACAGTATTTTAGTTTAGAAAACAAATATGTGACTAATCCTGATGTTAGACAAGACTTGCACACAATTTGCTGTGGAAATCCTAAAACTGAAAAGGACTTCTCCACAAGTCTTCTGCTGAAGGCTAAGTGAGACTGCCTCAATAATTCAGGAGTTAAATTGTCCAGTGTAAGCACATTGTGTATTGGTTGTGCAGTGAATGACAGACTCAAGGCAGAAGAGAGTGTACCTCTGAGCCTTGGTAATGATGCTGACATCACAGAGATGAAGAGACATAAAGATTAAGATGGGAATAATGAGGCAACCCAAGATGAAAGATATGAAAAAAACTTCTTCCTGGAGAAATATACCGGTGCTGAATGTTCAGCTAACAAAACAATGGCAAGTCTAGAGAAACTAGGTAAACGAGGAATCTTAGAATCAAATTTGATTTAGTTTTTTGAGGCTAAAGTTTTCTGAAGTAACTCATTAAGTAAAAACACCAGTAGATTTTTCTCATATTTGACTAAGGAGCCACTTGAAGCACTGCAGAAAAATACACAACCCTCTGCGTTTTAGATAGTAAAGAATTTTTCTGTCAGAGTCCTGAATGCATCAAGAGGCTTTAGCTGACCTGATCAGCCTATAACTGTTTTTCTAATTCTTTGCAACTTTTCCCCCAAGGTTGAGCAGCTTGTTTCAAAAGCCAACTATGACATAGTGCAGTTATGTGACCTTGTACCAGACATCTATAAATACAGAAAAATTTCCAGAAAGAGAAGTGAAAAGTAGAAAGTCATATACTGCCAAAGGGCAGCCAAATTCTTCACCTGGGCCCCTGTTCGTTCAAATTCTGTCTATTGATCTACACATTGCATTTAGGCTTGGTCCTTGCCTGCGCTACATCAGAGGTGTGCTGTATTTGGGCCTTATTTCCTGCTGATCTCAGCACTGCTATGCTGTGAATGATGTGATGATTTGAATTCCCAGCTTGTCTTCAGGTCTCCTATGGATTTACCTGGTGATTGCTGAGTATTCAGCTGACCCCAGTCATTATTGCCTTTCCTGCCCTGGTACCCAGACTTCACTACTGCAAAACCTCTTGAATTCTAAACTAAGCAAGTATCATAGAGGATTTCTCTCAGTCTGTGAGGGAAATACCTGAGAGTTTTGTTGGGGGAAGTTTTGTTTTGTGGTTTTAATTTATTCTACTTATAAATATGAAGAAAAGAAAATTAGCAGGCATAAGAACCCAACACACAATGCATAAAAATGCATATCACCTTAAGTTCTGCTGCTTCCATTGGCTATTGCATGCAAATAGAATTTTAAGAAATAATAAAATGTAATGATCACATAATGAGAGATGCTAGAAGTATCAAACTATCCCCAAAATTCAAGTTCCATTTAGTCCTTTAATCTTGAGTTCAAGTGGAACCTGATCTAACCCTTTACATAATTTTTGTACTCCAATTTTTGCTTCTTTAATTTTTTCTTCCATTTTAGCTGTAGATTTGGTTTGGGTTTTTTTTTTTTTTTTTTTTTTCCCGCCGTACTGATGGTGAGAGGTCTTGGACTTCTAATACTGAACTCATTTCCAAAATGTGCTTTGCTAGTTCTCCTTCTGCCCTACAGAAAGTATTGCTTCCAAAATTTGCATTTTCATAGCTCACTAATATTAAAAAGATCATGAATACATGCAGGGATGTGACAGATGTAAAACTGGGCTGCACAGCGTGTAGGAATGCTAATGTTTTACTAAACATTAAGTGATTACCCAGAATATAAAATCCAGAATTACAGGATACTGCTGTTCTAATCTTAATTTTCTATTGCAAATTCTTCTTTAAAACTATTCCAGTCTGGAATTTATTCTGAAAATAGTTACTAGCTATAGTTTTTTTTTAAATTTTAATCTGCATTGACATTATTGTGCATGTGGTTTCAGCAGATGCACTCCATTTAATAGTGGATAAAAAATTAGGCTGAATTGTTTTCACTTTCATATTTTCCCTTAAATCAGCCATGTGGAACCGCAATCAGTTAGATGCCCTTGTGTCTGGCTTTCTTTACTTGAAAAGAGTACCTTTTCTTGTAGGGGGTAGAACATAAGTAAATAAAGGTAGTAGAGCAAGTAATCTTACCCCCTAAAGAGTTGCAGCTGAGCCACTTCTTAAGGATTAGGAGCAGGCCTGATGTTAACTGGCCACACCTGTAGCCAATCAGAAGAGTGTTATAAAAGAGTGGATTGGTTGGTTCAGGGGAACTGGAGTCAGTTGGCTGCTGTGAGGATGAGGAAGAGTCAGTGCCTAGAGGAGCTGCCTGTGAGAAACATCAAGGAGGTATGAAACTCTAGCAATATGGAACCCTTGCAATGTAGTGACAATAGAACTCTTGCACTATGATGACAACAATTTCTGTTTCTTAATATTGTCTAATTTTCCATTTATAAATGATAAGAAACAAGAAATAAGGGCAGTCAAATCTCACAGATCTTTAAGCTTTATTGTTCATAAACAATAGAGTGGGGACAAACTAACTTATTTTATGTATTTTCATTCTTGGAAACAAAGAATAATTAGAGATATGTAAATTTGCTAAGAGTGCAGCTGAGCTGCTAGCACTTAAACAAAGTAAGAAAGGGATACAGAGAAGGTGGATTTACTTTTGGAGCTGATTCCTAAGACTATCAGTCTTCTGCTGGTCTTTCCTGTCACCGTGTGATGTTTAAAAGGATGAGTCTTTCAAATTTCATATGGCCTGCCTTTTGATGGCTTTGATTTTGGGCAAGAGGTTTTGTTTTTTTTTTTTTTTTAATAAGTATCCATGCCATGTCCCTGATATCTTCCCCTCCAAGTTGTGTTTTCCTCTTTGACTTTTTACCCCACTTTTGCAACATCTGCGAGCTTAGTTGTGGCCTCTTTTGGTCCTTTGCATTGCAGCTTATTTCCTCACAGACCATTTTTTGAAGACACTAAATCTCCCAATTTTCTGGATTCTTTTGGGTTTTTTCCAATTGCATTTCATTTGATCCTCTCTCCTTTCCAGAGTGTTTGTAAGCCTTTCTCTTCAGGTTCGCACAATTTGGTTTGGAAATTTCATTTCCTTTCGGGAAGGGAAATGAAATCTTGCGGTTTCAATGGGGACCAATAGAGGAATCTATGGTGCATGTCCCTGCGCTTGATGGCATGCCATGCCTTTTGATGGCTTTGACTTTGGGAAAGATTTTTTTTTTTTTTAAAGTATCCATGCCATGTCCCTTGTATCTTTCAAATTGCTCTGTGTGAAATGTAAACAACAATGCTGCAGTGTGATTTGAGGTTTACAATAAAAATGGAGAGAGGTGCTTTCAAGAAATTACTCCTGTGATTGCAGAAGTGGAAAGCCAATGAGGTTTAGTTGGATTTTTTAAAATACCTTACTATTTAATATCAGTTTGCTTTTAAACTCTGTGGAGAAAAATAACTGGAAATATTTTATTTTTTGACATTGCAAGAACCACAGTCTAAGAATGATGTCTGAATAAATAAATAGGAATTGCTGAAATGGCAACTTCAGAAGGAATATACCAAAAGCAGATATGATGCCCGGGAAGTAAATGGAAGAACAAGGAAAAACATTAATCTCGATTTGATCTGACTAAACATCTCAGCGTTTGTCACTGTTCCTTCACCTTGATTTATAGTGTCTTCAAAAATTGTTCAATAGCTGTTTTAGTGGGGGCTCCATTTACAAATATCAGTAAAATACAAGTGTATGTTTTTTGTTTATGACAAGCATGTTCTGAGGGACTTGACCTGGGAGTTAGGATGGGAATGAAACTGAGGGAACATGATTGCAGGACAGGTAATTCCAAACATGGGTAATAAATGTCATTGTTAAAAGATCTTCTGGTCACTTTTACATTTTAGTTTTACAGATAGACATAGACATAGTCATATCTTTGGCTGGTCTCAAAAGGAGTTAACACTATGTGACACCTTCTTCCAGTTATGGTATATGAAGGTAAACTAACTTAATCTGACTTTTCATCTCTAGAAAACTTTATATACCTCCCAGAAACATTTTTTATTGCTTGTGCATAGCTTCATGCAATATGCATGCAAATATGTGACTCGTATATGTTGTGCTGTACTAAACTCATATTGGCTATGACAACTGGGCTTGAAACATAACATTTTCTGTGCATCTGGCCATGTTATTTTGGGGAATGGGTACAAATGCTTGTGAACTGAGACTTTATTTGCCTATTTGAGCAGGGAAGGGATTATCACTATATATAATAGAATCATAAAATCATAGCAGGGTTTCGGTTTAAAGGAGCTTTAAAATAATTTTGTTCCAGGCCCCCTGTCATGGGCAGGGACATCTTTCCCTAGACAAGGTTGCTCAAAGCCTCATCCAACCTGGCCTTGATAATGGCTGCCATAAATATAGATTTGATATCTGAGTTTTGGAACAGCTTTCTAGATGTGATTTTATAGCTCTCTATAGTCCATCTTTCAAGTATTGTAGTAAGAGTATTTTTTTAGCAAGCTAAAGGCATACACCCAGTCAAGTAGAAAGCAAATGACTAGTTGCTTAAATATGTTGTTAATATTCTTTTCAAAACAGTCCCAACAATTTAGAACTGAAAGTAAATTTTTATTCTTGAAGCTATACAAAACTCTTGCACAAAAAAATGCAAATCAAGACAAACCAAAGCAATTTAATTTATATCTATTAAGTCAAAAAGAGTAAGTCATAGCAAAAAAATTTATTGGAAAATTAGTGGCTATTACTTCTCTGCAGCTTATTTTTACTTGACTCTTTAAATAATTACAATGTTAAAAAGCTGGAGTACCACACTAAGAAATATTTGACTATTGATTCAGAATAAATTTCCAAATACTGGGTTAACAAAACTGCTTCCTGGAGCACTTACAAAGAGTTTTTTTACATAGCTGCTGTAACCTCCAGACATAATGAAACTTGGTAGTTCTGAAGAGATCATTGGTATAGGTGCCCTAAATACAGAATGAAATAGCAAAAAAGTTTAGAATGTGCTGATAAGCATAACACAGAAAATTCAGGGATCATTTTTCCTGGAGATCTATGTGAGGCTAGTTGACAAAGCTTTTGTTGGTATATATGCATAGAGCAGTGACAGGAAGGGCAGCAGAAGGCACTTTGATCACTGATGAAGTAAAGATATGTCCACAAGGCAGAGCATCTTATTTCAGTGGTTTTGAGTTACTTCTTAGAGCTTAAGTGAGGTAGAAAACAAAATCAGTTGCTAATAAGAAAAAACAAATTATACATCTGTTCACTGACATGTACCACTTTTCTCCATGTATTTTGTTTAAATATTTTGTCTAAATATTGTCCTTTACACTTCATTATGATCAGATTAAATGGAATGCCTAATGGAGACTGTCAATGAATACCATAAGTCAGATTAGTTGATCAAGTAAATAAGTACTTTAATGGCAGATTTGGGGATCAATCAAAGGAGTATTTTCATGAATTTCAAAATGGGGGAAAAAGGGAAACGTTCTTCCACTGTATAAGGTCCTCAGGTACGTACCAAGCAAAGATTTTGCCAAAGCCAGTTCTCATGAAACCATTTGTGAATGAAGATGTATCTCTTTGTGTCAGAAACAGTAAGCTGGGAAGACAAAAACGCTTGAAACCCAAACAAGCAATTATGTTTATTGGTAGAAACAAAGACAATGATTATTTGCATGTACTCTTTTGAGAGAAATGGTGGATAATCTAAGCAAGAAAAAGCCCTTTCTATTCATATTGCATTGTGGGACAAAAATAATTTATATATAAATGTAAAATCAAATGAGACATTACTGCTTACATACTTTATCACAATAGAAATCAGCTGAAAACAAAGCAGTTCTTAATTTGGCCATGTCTGAAACGTACTTCAATCTCTTACAGATCCTTTTAAAAGTGAAGAGAAATGAACAATAAAGGTTAAGCATGATTGTATGAGTTATGAACATGTATTTAAAAGAAAAATGCAGAAGCAAATAGCTTTCTGATTCCAGAACACTAGTGGAGTTTGCTCCTCCAGACTCTGAGAATTTTCTTGTCCATTCATTTTCACATACATTTTTTCCTAATTTTGATTCTTATTCAGAGCTGTACAGAAGCTTTGTCGATAAGGTTGCAGTCTAGTGCTAATGTACTTGCTTAGCATTATTGCCTCATATAAACAGAAATAATACCTAGAAGTTGTGAGCCACTATCTTCTTTAATATCAGCTTTCCATGTCCTTCAGCTACTGTCCTGGTGACAGTATTGATTTTATTCTGCATCATTGCTGCTAACAAAAAAAAAAAAAGAGAAAACCCTCAACAAATGAAAAATATAGAAATTATGCCATTTCCTGTACAAAATCAGTGAAAACACACTAAGGTTACACTCAAACCTAAGGATAGCAGTTAAGTGTGTAATTTGTTTGACTAAAGGAGACATCAATTAGCCATCTATGCTGCCTGTAAAGGCAGAAACAGGGACTTCTAGAAAACTCCATCTCATCCTAATATAAATATTTTACCCAGGTAACCCAATCAATTATCACCTAATATAGTTATTCTCTTTCCTAGTTATACAGGTAACTTCGATTTAGTTGTATTTTAGGTGTTTAAATTAGGCAGCATCACATGCTAATTTTCTGTGCAAACAGTAGTTTCATAGAACCTTTGAAGTCACATAACATCTTCAAAGTGGGAAATAGCAAAAAAAGTTTGCTTACAAGAATATTGCTATGATATGGAGTCACTTTACTTTGAGAATAAACAATAAATAAGAACCAGAATAGTACAATGGCAAATGACAATTATAAATTCAATTAACACTGAAGGAATTAAATTGAAAAATCAAATGAAATAAATGGCTCCTGGTAATTGTGGATCTGATGAGTAATGGTTGACAACAAAAGGATTTATGGATAACAAAGTGTCCAATTAGTTATTCATAGATGCTTAGTACAATGTGGGGCAATACCAGGTGCTCAAGGAACAGGACAGTCCATAAATCCTGTGTCATATCTGTCAGCCATTGTACTTAAAAATTTTGCTGTGGGCCATGAGGACTGCACCTTATTTTCCAAATCAGATATGTGCTGCTAATCTAAATTAGAAGTAAAATTATAATTAAAACCTTAATTAGAAGTAAATCTTAACATTCTAGCCGAAGGCATATTATTAGTTTAGTTATAGCAATAGTAACAATTGTTCAAATTATATACATGTTACACTGATACAAGCTTTCTACTATCTCTCAATTTCTTTGATGTTATCCTATGTCTTTCATGTCCAGAGGTCTTTAGATTCAATTTGGGAGGGGATTCAGGACATGTTGTTTCTGTCTCAAGTTCTTTGCTAATAGAAATGTAGTATTGATGATTGCAGTCTCTTCTTCTTTGCCAAGAAATGAGTATGTAATTTACATTTATGTTTTCTTTCTCCTTATTACAGGACATGCTTGTCTTTACTTTTTATGTTTGCTAGTAAAATCTGTGCCTTGCTTGTGTCTTCTGAGGTTCTTCTCACATCTGAATTTATCATATGTTCAGTGACTTACGTGAACTGCCAGCCTGAATTCCTTTTAATATCAGTAATTAGTATTTGGTATTTTTTCTATAGCCTGAGGTCTGCTGTATGGCATGTGCTGTTTTTCTTATTATATTATGCCTGTATTAGGTACACCTGCTTTCAGAAAGTCTTCCTTTACATTTTATATTTATGACAGGTCATATATATTTCAATCCACTTACAATAACTACTTGCATGCAGCTACTAATATCTGTGTAAAACATTGGCTATACCACTTAATTATACCCCAATAAATTGTAATAATTGGGAGTATTAGTTTAATTTATTAGTAGCTAAATACTTTATTTGATGAGAATTAATAATGGGGAAAAAATTGAGCTAACACAGAATCATGGAACATTGTTCTTATTTTCTGCATTAAGTCACCTTCAGCCTCATCTGGACTGGAGGCAAGCATGATCCATGGCAGGCCTTGAAGTGGCATGACATTTCTATTTTTACATGACAAAAGACTTGGTATCCCTCATTGGCTAGTTCTAACAATGGGAGAGCATAACAATAAATAGATTCACCCTGACCAGTAACCGTAGTGTTGGCACACGAAAGAGATCGTTGCAATAAACAAGGAATCTTGTATTAAGAATTTTTATTTAAGGATTGTTGGATTTGTACCTTGCTTAATTTACCTTACTGGGAAAAAGAATCTTTATTTTGCAAGTTATTATTTTTCTTTATTTTACAAGGTATTGTTTTTTTACTCCACATACAGAATTGACTGTTAGGTATGGCTGAAAACTTTGTTTCTTACAATTAAACAGTTATGGACACTGCTAGGTTCTTGTATTAGTCCTGTCATTTCCCAGTCAGCTTTCCTTTTATGATTCAGGTCTCAAAACACCCCCAGTTTTTTACTTCATTGGTAAAATACATGACTGTAGACCACATTTTTGATTAGTTAGTATCTCTGTATGGCATTTTGCAAACTCATTTTTATTGTAATCAAGAAATATCCTTGCTACATTGTGCTGTGAGATTATTTCTTTATACTATTACTCTGTGGACTTTTTCCCTGTTCATCATATTGAGTTCTTCATTTTTTTCAAGATATAACTATTTCCATTATTAAATGTTTTCTGCTTTTAGCTGCAGTTTTATTTCCCATAGGTGTTCTTACAAAAAGCATATATTATTAATGTGGTTGTTGATTAAAAGAGTGACTCAAATATCCTGTGAAAGATTAAAATGTGGACTGAGTGTTTTTGAGGGTGTTTGGGGTTTTAATCTGTTAAGATTCTTCTAGGAACTCAAACTGAATCTATGTCCACTTTTTTTTAGCATAAAATGTAAAGGCCTATTTTCTACTCAGACCAGAACTGCAAGAAAAAGAAATGCTTATTTTCTAAATTAATCTTCAAATAAAACCTTATTTCTTTACTTGTTCTCTCACTCCTCATTGCAGTCAGGGTTAAAACATTTCTAATTGCAAATGATTTGTAGAGAATTATTCTACTGCTTTTCTTATTTTATTCTCTATGTATCTTTACACAAAAAAACCCCAAACCAACCAAACAACAACAGAAAAAAAAAACCCAACCACCAAAAAACCAACCAACCAAAGTTACCCCAACCCATCTCAAAACAATTCAGTTACATATTCTGTGGAGTCAAAAACTGTGATGTGCTTACAAGTGCAGAAACTCCTTTGTGGGGCCTGCAGCTAATAGAATTCACCAATTTTCAAGTACCCAACACTGAGCAAAACCCCCCCAAACAAACATGGAAATAAAAGCATAAAGGGAAGAGAAAGCAATAGAAACTTCCTGGCCAGTGGCCTGCCATGATGAGCAATGGGCAGTGCAGAGGAGTCTCCTTCTTGGGGCATCCATTATTTCCTGTAAGAAGTCCAGCATGATAACAGTTCACACTCTGCCAAGGCTGGGCCATCAAGGTAGGAGTATTCAGGACACCAGGGCAGTGTCACTGTACAGCAGCCTTTGGATGTGGAGATGAGAGATCAGGAGGTACCAAATGAATGAACAGTAGGATTCCAAATTACAAGTGCATGGTCCTTAAGTGTGGTACAACAGGTACAGGAGCCTTTCTTCTTCCACCATGAGGTTGCTCTTCATTGTGGATCCAGAGACCTGTTCAGTAATAGAATGTTTTTATTTTGTATATCAATAATTAAATAGTAATGATTTATTTTCATTATTGAAGTAGAAATTAATCACTAATTATTTGAAAATCTACTTACAAAATTATTTTTACATCTGTTTTAGCTATCTTTTTTTTTCTAACTCAGATTATGATAATTTTTTTTCCTTTTGTATTGCAGATGAATGCATTTACAAATGAAGTTGAAAGAGAGAGACAAAGTCAGAAAAATGCAGAAACTATTTTGCCTTCAGGGAAAAGGCAGTTCCTTTCTGTAGTCACAGATACTTTAAAGAAATTTTAATGAGAATGCAGTCATGTGTATACATTTGCTCTCAATTTATTTTGGGAGTAGTTGTATTTCGATGCCAGCTTTTACTGCATGCTGTGAGGAAGGAAGATAAAAGGCTTGTACTACCTTTTATACAAGTAACTGTTACCTAGTCTCTCTTCAAAATATTTTGTGCATTTTTGTCTAGAGCCTTTGAAAATATAAACTCAGCAGAACATTCATTCTAAGGCATTTAGTAAACATAAACAAGAAAAGGTTTAATGTAACCTTTGTGGAGAGATGTTTTATGAGCTTTAGACCATTTTGTGTGCAATTCTAATTTTTTTTTCATTTTTGCTTCATTTTATTGAAAAACTAATGAGCGATCAATGGCTGGCAGATGGATCAGTGTATTCTTTTTTCCTTCACTTCTGCTACAAATATTACAGAGAATAATGCACTTCAAGCTTTAAACTTATTGAAGAGTAGGTGTGGGAGAGGGTTAAAAAAGTTTGAAGTCTGAATGGATTTTGAAATCCTTTGCCAAGCTTTGATCCCAACACATGCTGCTTTGGTTGTCACTACCTGTGCTACCATTGGTTTGTAGCACTCCTGATGACACACTTTCACTTCCCACCACAAACAGAAACCAGGGACTCTGATCTTTGTGCTGTTGTGTTCCACTGTGGATCTCTTCAGAGACCTGAAGCCTATATTCGTTCTATTATGTATTATAATCCAATTCCTCTGCCTAGAAGTTGCCTGCGGCCACTGAATAAATGTTATTTGATTCACATAAAGTTTCTATGCTGGATGGCTGGATTTGTTTTCAGGAACTTTCTGAAAATAATTTGCATACTATTATTTTGCAGTTTTAGAATGGTTATATTACCTATTGAATCTGTGGCAGGACAATTTTACTTCTATATTTCTCACTAATTTGTAGGAAGCTTCCAGTACAGATTCATTCATCATTGTATTTCCAAATTTTTTTTATTTCACTTTTCCTTCTACTGAGGATAAATTCACACAGTAATACTAAAGAAAAACCCTCCCAGGATATTCCAAACTTGATTCCATTCATTAATATGTGCTACAGGCTTCTGGTTTAGAATATAATATTTTTCTCCTCAGAAGATAAAATGCTTCATTGAGGCTTACCTGTGTACGTGAAAACTGAAAGCTTAGGACAAAACTCCAAAGGGCACACAATAAATAATATTTCTCTTTGTGCGATATCTCTTTATGTGAGGATAAATTATTGGAGCAAATTTATGCTTCAGCTTAGTAGAAAATCAAGGGTTAAGCAGTTAAATAATAAGTAGAAAATTACAACCTCAAAAACCTTCAAATGCAGGACTGAAATGCACCTGAAAAAAATAGGAGAATCAATGTGGAGTGCGCTAAGATAACAAGTTAGACCAGTAGACTGGGTAGCTAGCTGGAAACTATGTGAGGTCAGAAGGCCAGAATGCAGCTCCTTGAGGACAGACCCATTGATTTTCACATCCTAATTTTTGTGCAGAAAGAAGTGCAGAGAGTTTTTGCAGTCGTGTCTCTGGAAGAACCATTATTAGAATAAGAGGCTGAAGAGAAGGAGAGAAGGTTAAATACTTGGGTGTCAGTGGTGGAAGAGCTTGTGGCTTTTGGGGACAGTCTGAAGATTTTATCACTTTAGGATGTGTGTATGGTAGCTTTAGCCATATAACATTTGTTTAAATGTTAAGAGGTGAGTAATGGCATGTTTTTTGGTTTTTTTTCCCTATTCTTCTCTGCCTGTGCTTACAATGATGAAAAAAAAATCAATAAAAAACACAGTGTTACTCTTTGATTTGGTTTTGCATTAAAAGTGCAAACACTAGACATAAATTTTAGCTCTACAGTCTGAACTTAAAAAAAAATGGTAAATAATGCTTAAAACAAAAATGCATTGGCACAAAGTCATAATTTAAGGTTGTAAATCTGATGCTTCTGATTGTCTTTCTTGCTATTAGTCAGCTGATCTATAGTATTGATACCTAAGTATTAAGCATTTCCAAATAAAGATGAAAAGGCTTAAAATTTCCCTTTTTTTTTTGACTAGAACTAAAAGTGGAAGAATACATGTATTAGGTCCAATTAAAGCAGTTTCATTTAGAAGAAATGTCACTTCCCTTGAGGGCTGAGGGGTCCTGCAGAGAGACCTTGACAAATTAACAAAAAGGGGCATTCACAAACCATGTGAAATTTAACCAAGAGAAGTGGCAGATTCCCCACCTGGGATGGGGCAACCCTGGTCTATAAATCAGGGGATAAGAGGAGGGAAAGCAGTGACATAGAAAGGGATCTGGGGCTCCTGGTTGACGGAAAGCTGAACATGAGTCTGCAGTGCCCTGGCAACCAGGAGGGCCAACCTCGTCCTGGTGGGCATCAGGCACAGCATTATTCACACTAAACAGCATATTTTCAGAAAATATTATTGTGTTTTTCAAGAGGGTTTTTTGTAGCTAAACCAAGGTACTTATCAAGAATTTCTGTTACAAATAGGCAATGGATTGTTCTTCTCTGCCTGAATTTCTCATTCACATTCTTCACTCAAAAAGTCTGAGGGATTTTTGAGATCTTTATGAGATTTGATAAAACAGACAATTACAAGCATATTTCAAAATGAGTGACACATTCAATAAGAACAAAGAAAATCCAAATCTGAATAAATTTAAAAGTCCTTAAAAAAAGTCACTTCAAATAAGCAAAAGTACCAGTATTCTAATTATTCCATTCTCTTGGAATTATAATCTTCCTCTTATTGATTACAAAATCATTACTTAACTGGCATATATATTGAGCTTGTATTTTGCCAGACTTACTGGAAATTTGTTGTAATCTTATTGCAAAAATTCCATACCTTCTTAGTGATTTCTCATAGGCAACCCCTCACAGCACTGACTACTTCACAGTACAGCCAACAAACTCCAGCTAGCCCACTCTTTTATAGCACTCATCCTCACTGGACACAGCAGTGACCTGTTAAGGGCACGCTTGTTCCTAATCTTTGGTAATTAGTACAGCTGCAACTCCTCAGAGGTGAGATTACCTTTTGCATTATCTTTACTTTCTTACATTCTGCCCCCCCCCCCACAGAAATTCAAAACATATCCTTGCCAGAAAATTTTGAAGAAAGACGTAAATATAGTTTATGCTATGCATTTCATAATTTAAATTTTCATATGGCTATCTTCTGAGGGCAATACTATATTTTGCAAACACAGGAAAGAAGAAGAGACACACACCAGAAAATATGTAAATTAAAATCTTAGAAATATTTTTAAGGCCTTTATATTCACGATGAAAACAAATTTTTTATGTGAAACACCTGTGAGACAACAAATAAAAGGGGACTAAAAGGGACCACCAAGAGCAGTTGCAACATAGGTGAGTAGTAAGTTTTTTGAAGGATAACTCCTGCTTTATCATCAATATCATCATTACTGTCATTATTTCTTGAAATAGTCATCAGGGTGCTCAAGTAACTGCAAACATGTAAAGGAAGTGTTTCTATGCAAGTCTGCTGTGTCAGTAGGATTATGTTTGACTTCATTAATATAATATATGGAGTTCATTTTTACAGTGATGCAAACCCTGACACTTCCATTCCCTGAGCAGGGAATTATTTTTTGCAGCACAGAGAGTTCATCCCAGTCTTTCAAAGTCTCCATTTCTGTAAAGGAGAAGAAAACAGAAAAAGCATGACATATTCTATGAGGTCACTTGTGTTTGCTACCTCTTTACACTCAAAGTGCCCTTTTTTCTCTGTTTCTATGCATTTTGGAAAACTGAGCTAATGTTGATACCTGTTTGCTGCTAAAAACTGCTTTAAGAATTGTGAAGCTTATGTTGTGTCCTGTGTTTGACAAGTACCCTTAAACACATCTAAAAATCTGATGCAATTTTTAATGGGCTTTCTTTTGAAGAGTTACAAGAAATAAAAAGCCCTCTACAGATCTTAACCTTACACATCTTTTTTCATATTGAGTCTATTTGAGCTTGTTTAACCGTACATATCACATTCAGCTCAAAAACCATTCAATTCCATATTGTACCTGAGCATATTTGCTAAGTGCCTGCATTGTTATAATATGCATATTATAGACCCAGTCAGTCCACTTGCATAGGGCAGCTCTGAGAACTTTTCTAATCCCTAGCATGTTTATTTGTGCTTGTGTGCAGTTTTTAAAATTATTATTATGTGTTTCTTCAACTAAAAAAACACTGAATGCTGACAGCTTCGTTCTTGGACTTCAGGTACAGTCAGCATAGCGATCTCACCACTCTTTCTTCACTGCAGACCTAGATGAAGTGCTCATTCAGCCTTGTACAGAAAAACATTCTGCAAATGCAAATAAACTTAATACAACTTATGCCCACTTTAAGCACACTACCATAACAAAAGAGATGGAAACATGCTTAACTTTCAAGTGCCCTATACTGTAATAGTATTAAAATTCCACAGACCAAAGTTAGCTTTATTAAAAACTAAACTGCTAGCTAATGTATTTTTTTATTACTTGCAGGAAGCTAAATATCTGGGCTGCAATCCATGTCTTCAAAACTGTAGCCATAGCTAATGATTTTCTGCTAAATGACAGAGCTTGGACTGACAGTACTATTTATTCAGCTCCTCTGTCAAAATTCCCCCTTGTTCTTTGCTATTCTTGTTTGTTTTCTTGCTTGCTTTGGTGTGGTTTTTTCTGCTTTGTTTTTGTTTTGTACCCTAGTACAAAAGTTGTGATTTCTAACACAGTATATATACAGCTTAGTGAGCATGCAGGTGATTACCCATCATCTTTGTGTTACTGATTTGTTGACACAAAAATCTTGACATTCTATGTAACTTCTATGAGAGCTTCTCTAAAAATAATTTTTAATTCATATGAAAATAAGTATTTATATAGAATTCCTGGGAGATGACCTCTAGGTCTCTGCTGGGTTAATGTTCCTCAGTCACTTGCTCAAAAACCAAGAGAAAACCAGAGGTAGTGCACATCTCCTCTTCCATCAATGGTTCCTGCCAAGAAGAAATTAGTGTCACAGCATATAAAATTGAGGTTCACAAACTGATGTGGGCTTTATATCACTTTAGCTGATTATGAACTTTTGCATGCAATATAACAAAATAACAATAAAAGTTAAAAAAATAGAAAAAATAATTGTTTGCCTTTTTCTTATATTTCACATTGATCCAAACATCATCTTCCACTAACACCAGAGGTGAAAGGGGGAAAGAGTAAATTCTGGTAAGAAAAGGGTAAATTTCGGTGAAAGTGAATTCAGACATTCAATAAACTGCCACTAAAACATTTCCCTTGAAATTGCCAAGAACAAAGAAATTCTATACCTTGAGGTGAGCACTTTACATACTGAGGAGGCAGGCATAGGTCTTCTCTATGTCAATTTGTCTATTCAGAATGTGGACTACCTTGCCCGAATTGTTTTCCAAAGCTAGATATATTTCGTACTGAACCAACACAAAAAAAATATTCTCATTTCCTCATGTTCAATCACTTGCATAGATGAGGATCTTTTTTTGTGTAATTTGTATTTACTACTGTTTTAGAAGACAAACCCTATTGTAAGGCAAAATCTGAGTGGTTTTATCCAAAGCTTGAGAGATTCACATTTTTTTTTACTCAATAAAATGCCAAGTCTTTTTATTCATTGAATTCAAAGCGGACAGGATTCAATGAAACAACTTATGATTGATAATTTTTCAAAATATAGGTGGGCAAAATGAGCAAAATTTTTGGTTCAAAGTCCTTTTTTAGCCCAAAGATTATCACTATATTTCTTCTTAGTTAGCCTGTTCTTTTGTCTCACAATTCAAAAGTGAAACCAACTAATAAAAGTTAAATAAAATAAATTAATCACAGAAAAAAAACTAGCTATGTTATGTCCCTTTGAACAGATGCAATCACAGAAAAAAGGATATGTTTTGATATGGTTCTTTATTTACTCCAATTAGATGTTACAAACCACACAGGAAGAGAACACAAGCTGTGTAAAGCCATTCTTAAGAACATTCTTAAGGTTATTCTTAATTAATATAGGGGTAGGTGTCTATATTAAATGTAAATATTCTATTTTAGTGGAACTTGATGTATACATCTTGTCAATGCAGATCCATATGCAAGATGCATGAAAATAGAGTTTCCCTTTCTGAAATAATGTCAAAATAAGACATCATGTAGGACACTATTGTCTGTTATCCCATATTGCCAGAGTAGTAAGAATGGCAGGTTATCTGAATATCATGATTCCCATTTCAAGGCAAGACTTATTAATCTGATCAGAACTGTCCTTTATTTCATCAGACATTTGATAGAGGTCTTCTTTTCGTTACACTTACCCATCTATGGTTTACTTCACTCATTTGTGTGTAGTGCTATAACAGTATGCCAGGTAATAAATGAGCATTCTGCGGTTGTATGCAGTACTTGCATATAAATTTGATGATACCATTATAAATTATATAGTTTGCAAAGGTTTTTTTTTTTTTGCTTTGAGGTATTTTTGTGTTTTGTCTAGTGTGTGTGTTTCTTTTTTGTTTGTGGTGGTTTTTTTTTTTGGTTTGTTTTATTCTATTCTATGGACATGTACTTTCCATGGTAATGACTAGAAAATAAGGTTAAATTAGCTGGTTTCTTTTAATGCTTCAGTTATATTGCTCACTGAAGCAGCACTGTGATATTATGGTTCTGCATTTATAGCTGGGACCATACAAACTCCTTTTCCAAGGTTATGTCTTATCTTTGCTTAGATGTTTCAGTACTATAAAAAAAATCTATCAGGTAAAATGAAATTATTTTGTTGTAAGGTAGAAGACTTCATACCTCTATTTCGCACCCTTCTTATATCTCATTATTACTATTCTTTGGTATTATGATTATGCTAGAAGGAGTATGAGCTATGGGCATTTTCTAGGAAGGATAAGAGTTAAAATGGTGAATACTCCCAACATTAAACCAAAGTAAACCCAGCCTTAGTTGCGAGGCATGAGCTTCAGAGACTGCTGAAGCAGGACTGAAGACCTGTTTGATAAAACAGGTTGAAGCCAGCTTTCCCAGGTATCTTCTGTGAAAGCAGAGAAAAAATTTATAGGCAAGCAAGCATAAGAATTCAGCCAAAGATTTAATCTAAAATGGCAAAGATTAAAAAGAGGGACAAGGATTGGAAAAAAAAGAAATGCTGTCATTTTTCTTGTAGGAGCTTTACGTAGGCAAGAGGCAAACAGGGATAAATTCTGGGCAGCAGAAAAAAAAGGTATTCTTCATACAGGTTTTGGATAGTTGAAAAGTTAGATACTGAGGGTGAACATAGAGATTATGCCTATTTACTAGTATTCTGAACTCCCCCATGATGATGATCTCTAAATCCCTAATTTACACATGTGTGTGTATACAACTACATATAAATATTTATACATATTTTCTATTGCAACAATGCTGAAAAAAAGTGAAGTTCAAACTTCAGAAACTTGGAATATTTTTTTCAGGAGAGACCTTCCCTTTCCCTACCAAAAGATTTGAATTTTATTTTTTCATTCCATTTCAGTTAAACAGATTGCATCATAAAATTGTTAGGGCTGCATTTTCACTATTTAATTTTACAAACCTTGTAGTTCTCTCTGCATATAGGTGGAAAACCCTAGTTTGAGAGAAAAGGCATTGAAAAAGGCACCAAAGCATTTTGCAGTGTGTGTTAATTCTTTATTAGTTCATTACAGAAGCTCTGTCTTTTAAGAGCCAATAATGTTGGAGACCAATATACAGTGTTACCATACTTAATGTTTTAAACTTATATAAGTCTATCTTCCCTCATTTTCCTGGCTGTCTTTTTAATATGGTTATAACACTTGTCCTCTGTGTAGGAGAGATTGCTTTCTTTTGGATCTATTTATCAGTTTTCGCCAGTAAAAGGACTTCGGAGTAGTACAAAGTTGCTTGTTTACACTTATCCAGCTGTAGCTACCTATTTTCTCTTTATGAGATTATTTGTGAAATAGCCTCCTGTCAGTAAAAAGAGAGAAAATGGCAAACAACAGAAGAAGAACACATCAGAAGATATCCTGAAGTGGAGAAATACAGTATAAAGAATGAAGTCTTAAGCCTCTTTTGGTAGCACTCAGATTACAGCTATTACAGGAGACAGAAACACACTTTAGAAGATAACAAAACAGCACCTTGCAGTTTCAAGATAAAAACTTTCCCTGTGAAGACCTTTCAAGGCTATATTGACAGCAGTCTAAGAAAATTCCCCAAATCAATTGGGGATGAAAAGCAATAGCGTGATGGATTGTGGGATGAGAAGAAATAACATGTTATATTCTTGGAAGACATTCTTGACTATTATGTTTCAAATAAAAAGAGGCCTTAGGACAGATGCAGAGAATCTACCTCTATAGATGTTATTCTTGTCACTAGGAAAAACTGAATGTAAGAACACGCCTAAAACAATAGATGTGTTTCAGGTAGGAAAAAAATGAGGGAGAGAGAGCAAATGAGGAAAAAGCAATACAGAACAGTCTTTGTTCTTGAGCAAAGCAAATTAACGTAATTTGAATGAACTAGAAATGATTTTACAACATAAAATGAGAGATTGAAATACTTTGGTATTTTCTTTGGAAAGAGTACATGTTATTTGAGAAATAATTCAAGAAAGACTAATCCAATTTACATTCATTATTATAATGATGGTTGGCACTAAAACTATTTTTTAATGATAGTGATTCTTTTTGGAAAGTATTTTAAAATTTAGAGTCCAAAGAAACAAAATTTGATGGTAAAAGACCTAGTTTGTAAGGTTGAAGGAAATAGAATTATAAAATTAATCTCAGGATTTACATCAAAAAGCAAATTCTCAAAAAAAATGTATCAAGAGATTTTCTTAATTTTTTTTTTTTAAATACTTCAATCTGCATAATAGCTTTAGGATTTATATATTTGATCAATATTTACAGGTAACAGAAGTATAAATTAACAGAGTCGCAGACAAGGCAGTATATAAAAAAATTTAAAAACATAAATCACCCTCTGAATAATATTTCCAATTCTGAAAATCATATAATAAGCCATTAATCTATCCCCAGGCTCCTCAGAAATTATGAATATTTGAATTTATAGAATATTATCTTTGTGTTAACTTTTTTAAATGTTTAAGTGCAGATCTAACAATTAAAAAGGAGTTTTAAATTCTTCTTTCAACTGAATATGATTATGCAATAGCAAGTCACAATTTTTTATAGTTCTCTTATTGTTGTGGATATAGCAGAAAGAAAGCTTCTTGTTTCATGATTACTTTAAATTCTACTTGAGGTTTTCTTTTCCTATTTCCATCTCTCATATTCAGGCAATGTTTCAGTATTCCTTCTGGATATCCTGTCTTCATTTATACTTCTTGTACATTATTTTTTTTATTACTTTTTTATTTGAGTTGAGTCAGGTGTCCACTATTCAACCAACCTGGAGTCATGTTGCACCAGTTTGACCTTCTGAGTAGTGATTTGGATCATTCTTGTGCCTGAAGAAATTGTCAATAATCTCTCCTTGACATCTTTACTCTTCAGGTCAGTTTCACTTAGGACATGTAACCAGATCCAATCATTCATTCATTCATTCATTCATTCACAAAATGAAACCTGCTTGCTTCCAGTCCAAGTTTGCAAGTCCAAGTTTCTATTTTTTTTAATTTAACTGACTTTTCTGAATGGCTAAAACAACACCATTTTTTGATTGTTGCAGTCGAATCTGTCATGAACCTTAATATCTCCAATACTGTATTTCTTATTCATTTAATCAACTTGTTACTCAGCAGTGTCAAATTATTGTCTTCAACATCTTCTAGAAATCTTCAGGATTGCTTATATTTCTTTCCAGGAAATGATGTGGTGAAAAAGTTCTTCATGAGAATCAGGGCTTGTGACCATCTTTGCTCTACCACTGCCTTCTCCTTTCCTCCCCACTGCTTTGTTACTTCCACAGGTTGCACTCAGTCCCTTTAGTGAGGCAGCTCTTGGCACAGTGTCTGTTTGTTTGTTTGTTTTGGGGAGGGTATGGTTAGTACATAGCAATCTTTACTTGTCTGCTCCTTTCATTCTCTTCCTCTGCTCCAGCACAGTTTTTTTTCATGCTGCAGTGCATTGGGGAATATCTACCTGCTCAGGCATGGAGTCCTCCATAAGTTCTGTTGTGGATACTTTTTCTGACCATGACCATCTTTTCTTCTGATCATGGTGCTTGCTCCACTGTTTCCCCCCACCACCACACTTTTTTTTCTGTTTTTTTTTTCCCTCTGTTTTTTTGTTTGTTTGCTTTTGTTTTGATTTGTTTGTTTGTTTGGTTTGGTTTTCAGGGTTTTTTGGGTTTTCTTGGTTTTTTTTTTTTTTTGTGTCCCTTCTCCTGCTGTCTATCTGACTTTATTTTTCCTCTTTATTAAAAACATATAACCTGAGACACCACCCCTTTGGCTGCTGGTCTGAGCCTTGCTCTCTACTGTGCTGGTTGGAGCCAGCAGAACCCATCCATGTCTGGCACAGGGCAGCCCTGGCCACTGCTTACAGAGGCCCCTGCAGCTCCTGCTGCCAGTGCCTGGGCACATGCACCCAGTGCATCAGCAAAGACTGAGTGCCTGAAAAAAAAGTCAAAATTATGGCTACCAGAGTCTCTTGGAGCTCAGGTAAAAGTTTTGGACTCAACACTGATAAGTGAACTGAAATGGAAAAAAGAAAATATACTGGTGGTCCTTCAGTCTTTTTCATAAGGATGGCTTTTAAGAAATGCTGGCATTTGTCAGACAGACAAACTTAAAAATTAAAAATAAAAAAATAATTTTAAAGAATTAAAAAGAAACCAACCAAACAATTAAAACTAAATAAAATTAAATCCTTGTGATTTTTCTAAACACATAAGTTTCACAGATTTCTGAACCAAACTGAAAATAACTGTGAAAATACACATAAAACAAAATGATTATTATTAGTGAGCAAATAACACAGTCTAGAAGGAATTTTGTTAAATTCTGCACTGGACTGTACATTTGTCACTTCGAAATTCATCTTATGGACATATATGCCCTCTTCTCAGCATTGTGGGTTTTTTTATGTTTGCTTGAGAAGAAAGAAGCCTTGAGGAAAAATGTACAAACAGATTGCCTGATCAGCTGTGGAAACATAAAGGGGAGGAAAACAATGTGCTGGTCCAGAGGCACAGAATTTGATGAAACCACTGTTCTTCAAACTCTGAATGCATTCCTTTGACTTTGAGTGCATCTCTCAGGCTTTTATGACATAGGTGTTTAATATTTTATGTGGGACATAGTGAAGAGAGAAATCTTCTATTAACCCATTATAAACCAATGGGTTATAATCATAAGAGAGAAGCAAAACAGAAAAAAAAATTACAAAGACATTTTTGGTTCTTTTAGCCGTATTTTTTCTTTATATGATACAAAAACATACTGACATGCTCTTGAAAACCTAGCAGCTGTGAATTTCCTAAGTAAATGCAGAGCGAGAAAAATTATAGAACTTTAAGATGTCTGTTCTTTTTTAAAATATTTTTTGGGAGAAAAAAAACCAAAAAAGTCAAGAAAACCTTGTAAGATATAAATTTGTTTCACTTGAAGGGACTTGCCTTGGTTTGAACTCTAGGGCAGAAGACAGACTGGTTTCATTTTCAGGGTGAAAATGAAACCAGCAACCCAATATGATGTGTACAAATTAATGAAAAAATATATTATAGGAATTCAGAATTTACAAACCCAGGTGTTTTTTTTGGTTTTTGGGTTTTTTTTCCCCCAAAATCATAATTCCTTAAGTTTAGCTTTAATATTTAAAGATATTGTTTACATACTAACAAATATTAAAAAGAAAGAGAAAGAGAAACATTTTCCATATTTCTCTCTCTCTCTGTCTTTTTTTTTTTTTTTTTTAAACCAGCTATGTTCTGTGTGATTTTGGTAAAGGAAAAAACTTGGTAATTGAATATATGAAGGAAAGGAAATAAAATAAATCCTAGTAAATCAAAAGTTTTCAGACCTAGGAGGATATAAATTCTATTGACAGAATAAGAAATTACAAGAGCTAGGATTTGAAATTAATCTCCCAAATCACATTTTCCTCATTACTTTTAAGTCATCAGAAGTTCCAAGAAAAGCACAGTAAAGGGGCTGACTCCACCTTTTTAAGTAACTAATTTTCCTTTGTTCTTCCAAGTCTTCTATGACTGTCTCCAAAATATATTTTGCTAAAGGCTCTTTATAGGCAGCAAACAGGTAGTTTAACAGAGTAATGTCTCCTATGTAAAGTAAATTCAGATATGTGTATATTATCAGCTTCAGAATTTTATCCATTTTGCTTTTTACTGGTTGTAATTAATTTGTTGTTGTTGTTGTTTATGGCCTAAACCCTAATGGCTGTGCATTTTAAACCATTTTGCCCAGGAAAACACCAAAAGCATTGTACTGTTTTAATTACACCTGCATGGCATGTGACACAAAATGGTCTAGATGGTAGAATGCTGCCCTTACAGCACCTTCAAGTGTGTCTTTAACACTTCCTATGTGCATACCCACCACATTTACTCTATTATTCCACTACACAGATGTGCTCAGTAGCTAAATACAAAGTTTGGAACCCGGAACTTCTTTTTTTCCTCACTAGTCCAATTTTGATGTCTTTGTCCTGACTATAGGCTTTCAGGTTGTTCACCTTCTTCTCCTTGGTTCGAGGACTGCTCTGCCCTAACAATTTCATGAACAACATCCCACATAAACATTCTCCTTGTCAGAGAATACAAGATACTCACAAGCCCAGTGGTTTCAAAATAAGAGGATTGTATGTCTCCATTCTGCCTTTCAGAAATAGGATAAGACATAAACTAGCCTAAGCATCATTATAAACAAGTAGTCTCCCTGTGCAGCAAATTTATGAAAAATGCCTAAGGTTGATATCTATATAGGTAGGATTAAATTAAGAATAATTAGATGGTTCAGAGGAAAAGATAAAAGGGAAGTAGAGAGCAACACACAGGCAGGAACAAAAGAAAATTTTCCAAGGAAGATGTGTAAGCAAACTTTAATTATCTGATGTTTCCTGTGGGCTAAGACCTAGTACCTGTGCTGTTACATGAACTTAGTTTTACATCTGTGGATTTCCAGGTTCATAGGAAAATGTCAGACCTGCACTGCAGGGACGGTTATGCTTCTGTAATACAAGTTGTGTTAAATAATATCTTAGAAAAAGGGCATTATTCATCATGATCCCAGTAGAAAACCATTTAGACTTTTTTAAGTTATCATTTGTAATGCCATTTGTTAGAGCTAACGCTCTGCAGTAATACAGAAAGTCTTGTGTCCCTTTAGATGATGAAAGCCCCAGGCAGTGCAGCATCAAACAGGACTCCTTGTGCAGTACATCATGCCGACCCCTTCCATAACAGAGCTACTCCCTTTTCAGTCATTCCAGTTACCATAGGAATTTCTTGAAAGGAAAAAAACTCCTTTGTCCTCTCTACAGTTGAAAGAGAAATTATGTTCTCATAATTTATAAATTATATATATTTATATATATATATATATATATATATAATATTATATTAATTATATTGTATACGCTTATATATATATATATATATTTATAAATTATTATAAATTTGCTCTCTTTCTTTACACTTCGATGAAATAAGACCATGCAGGTGGCACAATCACCAGTAACAAGCGGGAGCTGCCTGTTGGTTGCTCTGTTAGCTGGCTGAGGTTATGTGTGGAAACGGGATTTCTGCTGTACAACATAGAATTGGAGCCCAGGTTGTACATTCAACTCAGCACATCACAGGCTTGGGCCTGCTCAGGTTTACTCTACTGGGAATCACTACCTCCTAAAATACAATATTCTTCCACTCAGAACCACTACCAGGATCAAGGAGAAGTAGAGTTCTGTTAACACCTTGATGGTAGGTCTCCACTTGTTCATATTCTTGATGAAGGCAAACTATGAGTGTAAAAGAGAGAGGTGAATTTCAGTTGATTCATCCTTGTCTTCCAACAGCAGTTTGATTTTCTAGGCCAGAAGACTTTTTTGGTCTGGCAAATTTATCAACTGCATCTGCTGCTAGACATTATTTGATTTGAAATCCGTTAGTTACAATCAGATTGCTAAAATGTTATTTTGTCCAGAGAGGCAAAAAATATCTGATTTGTCAACCCAACAGTTAAACATTGTGTCAAAATAAACCCCAAGATGATTTGCTCCTACAAAGCGTATTTCTTGGGTACAGCAACCTCGAAATGACTGTTTTCAGTACTCAGGGAAGTAAGGAGAGGCATTAACAAAACCTCTACCCTGGGCTTTCAGAGGACAGACTTTGGCCTACTCAGGACATTGACTCAAAAAGTCCCTTGGGAAGCAGCCTTTAAAAACAAAGAGGCCCAGGAAGGATGGATATACTTTAAGAAAGAAATCTTGAAGGCACAGGAGCAGGCCATCCTGATGTGCTGAAAAATGGACCTGGGTGATCAGGGAGTTTTCACAAGAACTCGAGGGAAAAGAGAGGTTATGTCACTTCTGAAAAAAGGACCAGTATTTAAGGATGTCATTAGGTCATGCAGAAAGAAAATTAGAGAGGTGAAAGCTCAATTATAACTTAATCTGGCCACTTCTGTAAAGGATAATTATAGTCACGTAAGAAGAGGAAAAGGCTGAGGTACTTAACACCTTCTTTGTCTCAGTCTTCAACAGTAGGACTGGTTATCCTCAGGACAGCTAATATCCTGAGCTGGTAGACGGGGGTGGGGAGCAGAATGGATCCTCTGCAATCCAGGAGGAAGCAGTAAGTGACCTGCTCAGCCGCTTTAATTCTCGTAAGTGTGTAAGACCAGATGTGATTCATCCTAGAGTGATGGGGAAGTTAGTTGATGAGCTTGTTAAGCCACTCTCCATCATTTATCATCAGCCCTGCCTAGCTGGGGAGCTTCCAGGTGACTGAAGGTTGGCCAGTGTGACACCCACCCATGAGAAGGATCAGAAGGAGGATCTGGGGAACCACAGGCTGGCCAGCATAGCCAGTGTGCCTGTTAAGATTATGGAACAGAGCATCTTGATCATGACCACAGGGACCATACAGGACAACCGAGAGATCAGGCCCAGCCAGCAAAGGTTTAGTAAGGGCTTGTCATGCCTGACCAACCTTACCTCCCTTTATGACCAGGTGACCTGCCTAGTAGATAAGGGAAAGGCCATGGATTTTGTCTATGTGGCCTTCAGCAAACCTTTGGCACCGTCGTCCCCCAGCACTGTCCTGGAAAAGCTGGCAGCCCATGACTTGGACAGGAGCACTCTTTGCTGGGTGAGGAACTGGCTGGATGGCTGGGCCCAGAGGGTGGTGGTGAACAGTGCTGCATCCAACTGAGGCCAGTTACCAGTGGTACCCTCAGGGAGTTGGGCCCAGCCCTGCTCAATATCTTTACTGATGATCTGAATGAGGAGATAGAGTCTACCATTAGCAAATTAATGGATGACATTAAGTTGGGTCAGGGTGTTAATCTGCAGGTAGGAATGCCCTGAAGAGGGACCTGGACAGGCTAGATCAATTGGCTAAGATAAAACAGCATGAGGTTCAACAAGATCAAGTGCCGTGTCCTACACATTGACCACAATAACCTTAGGCAGTGCCACAGGTTGGGTACAGAGAGGCTGGAAAGTGGCCCAGCAGAAATGGACCTGGGGGTGCTGGTGGACAGCCAGCTGGACATGAGATAGGAATGTGTCCAGGTAGCCAAGAAGTTCAATGGTATCCTGGCTAGTATCAAGAATATGTGACCACGAGACCTGCAAAGACATTCTTGCCCTGTGCTCAGCACTGGTTAGCCACACCTCAAGTGCTGTGTTCAGTTTTGGGCCCCTCAATGCAAGAAGGACATTGAGGTGCTAGAGTTAGTCCAGAGAAGGGCAACGAAGCTAGTGTAGGATCTGAGCACAAGTCCCATGAGGAGAGACTGAGGCAGCTGGGGTTGTTTAGCCTGGAGAAAAACAGGCTCGTGGTCAGCCTCTTCTTCCAGGTAACATGTGATAGAACTAGAGCACACAATCTTAATCTGTGCCAGAGGAGGCTTAGGTTGGACATTAAGAAAAAATTATTCACAGAAAGTGTGATTGGAATGAGCTACCCAGAGAGGTGGTGGAGTCCCTGTCCCTGGTGGCATTTAAGGAAAGACTGGATGCAGCACTCAGTGCCATGGTATAGTTGGAATGAGGGTGTTCATTAGGTAGAGATAAGTTGGATCTGATGGTCTCAGAGATCTTTTCCACATAATTGATTCTGTGATTTCTTTTTACTAAGAAGATAACCTCTTCTCTTGGCCACTTCCTCATAGTCTTGTAATTGCAAATTTAGCTGTTGTAGGGACGGGTAAAACATATAATTAGCAAATCGGTTGAAAATAGAGTTGATTGAAAATGCATTGCTTGTATGCAGAAAAATACGGATTAAAATGGAAGATTCCTACTTAACAAATAGTGGTTTACATAAATACTATATATAAAGGTACAATATTTCTATTAGTTCTTCCTATCATGTCTATTTTATCTATTCAGGAGTTTATAGGTGCAACCTTAGATACAGTAATCATAACTCATGTGTTTTCTTGAGGAGTTAATCTATGGCTACCATCAAATTTTAGGTTCCCCTTTTTTTATAAAGGATAGTTGACATGTTCTTCTTTGACAGAACTTTCACTTGACAGTATTAATACATGTTTCATTGAATAACCACTTTCTAATTATGGAATTCCTTGCCAATAAGCTGCCTTCCTTGTTATTTGTTACTTTACTGATGTAAAGTAGCAAATAACAAGGACCTTTTTTTCTTTTAAGAAAATTGTGAGAGAGCAGTGACTGTTTAGCCTGTAGAAATAAAGGCTCAGGGGAATATCATCAATGTTGATAAATAACTGAGGGGAGTGTGAAAAGAAAATAAAGACATTATTTTTTCCTTTTTCTTCCCAGTGGATGAGCACAACCTGAGATGCAGCAAGATCCTTCTGAACAACAGGAAACACTTGTTTACTCTCGGGGTGACTGAGCAGGCTTCCTGCAGGACCTGTGAACATATGGAGAGAGGAGCCCATGCAGGAGCAGATATCCTGATAGGACTTGTGAGCCCATGGGAGATTCACACTAGCACAATCTGTTTCTAAAGGACTGTATGCCCTGGAAATGGATCAGAGAACCATAAAACATCTTGAAGAAACTCACAAGGATCACTGAGGCCAACCCTGCACAGAGCAACCTCAAGAATAACACATTGTGCCCGAGAGCATTGTCGAATCACTTCTTGAACTCTGGCAGGCTTGGTGATGTGATCACTTCCCTGGGTACCAGTGCTCAGCCACCCTCTGGGGGAGGAACCTACTTCTTATATTGAACCTAAATGTTCCCTGACACAGTTTCATGCCATTCCCACAGGTCCTATCACTGGTCACCAGAGAGAATGGATCAGTGTCTGCCCATGATTATTCCCCTTGTGAGGGAGCCTAGACCATGATGAGCCCTGCTACTGTGAGAAAGACGTTGAAGCATTGCTGGGGTGAGTCCAGAGAAGGGCAGCAAAGCTGGTGAAGGGGCTGGAGCACACATCTTATGCGGAGCTGCAGAGGGAGCTGGGGGAGTTGTTTCTCTTGGAGAAAGAGGCTCAGGGGAGACCTTACAGCTCTCTGCCTTCTGATATGTTTTTGTGTTCATTTATTGTCTTTTAACATTTGCTAAAATTTCAGCTTTACTCTTGACATAGTGGAGCATTGGAAGTATTAAGAGAATCTGATCTAAGATCTTAACTAAATGACTTTTTAGGTTGACAGAAGATGTCATATTTGCTGAACTGTAATAAACAAACAATAATAGACAGTCTTGATTGGAAACCATGAGTCTCAAGATATATGCCATAGGGGTTATGAAAAAATCAAGGGTTTAGGCTCTTTCTCAATTATTGCTTAAGATTTTCTGTTCAAGGTCATTTTTAAGTCAATATACTTTAAAAATATTCTTGATTTTGGTGGGAAAAAAACCCCAAACCTAAAAAAAACAAACAAAAACTCCCCAAACCACACACTTTTCCTCAATAATACTAACAATAATAAAGAATTACTACTTTTACTTCAGAAAAAAAAAACAAAACTGTTTTCAAATTTTACATTACTAAGCTTTATGTTAAAATATACATTGCATTTTAATAGCCATCTTTTTGAAATCTCATCAAGTACTTGCAATTTAAAAGGTAGACTGCAGTAGCATTCCCTAGTGATGCTGACTGATGAAGGCTGCTATATTGCAGGAAAGTATTTTCCAAAAGGAAAATTTCCTAGTGTCTTACTTTTAAAGAAAATGAAAGGGCTATTTTATAGTATTAGAGGAAAAAAAAAATCCAACTATACCTCGGGCAACAATGAATATAGCAAACCATAAAGTATTCACAGAGCTTTTCTGTACTAACAAGGAAAAAATTGTTATATCTTCAGGGTGTTATTATGACACTTTGAAATTCTTTCAACAGAATATGAAGTCCATTATAGAAGGAATTAAATTTAAGTTTTACATGTATGAATGATAAATGCAGAGAACTTTGCCTATAGTAATAATTTTAAACTTCCTAGAGCAAACAAGCTACCATATAGTTTATCTTTCTTTTAAGAAGCTAGAAGTTGCAATGTGCAATGAAATATTTTATACATTCACAATATATTCCAGATTTGCTGTTGTGTTTTTTGTTTATTTGTTTGTTTGTTTTACAAATATGCAAATAAACTCAAAGCAAACAAGAAAGTAATCTAGTAACTTTATTGTTTTATTTACCAAGTCATTCTGTATATTTACTTCAGTGAAAGAGGGAGTGTAGTGAAATTTTCCACATTTGTGTAAAGTCATATTTCATATATTTTACACTGCCTTTGTTGCTACACTTGTAATTAACTCAAAGACGTCTGAGACCTTTCATCTCAGTTTTTTAAGAAGACAGCTTCTTAGGAACTAAAAGAACTGCCTTCTCTCTAGCTGTTTGTTGTCTCCAGCAGTAAGTAAAATACTTTGCACATAGAAACTTTCTGTATCAGTAAAAGTGATGTTTCCTATATTCTTTTTTTTTATCACAATTTTATGTATGTTTCATTTTTTTAAATTAATGATAGTTTTTGAGGGGATGTTGGAGGCATATCCTTCTACCTTCATACTTTCTGAAAGACATTGAGGGGAAAATAATACTGTATTAGTGGAGGGCATTTCTGTTTTATAAAATTCCTCTTGGAATTTTATGATGATGGAAATGACATTTTTCAGTCCCTAGAAACTGCGACTACCTGAAAATTCTACTTCACTTTTTTAACTCTCATGAGTGTAGGTCACTACTGAACACATTTTAGAGATTAATGAATTAGCTACAAATAGATTAACAGTTTGTTGAATACTATGCAAACAGTAAGAGCCAAATATAGATTTCTTCTATACCATAGTTCACCATTTAAAATTAATGAAAACCAAATTATGAATTATGGACAAAGAAGAAACCACCAAAATGGGCACATTGCTATCCTTCTTGGTGAAGACTTCATGAATGTGAGAGTTTATATTTAATTATGATGAAATCATGTATGTCTTGCCTTATGATGTGATGTGCCTTGGCACATGACAAATGCAAATCTAAGTATATGATGTCAAAGAATATTATTCATATTTTGAATAGCCCCACAACAGACTCATTCATTAAGATATTCCTTTTTGATACCAGAAGTCTACTCTAGACACAAAGGTTAGAATGTATCAAATATTACGTTTTAAAATAAAGAAATCTTTTTTTTAGATTAATTTTTATATTTTCTTTGTCTTTGTCCCTTTAAAGATGTAATTTTAATTCTAAAAAATACTTGAGGATATTAAGAAGCAGCAATATATATCTTACACAAATAAGACTAGCATTATTTTAGCATGCATTGTTGCCTAGAAAATTCAGTAACATAACAGTAAATGAAAAGCAAAACAAACCCTATGAAAAATACTTCCATATCCTCCAAGAAAAGTATTCACATTTCATGACAGTAATTTTGTCTCTTATGACCACTTAATGGATATTCTAAGCTCAAAATTGAAAAGTGCACATAATTTGTTTTAGAAACAGCACTTAAATTTGAAAAGAAAGTCTTTAGGTCAGAGGCATGTTGTCTTTTATGTTTCAAGTAGACCCTATAATCTTGCTAAGTTTGTAAATGAAGTTTCAGATAACACAACTGAGATTGTCAAATTTCTGTGGACTGAAAAGCACCATAAATATCTATTAGGTAACATAACCTATTATTCTTTGAATAATTACTATTTCTCGCATATTGAATAAGATTCTTATGTAATGGATAATATGTATTGATTATATCATACAGATTATGACATCAGTCTGTTTCTCTCTTTATAGCTGTCCAATTAAGGTTCTGATCTGCTAAGGGCTAGATCCCAAGCTTTATGACAATTAAATTTACAATTTTCTGTAATTCAGGTTTCATCTGTTATACTTGTCCACCATCTTGAACTCCAGACTCTATCATTAAATACTTGTGATACCTATTATCACATAGGTAAGCGTAAATAATATGTTGCAAAGAAGCAGTGGGTCATGTTCTTTCTATTATCTTTCAAGTATCTTTCTGTTATCAATGTCAAGTTGTTCTGCCAAACTGTACTTAAAGACCTACTTTGTTAATAATCATTAATCTTTGACCTTAAGGACATATATTTAACTTCAGTGGACCTTATTTGAAGTCTTGGATATTTTATCTGCAAGTTTTGAAATTTACTCAAATGCAGACAGCAGATAATGTTGTTCAAAATTCATTATTCTTGCCTAGTTTACCTTCTTTTTCAAGAAATCAGTTCTCAATTTTATTCCCTTTTCCAAACATTTTAGTCAAACTTGTGTCTTATTTTGATTTCTGAGTTTCTTTCTTCTCACTAACTGGATTGTATGAACTGTTAAATGTGCTCAATAATACTGTTTGAATAAATACAGAAGGCAATTCAATTCAGTCTTCTGTTATCATTTGTCTTCTGAAAAAAAAAAAAAAACTTAGTTCCTTTGGTGGACAACTACTGCATGCTGTGCATATCCCATCCTGAATCATCCTTCTTGCCCTTTGCAAAACTGTTGGGTTTTTGGTTGGGTTTTTGGTGGGTTTTTGGTTTGTTTTTTTTTTTGTTTGCTGTTGTTGTTTTGTTTATATCTGGTGCCAATGGCTGTTTCAGGCCCTAGCACTGGGCTAAAATGAGTTTCAGTCCTCAAAGATGTCTTCCACAAGACACCAAAGACAGCAAAGATACTCCAAGATGGCATAGGAGTTTTCTCTCTTTTGGATTGACAATAGCAGTGCTCTCTCCTCATGTCATGGAATGTGGATTTACAGAGCTCTTGCCAACTTCTGGCGCATTACTGCTTCCCTACCTTTGTTTCCATCATCTTCTCTTTTATATCTGAAAGAACACATCTGTTGTCAGCATATTTCTTTCCCATTTGTTTTGTGTTATCTACTTTTCTTTTCCGTGACTTTCTAGATTAGAATTTATGAGCTTTCCTGAACTGCTAAAAAAAACTTTTGTCGTGGAAAGAGCTCAGATATTAGAAGTCTGATTTTCCTATCTTTCATTATTAGCTTTCCTGCCTCATTCTGCACAGACTGGTGCAAACAGATGTTTCTATTATCTTATATGCATAGTCCAGGGAATATCTTATTTCATGAACTACTACCAAAGTGTGGCGTGAATGAAACTGAGCTATATTCTAACTGACTATTGCCAGAAAACCATTGAAATCTTGAAACAACCAGTATGCTGTCACACTTCAGGACCTGCTTTATATACCATCAGCATTATGATAAAAGAATGACACCTGGCTGCGTTATAAAATACTCTTTACCTGTTTTCATTTGTTTCTTCACTATCTAATTAAATATTTATTGAAAAACAGTATTTTTGTCTTAGCAACCATAGAGAAATATGTAATCTTAAAGGAGAAACAAGGTCAATCACTCCATGTGTTAATATGTGGCTAGCAGTGTGGGCACAAGAAAACCCATAATCTCATGCTCTTGAGATTGGTGATGTCTTCACTGTAGGAATCATATTTGTATTTGAATATAAAGATGCATTTCCTTTGCTCAGAAGATGAACAGAATCACTACTAATTTTTCTCTGATCTTTGATATCTCAGCACAATAAAAATTTTCATCCAATTTGCTCACTTGCACCACCACAGAAGTTACATTTTTCTATTTTTTTTTCAATATTTAATCAATTTCTTTCATGTTTATTTGAATGGGAACAAATGTGAACCATTAATTTGGTTTCATCATATTTGCTGTAGCTTCTGTTCTGCCAGGATTATTTGCTTGTTCTTCATTTTGGAAAGTTTTTCTGTTGCGCAGTGGCTGTTAAGACCAGTTCACATACACAGGGATTTACAGAGTCTGCAGCTGATGGCACATGTCTACTCCAATGGTGAAAGTTACTTCTGTGGAAAAATCAAAGAGGGGAGAGAGAGGAAAGAGAAAAAGAGGGCATTCCCCTTTGACCAAGCCAATATCACTTCCCAGGAAAGTTATCTCCTACTGGATATTCTCTCCACTGGAGAAGCTGTTCCTGTGCAACATATTTCACATAGTAGCTACCATGTTGATTTCATCAGAACACGCTCATACTTGCTATAGTTACCCCTGCTTAAAATTTTGTTATTGGATCCTCTAATATTGACAAATATCTACAACCAAAGGGCAGAAAAAGAACAGAGAAGAGTTGATCCTCATGCTGGTGCCAGTCACTTTCCATCAGAAACTATCGCAAAAAACAATACTTTGGTTTGTGGGTTCAAGTCAGTGAAAAAAAGCTGCATGAAGGCACCAATGTGTGAACATAATGAAAAAAATACTGCCACATACTGGAAAACAGCCATAGTAGCTTTCTGAATAGTGAGGAGTAAACAGACTCCAGAGTTGCATGCAAAAATCCCTTGACATTATTCAGTTCAGGTATGTAAAATACAGTGTATCATTTCTCTCTTACTACTCATAAAGTTAATCGGGGTGTTTTAAACTTATTTTAAGCAGAGGCCTACACATTATTGACATAATGAAATTTCTAGATATTTAAGCAAATTCCCTATTTAACTATAGCCTATTTTAGTAAGTTTTATTTGCAGAATGATAAGGGAGTATTACAGTAAACAAATACACAAGTAGACAAAGTATTATACACGGATTTGAGAAATTAGTAATTCTGAGAGAATCTGGGAGAAAGAGTAATCTGTGAAGTTTTGAAGTTTTCCATTGTAAATGGCAATGTATCAAAATTAAGTTGCACTCAAGAATGAAGTTGGTTAAGAGATTGTGATAAATAATAGAGTAATATGAGTTCTGCTAAAAATAAATAAATGGAGAAACAATGTGATTTTCGAATACACAAAAAAGAAACCTACAAAGAAATAAACATATGAGACATAACTAGCAGGTTCTTTAACTTATACATTTATCCTATCTCTGATTCCACTTCTATATTTCACAAAGAAAATAATGATGGGAAAAAGTAATGATTTAAAAGTTCAGAAATATTACAGGTTTATGAGAAAGACTTTAGAAGTTCAATCATTTTAGTCAAAAGACAATAGATATATACAATGACTTATTTTCAGAAAATAACACATTTGCCTGAAGAGTACTTTTGCAAAATATGACACCTAAAGGGCTGAAAAGGATCAAAAGAAGATATTTGTGTCATTCAGCACACAAAATCCTGTGCAACATTTTCAGATAGCTTAAAACACAGAAACACTTTACCTTGTATGAGAATTCCCATCTTTAACAGCTTTAGTCAGACTCAATACATTGGTGTATTTGAAACAAGAATTAATTCTCAGAAGCTGACATGCATAAGATCAAAACTTGATGACTTAAAAATCTCATTCAGTCTTACTCAATGTGTTACTTCATACCTAAAATGATTAGTTCCTTATGTGATGACTTTGCTCAGAGTGAAAATATTTGTAGGGAATGTGTGGGAGGAAATGATGGGGTGAATTTTTATTGCCTGATATGTTTGACCCATGCAAGTATGTTCTAGGGTTTTTTTATAAATACATAAATAAGTAAAGTATTGCCTCAGGGAAAAATGGACTAATATTGTTTCACTGTTTGGTTTTTATGATACCATTAGAGTCTAGATTTTTATATACTCCTTATATATATCCAGTGTACTCAGGCTGAAGAGTAACTTAGAATACTGTGTGAATAAAATTATTTTTTAAAAATATGAGGTAATCTAGGGCTTGATAGAAGGGGTGGCAGGGGGAAATGACCATAAGGATAATTACATCCCAAACCTTGAATGAACAAATGTCATGAGAAAGATGGCCTGAATTCAGTGCCCATGTTCTGAGTAGGACTTTGGAGTCTGTTACTTCCCAATTGCAATTTTTCTGACATTTCACTCTTATTTTATCAGAAGTGGCAAACTGAAATGAAAGTAATTTTTGAGGTTTTTTTTAATGAAGAATAATACATTTCTGTTTGTTACTGAACTCGCTGAGTAAATTTGAACTGAATCAAGATGTAGAAAATACTACACGCAGTGATTTTTTCTTATATCTCTACATAGCTGGCTTTTCTATAACTAACCCTCCATGTAGGCACTCTAGATAGATAAATAAAATAATGTTGAGTTTTGTCCATGAGAAATCTTTAAATAAAATTTGATACATGAGTACAAACTAAGAGGCATTAGCTATGACATGTTTTAACAATCCATTAAATTTCAGAATGATCCTTCCCAAAGTAACGTTTTCAAAACATCATATGAACAGAAATACAGGAAACTTTTTCATGTTGTACAAGTGGAAAAATACACCAAAATTAACTTTCTGAAATGTGGAAGTGATGTCAAAAACCCTGTATCTTCTGCCCTGTGTTTAGATGAGATTTTGACAGTTTCAGAACTGAATGAAATAGTATAAGAAACCTACTACTCTAAATGCGTAAATTTTCTTATACATATGTGTAGATGCATGAATGGCTGGTTCTATTTTTAATTTTGCATACTGTTTTCTGAATAGTTTTTCATTGTCTTTTCACTTGGTCTCCGCAGAAAAACCATGTCCTATTTTTGTCCTATAACAGGTTTTCTACAAGTGTAATTTTCAGAGTGACAGGTTCTCAAATAAATGCCTTGACAAGTACTTTAGTATTCTGCTTTCAGAAATGAAGGGATTTTTAAGATATGCTTTCTGCAATACTATCTTAAGGGCATAAAAAAGAGTAGTGTTGTAGCTAAGTCTTCAAGAGTATGCATGTGAATATGAACACTCCTCTGTTATCTGTAGCAGGGACCAGAAACTTAGTGGCAGTAGAACAGACAAGTGTGCCAAATTTTCATTCCTAAAGCCCCTAATCTCAAAGATCTATATTTTTATACCATTAGAAGGATGGTTGCACATTTTGCCCCAGGTCAAACAGCAGCTGCCAAATAGTTAAGCAAAATTTAGGAGCTAGCATAAGGCAACGGCCATTTTCAATGAGTTTTTTGATGAAAACCAGGTTTGGAAAGGCAGGAGAGTTGACTAGCATGGATAAAGGTCATTTTAAGTCACCTGGTCCCTGCATTATGAAACAGTTCACTGTAGTCCTGTAGATCCTGGCTTTTTTTGTATCAGAGAACAATCTCCAGGATCTGGCAAGTTAGTTAAAAATACATAACTTTGTTATGGATTCATTTTTACCCTTAGACAGCTATAAATTTTGTCTCCTGATCAGCTTGAAATCAAGTAGCAAACTGAGCAAAGCTTGCTCATAAGCCTCACATATCTAGGGAAATAGTACATTCTGTCCTCTGGCTTCTGTGACCAGAACTTAGTATGTGTTTTTTTTCGATTCTTCCATTAAATATATGAAAATGGATACCCATCATAGAAGATTTCTTCTAAATCACAGTTGAAATTTTGTGATAAAGACAGAAGACTTGATGCAAATAGGACCCAAGGGAGTTTTATAGGGGCTTGCATTTGGTACATAGAAGCATGCAACAGAATCAAATTTTTTTCACTGCAAAACTGTGGGGGGATGGAATGTAAGAGAATAGAGATAGTGCAGAAGGCAATTTCACCCCTGAGGAGTTGTAGCTGTACTAATTACCAAGGATTAAGAACAGGTCTGCCCTTAATAAGCCACAGATATCTCCAATAAAGATGAGAGCTATAAAAGAGTCGGTTAGCTGGCTGAGAAGAGAGTTGGAGTTATTAGCTGTGTTGTGAAGAGGAGAGGGTCAGTGCTGCAAGGAATTGCCCATGAGCAATCACTGAGAAGATATAGAAGTTTTGTGCAGGAGCGTTGGGGGGTAGGACAGTTGGGACGGACAGAGAAGAGAGATCTCTCAAGCCAGGTTGTGGAACTTGTGGTTTATTGCAAAGGGCCTGGGTGCAGGGCCCTGCGGGGAGCTGCCAGCTGCAGCTTGGAGCAGGCCCGGGAGAAGAGAGGGGCAGAGAGGATGAGAGGGTAAGAGAGTGAAGTTCTTGTTACAATACAATAAATCTTCTTCTGTGTTGAATATTCTGATTCTCACTAACCAATCTAGTACAATATACAAATCTTACAGCATTTACATACAGCCTGTAAGAATCATTACATTACCATGCTGTGTTAAATTTTAAACCTTAAAAACTCCTCTTTGGACTCCTTCTGCTAAGCTAGTAGGGTCTGCTCTGACCCTTGGACCTGCCTGCAAGCAGAGGGTATTGTTTCATCAAAAGGGGATTACCTTCAGTGGCCACACCGTTGTTTTCCCGTTGTTCAATAACTAAGGTATCTCAAAGCTTGCCTTCACTTCAATCTCACTTATAGTTTCTATAGTCTCAAAATCTTTTGCCAGAAAATCATATTTATAAGGCTTTCCTGTTTCATCATCCCCAACAGTTTTGTAATAAGATAACAATATAAAACCAGTTTTGAATATGAAGGTATCAGAAAATATTTGTATTTTCTTGAATTTAAACTATCACTCCAAGATTTGTAGCTTCCTAAAAAAATCTACAGTGTGTTGGATATTCCTAGAGCAAGCTAGGAGCATTGAGCATCAAACTGTTGAAAGTTACACATATTAGAGACATTATCCTGTCTACACTTGTCTGTATTATGATCAAGTTCTGGTATCTTCTTATCTTGATAATGACATTTTCTTCTGGGTAACAGCACTCAAATGTGTGTATATTGCTGGCCATTTCATTGCTCACCAAGTGTTTTCAAATTTAGTACTCTTTCTTTCTCCTAATTGAAGATATTTTACTTTTCAGATTAAATTTGACTTTTTTGTCATTCGTTCTGTTTTCCTTTTAGAATCCAGTCAGTGGTTCCCAGCCATCTAAAGTTGTGTTCATTTGTAAAGATCACTATCTGAAATCCTGGCACTTTTTATCTTAAAGAATACTTAATAATTTCAACTGTTCCAAAAGTTAAGTTTATTTGTCCTTGTCTTGACAGCAAATATCTCCTGAACTTTTAATCCGTTTAAAATTTGCATTTCTAATCTTCATGATCAGGTTTCTTGGATTGATTGTGGAGCTGAGATGAAATTAGCTTGCTGTGATTCATGACAAATCTTTAACATATTTTATTTGGGTAACCTTTGTTCAAATTAAATTCAAGTACTTTCAAAGAGGCAACTCTAAACTGCAGAATTCAAATACAAGCCAAAACCACATACGTTTATTTTTTTAAGAAGATATCTGGTTCACTGAAGGGTATGAAGACCGCAGGGTAACCAGGACAGCATGTCAGCTTTGCACAGTCTCTTTACTGTGGGTCCAGGATGGCTCAACAACTGGAAATAAAGCTTTCCCCTTTATACTAAGGTAGGAGTATTCACCCCTTGAATGTCTTGTTGTCTTTGTTTCTCTTTAAGGCATTAATTTGACACCTTTTATGTCACCTCTGCTACTGGTCTATGAGATATTGCCCTCCAGCATAGGTTTTAATGATTCTCTCCAGAATGCAAAATAAATTGAAAGTCAAGTTTACTAGAATATTTTCAGCTAATTATTTTACTGTCCTTTTAGCACCCCATGCTGCTATTTTAGTAGGAAATTGAAAATATGGATGAATAAAATAATAACCCCCTCTGGAAATAAAAAATTAGTATCAGTATCATTTTATTATCCATGTAATGGAGGTGAATCTTCTCTGTAGGATAGCATAGTAGCCTGCCTCATGTTACAAAAAAGATTCTATATTGCCAGGAAGATTGACAAAAAAAAAAAAGTAATCAATGCTGGCTTAAACTAACATGTCAGTATAAATCTGCCTATTTTCTCACAAGACATCCTACAGTCTGGAAAAGAGTGACTTCAGCCAAGCAGTTAAAATCTGGTGGAAAGTTCCCTTGAGTGGTTATATACAGATCTTTGTGTATTGCTTTGGGTTTTTAATGATTGATAGACATGGCTGCTGTTTGAATCCTTATTTGGCTTCAGAAGTTCTTTACATAAATGAATAAATGGGACTTTCTTAGCAGCAGGTTTCTCTGTTTGTTTGTGTGTCAGAATTGTGTGTCAAAGTTACTATGCTTTGATAAATTATGTTGCTATTTGCCTTCACATACCTGAAAAGATCATGAGCACTCCTGTGTGTTTAGAATACTAAAAAAGTCTTTAAAAAACAGATACAGCAGTGTGTGCTGTATGTCACAGTACTGACAAAAAAATCCTAGAATGAAAGTAATTTTAACCTGGACAGATTATTTTGGCTGCATTAGCACTGTGTTGATAGAACAAGGCTCAGATGTGCTAAAAGAAGTGATTTTGATTACTGCCTAAAACAGGTTAATCATCAAAAGATAATAAATCATACCAAAGCTAGAAATTCAGAACATAAAATATATTTTATGCATTGCATCTACTTTGTGGTGTGATGACAGAATTGCTTAAGCAGAGGTAAATTTATGGACATCATATCTAATTGCATGGTCAGGAGTGTAAATGGAGCTTATGAGCAAGCATGTACTAAATCAGGAATTGTTAGAAGATCAAAGGAAAATGACATGTTGCTAAGAGAAATTTTAAAATTTAAATATATTTTTGATATATTTTAATTTTTCTAAATAATTATCTCAAAGTAAAAAAAAAGTTCCTAGTAAACATTTGATTTTTTTGTGTAACTTATGATTTGCACTAATTAGTTGCAGTCCCAAAAATAGCAAGATTTTTTTTTTTCCTAATTTGATATTGAATAATTCTGTTAAACAGGAGAAAATATAAAAAATCTTCGCTGTTACAGAGACAAGTAGTGCCGGGCCTCACTGGAGGTGTTTAGAAAGTTTATAGATTATTTTTCCTTTCTAAGGTAAATATTATTCTCTTTCAAGCCAGGAGGTTAATAAATAAATAAATAATGCCCTATCCTGTGGAAATGAGTTATTGCACAGAAAATATCTTCAATACAAATCTCACAGTACTGTGGGTATCTGAAATAGTAGTCTGAAACAGCTTGCAAGTTACATTTTTTGAAAAGTTACAGATTTTTTGGGGTGGGGTTAAATTGGCATTTTTCAAGCAAATAATGTTTTATGTTAAGATTTAAATTAAGGTCTTATTTTCCTAAAGAGATATATTATGTTCCTATAAGTGTTGTGCTTTTCACACTTCGAGATTCATATAATCTAGACTGGAGTAAAGTGCAAAAGCATACCGATCATAAGGTGGGAAGAATTTTATTAGCAGTTGAAGAAGGACACCTGTATCACTTACTCGTGAATACTAATTCATGAGCATGCAGAATGATTTTTTTTTTATGAAGATTCATTTTCAAGACCTTTTATCCAAAAATTTGTTAAAGGAACAACTTGGTTTTGATTTTTTGTGTGAGTATCCCTTAGTTCCATTTAATCCAGCATATGTTATTTCATGTTGGAAGTGACATAATGGTGGTATAGACAAGCTATTGGAAAACTGGGCTCATTTATCAATACTGTTTTATACCATCTTGAGATTTACTATGCCTAATTTAATTCACATTATGATGAAAAGAAAGGGTTATAATCTGAAGATAAGTGGATGATTTAGGTACGGTTATATATCTGCTGTTCATTTTATGCATGCCTAGTCATAATACTGATATACATTATTTATGTGCATCTTCAGAAGCATTTTTTTTTCCTTTTCCAGGGACAAAATCAAGAATACTGTCAGCCTTATACAGCCTGGCTAAGTTAGTATTAATCAGACCACCCACGTTCCAAGATTTGTCTTTTTTTTGTCTTTTACTTTAAAACAAATAAGTTGTGTTTGCACTGCAATTTTATGAGAGCATTCAATATAGTTTTTTCAGGGATTTATCTATGTAAAACAAAGAGTCTTGGCATCAAAGCAAGATGAGTTCTTTTCTTTTTTGGGAATGTGATTGATTCTGTTTTGTTTTGCTGGGGAATTTTTTTTTGGTTATTGTTGTTTAGCTGCTTTTTTTTTTTGTTTTAAATTAGTACTAGTGAGACTGTTCTGTATAGAAACAGAAATACAAATTTGGATAAATATTGAATTTTAAGTGATTTCCCAGATAGAAATACATTATTATGATGGGTTTTCACTGTTCATCAAACACATGCATGGTGATACCTAGTTACCTTGGACTGTGATTCCAACTGGTGGGTAAAATTTTAAAACTTAGAAAATTTATATTCTCACATTGTAATATATATTCTCTCTTCTTTGTTTCCATCTTTTTTCCTTGGCTGTGTAGCTTTTGTACTCCAACCTGGGGGCTTGAGTGTCCCCTCAGAAGATGTCAAATTCAAACTTTTCTGGCCAAGGTTAGAACTAATCCTCAGTTTCCATTCTACTGCAGGCATTAGGCTGTTATTTAATGTGAACCACCTCTCTGGCTGTCATTCTGCATGACAATGGCTGTGGGGTTGCTGTGTTTTTCTTGCATGGATGATATGTGCATGTCAGATGTCTTTGAAAAATCAGATCAGCTTGAGCCTCTCAGTACAGTGCCTGCCTGATTTGAAAATGTCCAAACAGCCTGAGGTTTCTAAAAAGGCTTGAAAGCTTAGATCTGTCAGCTGGGTGGTATACATGGCTCTGAAAAACTACAAAATCTAGAGTATGAAGTTAAATAAAATTATCTACAACTCCTTACATTCCTTAGCAGTCATTTTCTGGAATCACAATCTTGTATTTAGGTGCTAAAATTCTAGTTAAACTGTACTTTACGCAGCAAGGATTTGTAGATTTTTTGGGGGTGGGTGCTGTTTGTGGTTTTGATATGTTGCTTGTATTTTCCACTTATTGGGCTGGTATTACTGACTACTGTTACTTTTGTTATACTAATGAAAATTTAACTAAGATGACAAGGACAATTAGAAATGCTACACTGAATTATTGAATAGCCGTGTATTTATGATGTACAGTATGTATTAATATCCTAGAAAATGAATATAAAGATTTCTTAATAAGTTTTCTGCAATATTCATAATTTCAAAGTCAGTTGTAGTCATTACAGTGTCTAATATTCTTTGCCAATACACAGGCACATATATATATATTAAACCCTTCCCAGTTAATTGCAATTTTAATTTGAAAAGTTGACTTTGAGGATTAAGATATTCAATTAGTTCCATCTTTTAAAGTCAGCCTTTTTATTGTATGTTTGGCTATTCAAATTTTTTATTCTCAGCTAAATTATAAAATAAGGTTATCTGCTTTGATGAAAAATTTTGAGATGTATTTAACATTTACTGCCACTGATACTAAATATTATTCCAAAATTTGCACTTTATATTTCTATGTTCATATTATGGGACTGTAAAGACTACAGTCTAAAAAGACTTTGGTACCATTTCAACAGACCCGTTTTGGTTTGAATCCCTTTTAAATTACAGAGAATTTTCCCCGTTCTATGCACCTCCACTCTTGATCAAATTTAATTAATCTGTGGAATAAACAGGAATACCTTCCACTAATTCTCTATGGAGCTGTATGTATTAAATATAAATATGGTCTTTAATCGTGCAATCTGTGAAATCAGACTGTATTGATGACAAAGGACTTGGCTGTTTATTCAAACCTGAATCACCAGAAGTATTTTAAAAATCCTGCAAGCTGGGATTCCCTGCCAAAAGAGCACCTCTGAAGACAATGGAAACAGCTCTTTAGAGTAATTTCAGTTTTATTGACCAGCTTTCTTTACTTAAAGAAAAATTAAAATGAGATTAATGGAGGAAAATTTCTCCTAGCATTATATTCCATACTGAAAATAAAAGAAATTCCCAAAACCAACCAGACAACCAACAAATATATATCCCAAACAAAAATTATGAGAGAAAAAAGAGAATATGAATGGCTTACCCTGAAAGTACCTTTGGTAAAAATAAGTGTTAGAATAAAACATGGACAAGGCCATTTAGATGAAGTGCTTTCTATGATTTTTTTTTTCCTTCGTGGTAGAAATAATTCTTATATATGCCTATAATACTGCTGTGTTTGCAGTTCAGCAAACATGCAGCTTAAGCAAAGATAACTGTGTCAGCTGTTGATTGCAGATCAATATTTCCACAGTACTGCTGAGTGCTGAATTAAGAAAGTTGTCTATTTCAGAGATAAATAATGCTGATGACTGAAGTAAAACTGAATTTATCTAGGAGAAAGATCAGTCTTGGAGACAGCTAAAATCTGTGTATGTAAAAATTTTATCTCCTCTGTAGCCATGTAATAATAGAAATGAAAGATTTGCAGCATGTAAGCAATACTAGAGACATAAAATATGTATTTTTAGAACAGAGAGTACATTTCATATTTGTATTTTTCTTTGCACTTAGATTCTTAACTGAATATGAAAAAAATCATGACAAATATCTTTCTGATGCAGACCTATAAAAGAATAAGGGTGTCTGTCCTCAACATATTTATAGTGTTCCAAGCAAAGGAAAATTATGCATTCAATTTTCAAGTGGAAGGTGAAGTGGTTCATATTATCCTGGCAAAATTCTGGGATCTTTTTTTCTTTTTACTTATTATTGTTTTTCATCAACATCAGAATCAAGATGAAAAACTAATGAAAAATCCCTTTAATAAACTGGATACCTCCCTGAGGAATATTTTTTTACATCATTCAGGGGACTTAGTAAGTTGGCAGGGAGACTTATCTTTAAAGCAAACCTTCAGTTTCTGATGCAGTTTATTGTGTCCGTGATAATGCTGTCCTAGATATATGATGGCATTTAGTTTGTGGACGGTCTTTGTTGTTCATTGATACTGTCAGCAAATTAAGGGAGTGAAAATACTTCAGTGGACAATGAGTTGTAGCTGGGGATCTTGCTTTATACATAGTAACTGGGGATGTGAGTAAACTATGGGTGAAAATACAGATAAAAGAGATACTTTCCACTATGAATATATGGCAAGAAATAGGTATAGATAACTGCATATCTTCAAGACCGTCTCCAGGTATTTCATGCTTACATGATCCCTAGGAAACCTGTATTTATTATACAACCTCCAAAGCATGTTTTCCCAATGATAGGCTGGTATTTCAAATCCTGCCACAGAAGCCAAAACTACTGACAGTTCATCACTCTGGGTTAGGAACTACTGTCCTATTCGGTAAGCAAAGTTCAACACTGGTGCTTGGAACATTGCCACATGCTCAATAATTTTCATAACTAATATGGATGTGGTTTTTACCAGTGCTGTAGTCAAATGATAGTGGAGTAAAAATGTTTGGTTGCAAAATAAGGTTTTCCCCCTTTCTCTGCCTTCCCTGACAAGGAAATCTGCAGCTATTCACAGCTTTTGCACAAAGCAGGAAAAAAGTTGGGTATTTGGGGTTTTTTTTTTGCTTGGTTGGGGTTTTTTGTTGTTGGGGTTTTTTTTGTTGTTTTTTTGTTTGTTTTTTCTAATAGCAGCTGCAAAAAACACAAAATATGAAATCCATAACTTTATGAAAACAATGGCTAAAGGGAAGAGACCATTAAAAGAGTGATAGATAAAGGCTGGTGGTGAGGTGAACTCACACAGTACTATTAAGAATGGAGCTTATGTAGTGCTACAGGGTAGAACGGAGCTATTTCCTATATGGCAACATTCAGTGTAATGGAAACACTTGTGTTTAACAACTGAAAGCTTCTTGAAAACACTAGTAGCAGTGGCCTGGGTGTGGGCATCATAACATTTCCTTCTGTATGCGTTTTGGTGAACAGGTTCTACAGATGCCAGTAGATACATCTGGAAAAATATCTGTTGAAAAACAGCAGGCTGAAGAGTGAAAAATACATGCTGGGAGGTATCTTGTAAATGTGTCTAATACCTGATGAGCTCTGGAGACTCACAGCCCTGCTGGGTCCACAAGTGTGGGTGAATTCAGAACGTCCTTAGTTTGCTGCCTATACCCAAGGCCAAGAGTAAACCAACATGAATAATGGGTTTGTGCAGGTCATAGAACATACATGAAGGTGGTAGGTGTTTTATGCAGACAAGTACTTCAGGATTATGTAAGCATCTGATGAAAGAACAACCTTCTTGAAGGACTTTCAGAAAAACAATCTAGCAGCCACACTGTGACTCCACTTCTGTTAACAGCTATGGCTGGCCTGTCAGCTGTTGCTCAAAACAGGTAACAATTAATAATTGTGATTATGCATCTGTGAGTGCTGTGTGCTAATGGGAAGGAGCATGTGAATGTATTGTACAGACAATTATCTGTTCTTAATAACAACAGCTTAATTAAAAGCTGTTCTATTACAGAGTGATTGTAATTGGTGTCTCTCCTAATTAGATCCCTTTAAAAGAGGAAAGGGAATTTACAACAGGAAACGAGTCTTTCATGCATTTTGGAAAAAAAAAAAAGGTCAAGAGGTTGACCTTGATTTTAAAGGTATTTTAAAGGTAGAATTGAGATTCGTGTCTGTGAGAAAAACAGCAGAAGAGATGAAACAAAATGGGAGGTAATAAAAAGGTTATCAAAGATAAAAATTGTTGAACTCATTCAGTAGTCCAAGAAAAGTATCTTATCCTCCCATCCACTCAATTCACAGACCCTTATCAGGAGTGCTGGACAAAACTTCTTTCTTTGAGATTGAAATCTACAGGAATAATGAGGAGAGAACTTAAGGAGACTAACTACTTGGCAAGTAGCCTGTATATACCTTAATCAGAAAGCTTCTACTTTATTTATTTATTTCAGCACAAAGCTATGTAATCCCATTCAACCTTTTAAACTAAGCATATTTCAAGATTTGGTTTTAGAGAGGCTAATACAGAAAATATTACAACTTAAACTAGACCAAAACATAGGCCTTAAAAACCGTCATCCTGATGTATTTTGAGAAGAATACCATCTCTGCATGATTTTTTTCTTGTATTTGGGAAGGAGAAAAAGAAATAATGTTGTTTTCCAGTACTTTTCCCCACAATGTCCTGCAATGATGGGATTGAATTTGTATCAATCTTTTAGAAACAGTAATTTCACAGACTAGCCTGAATAATACCTGGTAAGGGCCCATCATCTGGACTAGAACAGAAATAACTGTGCTGTCACAAAGCACAGCTTGTGATGCTAATCACTCGGAGACAGAGTGTACAAAATGTGTAAAGGCTCAGAGAACATATTTAAAATTTTACTCTGCTTTAAAGCAGTGATAGATGGGAGGTTTTATGTACTCACATAGCAATTTCACAGTAAAGCTCTCCAGCTGGCTTTAAACATTGCTGAGCAAGAAAAGTGGCCAGTACTTTATACTGATCCATGGATGGTGGCAAATGTGGGAGTGGCTGCAGCAATAGAATCAGGCCGACTGGCAGGGCAGATACAAACCCATCTGTGACAAGGCATTGCCCAGGGGAGCCAAGCCATTCTCCTTGGTGGAGAACCTGGCTGTAAAGGTGTGCCATGAGGGCATTCATGTACCTGACTCTGGCCACTGGAGATCACCAGAACAACTCACAGGTGGTCAGGCTGCTAAGATTCAAGTGTCTCAAGTGGATCTGGACTGGCAATATAACGGTGAATTATTTCTAGATCAGTTGTCCCATGACACCTCAGGCCATCAAGAGAGAGATGTAATACAATGATGGCCTTGGTACTTAAGGGTGTACTTGACCATGGACACAAATCCCATGTTATATGTGAATGTGAAACATGTGCTGCAATTAACCAAGTGTTAAAGCCCTTCAGGTATGGAGGGCAACAGCTGAAATACAAATATGGGTAGATCTGGCAGATTGACTGTTGCACTCTACAAACCTGCAAGTGCCAAGTGTCATGTACAGTAGTGACAGCAATTATTGGAAGCCTGGAAACATATGCTGTGTCCCTTGCCACCACCCAGAGCACTGTCCTGGGCCCTGAAAAGCAAGTCTTCTAATGACATGGTACTCCAGAAAGAACTGAATCACAAAAAGAAACTAATTTCCAATCAGAAAATAAAACTAATTTACAAAGCAATCTCATAGACATGTGGGCCAAAGAACATGGCATTGGGTAGGAATACCACATTCCTTATTGTGTACCAACCTCCAGAAAAATTGTATGATACAATGTTCTGTTAAAGACTACACTGAGAGGAACAGGGGGACCTTCAGTCATTGGCATAATAATTTAGTAAAAGTCATGTGGTTAGTGAGCAAGAGACAACCTGCTGATCAGACTGGCCCTGTACATAAAAAGCTTTTATGTACTGTAGAATGGGATAAAGTTCCTGTAATACACATTAAGAACCTGCTGTGGAAAACAGGGTATTCTTGCCTTAAAAAAAAGAAAAACCATTCTTGGGATTGTTTCTTGTCAAGGATCTGTGTGAACTCTGTGGGTAATGCTGGAGGATGGGAAGTCTGGTGTGTATCTCAAGGGATTTGGGGTGAGAATAGCTAATGAATTGAATGTCCAATGATATAAATTGCTATGAAACTCTGTATTATCACTTCTTTATGCCCATCACTGCACCTTGTGACACCTGATGACACCTGTCCCCACCTCTTCATATTTGGGAATCTGAAATTGATTCCCTTGTGCAAAAATCTTCCAGATTAATGAAGAATGAACTTTGATGTAGCAGACAAGTGAAGAAGTGATGGAATAAGAACTGACTTCAACAGGCAGTAATCCAACACCTCACACCATCTTTTCTATTCTGAAAGATAGTTATGACAGATGGAGTCCAAATTCTGGACTAAACAAACTTAACAGATATTGCATAGAGCTGGCCCATACAGGACTTAAGGGAATGATAACTGTGTGTATTTATCAAAAGGCAGAAAGCAAGGGATGTGGGCATGGTGTAAATGGTATAGAAGAAAGAGTGGATACAGTCCTGGTTTCAATAGGGGATAGAGTTCATTTTCTTCCTAGTAGCTGGTACAGCCCTGTGACTTGGATTGAGGATAAGAATAATGTTGATAACTTACTCTTGTTTATGGATTTCAATAAAGGTTTTGATATTGTCTGGCCCTAAATAAATTAGTGGGTTGGGCAATCACCACCCACATGGAGTTTGACAAGCAAAAGTGCTGTATTCTACACTTGGGCTGGGGCACCCTGGGTGTACAGATAGACTGGGGAATGAAGTGCTGGAAAGCAGTGCCATGGAAAGACACCTTTTGGTTCTGGTGGACAAAAAATTGAATGTGAGTCAGCAGTGCCGTGGCAGCAAGGAGGGGGAACCATGTCCTGGGGTGCATCAGGTACAGCATCACCAGCCAGGCAAGGGAGGAGGTTGTCCCCTCTGCTCTGCACTGGGGCAGCCTCACCTCAAGTCCTGTGTGCAGTTTTGGGTACCAAAATATAAGAAAGACATTAAACCACTAGAGGGCAAAAAAATGACAAAGGTCCTTGAGGGGAAGGCACATGAGAAGCAGCTGAGGTTACTTGGTCTGTTCACTTGGGAAAGTGGAGACTGAAGAGAGACTTCATTACAGTCACAACTTCCTTGTGAGGGGAAGTGGAGGGACAGAAACTGATCTTTTCTCTGTGGCGCCCAGTGACAGGACCTGAGGAAGTGACCTGAAGCTGTGTCAGGGGAGGTTTAGGTTGGATACTAGAAAGAGATTCTTTACCCAGAGGGTTGTTGGACAGTGGAACATACTCACCAGGGAAATGGTCACAGCATCAAGCTGACAGATGTCAAGAAGTGTTTGAACAATTCTTTCAAGCACATGATGTGACTCTTGGGGATGATCCTGTCCAGGACCAGGAATTAGACTTGATGATCCTTGTGGATCCCTTCCAAGTCAGCATATTTTGTGATTCTGTGATGTTCAGTTGTTGCTGAGTAGGCTTTACCAAAAGACAAGAACTTTTCAATTTCCCATGATGAGTCAGTGAGCGGGTGCACAGGAAGGTGGGAGGGAGCACAGCCATGGAAGCTGACCTGAACTTCCCAAAAGGATATTCCATAATATAGACTATCATGTTCTGTGTATATAAGCTGTCTGGGAGATGATCATCACTACTGGGGGATCATCACTGGGTAGGGCTGGGCATCAGTCAGAAAGTGGTGAAAAATTGTATTTTGCATCACTTACTTTCCTTGGGACTTATTAATCTCTCTCTTTTCCCTTTTCATTACAATTACTATTCTTGTTGTTCTTGTTGTTATTTTTATTGTTTTTGTTGCTATTAAATTTTCTTCATATTTTAAGCTGTTTTTATATAAGTCCATGGGGTTAACCTTTTTTCCTATTCTCCTCATCCCACGGAATGGATGGGAGTATAAACAAGCATCTATATCAAGCTTAGTTTCCAGCTGGGGTTAAAGTGTGACATAAGTACATGTTATAAATTATCTTCTGAGAGAACATTTTTTTCAGACTAGCAATATGCATTAATGTAATTAGTTTTCTCTCAGATTGCCATCTAATGTAATGTTTTATACAATTTCAAATGTGACAGGGAGTTGTTTGTTTGTTTGTTTGTTGTGGTTTAATATGGTTGTTTCAGTGGAATTAAGAATTTGGGGAAATTATCTAGAGTATGTTATTACCTAATTTTTTTTTGTGCATGCTTTCAAGGTTCATTTGAAATTAGATTTTTTTTCTCATTCTACTTTCATAAAAACCAATTAAAGGGCATAAAACATCTCTGCGTGGTTCTTAATTAAAGAAATGAGATTAAAATAGATGTAAAAAAACACTGCTTAGGAAAATAACTTTATGCTGTTGTTATAGACAGAAACTCTAGAAAAAAAGCTTATAAAAACCTGAACATTTTTCAAAGTATTTTAATATTCATTGCATATGGTTTATTTCTTCAAGTTTTTTAATACAGCTGTGTTTTTTCAAATGTACTCAAAAAATGTTAACATGAGAGAAAACAGCATTTCAAATCCTATGATAGATTTTCTGAAGGATTATAGGAGATACAATGATATAATAAGACTAAGTAAATGCAAGAGTAAATGCAAGATTTTAACTTTTTGTTTGTTTGTTTTTCCCACAATAGTCATAGACTGCTTTTAATTGGCTTTTGCTAGCTCTGTTTTTTGTTTTTGTTTTTGTTTGTTTTTTGTTTTTGTTTTGATTTTTGTCTTCAGAATTTCTAATGTAAATTTTTCTCTTGCTGACAGACATCTGCTCTGGGAAGGTTGCCATAACACGATTTTAAATAACGAAGCTAAATTTATTGGTACAAATCAGAAGAAAATGCATCATAGTAATGGGAATAACTTTGCACTGTTAAAATATACTTCAGGGGTAGGGACACTTCAGGCTATCTGTCAATTATTTATCTGTAACAATGAAGAAACTGTTGTTGTAAAGACCTGAGAAGTTTGTGGTTGAGAAACCTGACTAGCAAGTAGACTTTCTTGCCAAAACATTTTGTTTCTCCACTGTCCTCAGGCTGAAGAGCAGAAAAGTAGGATACTAAGTATCATTTCCCACACAGCTCCCAATCCTGAAAGGAGTAAAGACCCCTGTGTTTTCTCCCTAGCTAAGAACAAGAACTATGGTTTATACCCTCTAAAACATTTGAAGCCATAAAACATGTTTGGAGCATGGTGATCTATTTAATTTCACTGAAGAAGCACACTTTTGTAACATAACTAGATTGAGAAGTAGCTTAGAAATTTATGAGAATTAAAATTTGATGAAAATTAGGATACCATCTAACTTTCAGTAGTAAACGGAACATGCTAACATTATTAATAGATTAAAAGTTGGATGATTCACCTTGGAATTTCATTTTGTGACTAAATTTTTTGAAAACTTTATTTTAATTAATCAGGAAATATTTTGATTTCTCTCAGAAGTCTTCAACTTATATAATCAGTTTTTCTTTCTGTCTTCTTTCCCTCTGCATTTACTGAACATCAAATTTCAATATATGTATTTTTGTGTGTTTTAAGTATCTTTCCTGTCTGAGTAAAAGATGAGGGATGAAAATTTACAACTGTACGATATATACTCAATTGGGAAAAAACCCAACTAAACAAATAAAACCTCCCACGAATCAATCAAAAGAAAAAATCCAAACCTCTCAGAGCTGTTAAACATAGAGAATAAATGTGACTGTCACATTGTAACAGAAGCTGAAAACACATATCATCAATTAAGAGATTATTAAATTAAATCCTGTATATTGATGTTTTCAGCATCTGGAGCTTTGTATTGAGAATGTTTAGTTTTCTAAGTATGAAAGGATAAGTATGCATGGATATGTGTATGTATTAGATTACTATTTCTGTTAATATACACTATTGAATTAATAATCTTTCTCTTATATCTCGCAGAATGGAATAGCATCTTGTTTTTGAACTAGAAATGTTTTAAGTGTTTTCCCAAATTCCTGTTCTACCTTATGATACCATTGAAATCTCTGTCAAATTCTCCATATTAATGTAGCCATAAATAGGGTAGATTCTAAGTGAAACACTGCTCATGTGTCTAATTATTTGCAAGGCAGCTGTCTGAAAACAGCGACACAGAAAAAACATGCTTAGTGAAAATAATCCTAGAGATCAAGAAATATGGTCGCTTTAGGGAAAACTAGGTGCCCTCTTCAGGGCTTCACTTTCATGTTCTTCAGACCAACCACTTCATGTCACGTTTTTAAAGAGGAAGTAGTATTCATTTTCTTCTTTAATACACCCAGTGGAAAACTTCTTACGGAATTCAATTTTATTTATAATCCATGCTTTTTAGTGTTTGACTTTTTTTTCCTGATAAATTAAATATATGGTAATCAGAAACATTAGACAAATAATTCAAATGCAGATGCTGTGGCGATAAGCCACGTTCAGAAAAATAACTATTTCCTCTGGTCTTTGTTAATTAATGAAAAAATTATTTTAGAAACATGCTGATTTAAAGTATGGTTACTTAATTTATAGTTTAAAGTAAAGTTTAAATTATAAGGTATAGTTCTTGTTACCTAGATATATATAATTTTAACAAAACTTTTTTAAAGATTACAGTCAATCAAAAAGAAAATCATTTTGAGTGTCTTAAAAATACCTAATGTTGCTACTAAAGCAGATAACCAAAAATTGCATCATTAATTCTGCCAGATTTATGCCCAACCCTTAATATTAAAGTTCTGATAACTTTTCTTCTAAAAAGCATATGGTTTTTAAAATGGAAATTGGTAACTGTGCTTTCCCATCCATACAAATATGTCTCATAAAAAATCAGTATATGCATCTAATAAAAAATTCATAGTTAAATCCAGCAAACTGAGATGTATTCTTTAAAATGGTGCAATATCTGAACAAAAATGTATTTATTTTCTTACACATTTTACAGTGAATTTTTGATAATTAGATGTCTTAGCTAACAAATCCCAGTCAACTTCAGTACGGTTCATTACTGGGGATGCATAATCCTCCTAAGTTTTTATGCATTGATTTGGTCATTTGACAGTAATTACAAAACTACTTTCTTGCATATGAATTGTAGCCTAATTAAACTGGCCTGCAGGCAGCCACGGCAATGATGCTGGTTAAGCAGCATTTTCTACATTCCCAAATGCTACAATGTTCTTTTTGCTTTTGCTGATTTCATGCATTTTCTGCCAAGTTAAGCTACGGAGGCAATGCTGTAGGGGAAGTTTTCACTGAAAATCCATCCTTCCTAGGTTTATTATAGAAATTAACAAAGGACCTGGCTGTCCAAATCTGATAATATTTCAGTTAATCCTTTTTATTGATTACAGATGTTATTGATTACAGAAAAGTTGTGAATTTTAATTAAAATTGTGTACATTTTGGAGATATTTAATGCTGTGCTTTACATTTTGATCCTGTGAACCATTAGGCATAAAATTCCCTCAGAACACTCAGCTGTTGGTCTCTCTGGAGGCCTTGGTTTGGAGACAGGTTACTTGTCTTAGAAAAGAGGTTCTAAATTTAGTAACTAAAAGTTAATGTTATAACAGTAAATTGCAGCATTAATCATACTTTTTGAATATGTATTAACAAGACATAAATTAAAATTACATCCCCAATATATCATTAGTAGGTATAATTATTATGTGGCATACCTGTGAAGCTCTTTCAACCTTTTTAAGGACGTTTATAAGAGTGTAATTGGCAGAGACTTTCTGTTTATGCTTTTGTAAGGCTGGGCTGTATTGTCAAGACTTTAGCCAGAAGGTTCAGGGTCATAATTCTTCCTCTGTATCCAGCATGTGTTCACATCTTCTAATCGAGTTGAACATGCCCATGTTAAGATGGATTTGATCATTAGGGCCTCTTCTGAAATGATTGCTCTCCTTTGTCTGCTTATAATCACATTGTACTGTTTACAATAATCTTCATGCTGATTAAAAATGTGCTGGTAATTCAGAATGATATTTGCACGTGTGAAGAATAATTTATTTTCTAAAGTTTCTGCTCACACAAGTTCACCTATTTGTGGAGACTCATGCTCCATGTAAATAGAATTTTTCTTTCATCTGCTAATGTACATTTATGCTTAAAAAAAAATTTGTGATTTATTTCTGACACAAAACTTTATGCTTGTTTTATTTTGTTATATTGAAAATAAACATAAAGGTTCTATGAGATGAAAGCATAGCTTTCTTTTGGCTTTTTTGCTGTCTTTTCCTGTTGCAGGCTTCTCCCTTGAACAGTTTGAGGCCATATTTTGAGATAGCATTAATGGATTTGGACCAATGTGAGCCATCAATAGTAAATCAGTGTCAGCTGGCTTTACAAGCCTCACAAAAATTATAGCTACAGTCTGTCTCTCTGGTCCAAAAGGACAGTAAATACTGTAGGTGTCAGATTGCTACTTCCTGAACACAGTTTTCATTCTTCTTTTTATAGATTCTTCAACAATAACCATCTATCTTCAATGAATGCAGGAAAACATCTTTGAAGCCTTTCCTGTGAGCTGTGCTGAATGGAGAACAGGAGATACATGTCAGTTATGCCAACATTTTGTTCTGTAGAAATAAATTCCAATTTTCACACCAGTGATTAATTTCTGCTGGTTCTTCTTCACCCTAATCTTTAACAGTGCTTTTCTGGAAATGGCTGAACCCCTGCCTGCTAATGGGAATTGGTGAATCAATTTCTTGTTTTGATTTGCTTGTGTTCACAGCTTTTGCCTTACCTAATAAACTGTCTTTATCTCAATGCACATCTTTTGTCACCTTTACCCTTCAGATTCTTCCCTCCATGCCAGTCAGTGAGTGAGTGCTTTAGGGTTAACTCACAATAGATAGTCAGATTTTCTAAAGAGTTTTTAAAGTTCCCTTGGCACTAAAAACTATTGTCTGAGATCATGTGACTGAAACAAGAAAGAGAAGATGGCAGTAGTATGAATGAATTATAGAAAAACACTAAGTGTTACATCAGAATTAATTCCTAAAGCCCCCGTTAGCCAAAGAGTTAAATATTAGCAGGGGAACAAAGTTCTCTCTCCATACACAACAGGAAAAACGTAAAACAGAATTTTAAAATGGAGAGCCAAAACTATCTGACATTTTTAAGTGTGCCCCACTTGCAACAACCCTTTATGCCATTGATTTTCAACTTCCTCTTTTATTTAATGTGAATATTCACCACCAGTACAAAGACACATCATATCCATATAAAACTGCATGATGCAGAGATAATGCAGTTGTTTTAATGAGAAAAAATATCAGCACACTATGTCATACTGGCCTGACAGCAACCATAGTTCTTCAGCTTGCTGTTTATGATCCAGTTCAAACAGAGATCCATAAGTGGCTATATGAAAAGAGAATATTATTTTAATAATAGAAAGTCTGTCAAGAGGAAGGAAGGAAGGAAGGAAGGAAGGAAGGAAGGAAGGAAGGAAGGAAGGAAGGAAGGAAGGAAGGAAGGAAGGACCCTATGTCCTCTTAGAATTTCTATCAGCTGTACACTACTGGAAACAAGAATGGTAGTTATATTTGTTGTTTTCTATATTTTTTCTGTATTTCTTCTTCTATTTCAGCCTTCTCAGAGTTTTGGAAAATGTTTTTAGTAACTTAAAATCAGACAGGCTTAGATTTTGCTAAGTTGGATGAGCTGAAGTTAATGCTTTGAGAAGTGCTTTGTGTAGATTGAATGTTGCTCTAGACCTTTTCCCAAAGGCGTTTAATTTTTCTGAAATTGCCAGTAAATTTTTTGATCTTTTGACTACTTGAGAATATCTTGTCAATATTTCTCCTGTGTGTCTGACTCCAAGTACATGAAAACTGTAAGCCCTTCTAAGAGTCTTGTCTAGTGATTGTGGGGCCTTACAATGCCCTCAGTTTACATTCATTGTGTTGCAAAACAAATATTACTATTGTCTCTTATATTTGTCCCTGACAAGGTAATGGACCCATGTAACTGATCATCACAGTCATTGACTGCAATTACAGAAAATTTTATGTCTTTCATATTTAGGAGTATAACCACTGGAAAAAAGAAACCCAAAAAACTGTAGATACATTATAGAGTTGATATGCTAATATATTCCAAATGGTTTATTGACAAAAAATTTAGCTGCATCCCTAATAACAAGAAATATATAAGTATTTCTGATTATCTTAAACATAGAGAGGTTTTATAGTATTTTTTTTTTCAGGGTCAAACCAGAAGAGGACTGTGAAGATCTTGTGAACAAATTTGCAATGTAGTTATTGAAAATGAGAATCTCAGCCATATAACATGTCATTAAAGACAAATGCAGATGGTGTTTTTATTTTTGGATCTTCTTTCCATCTGTGGCCTGTATGTATGCAAATAACTGAGCTAGTTTCAAATAAGAGGATTCTGTTGAACTGCAAAATCTCAACTAGCCTGCTTTCAGTGAAAATGGAACATTTTATGAGTGAGTTTGCCAAGACAATTGCTCTTTCATTAAAACCATTTGAATCCAAAGACTATGAATTCCATTTACCAGATGGAAGAAGCATTGCTTTAAAATTATTGCATGAGGAGAACACTTGGTTCCAGACAGAATCTCACCATAACGTTTTAATGTTAGTTCATTTTTAAAGACAATAATCCTGTCAGAAAAAATAGTTTTATTTATCAAATGAACCCTTATCAAATTCAGTTACTGGCAGTAATCTCAGGAAAAAATGTGCCTGTGTGAAGAGCAGAGGATATCTGAATTAATAAATTGTAGTGGATTAATAAACTAGAGGCAATGTTAAGTTTGAATTTCATTATGGCATGCAATGAGAAAGCAAAACATATCTGTCTTCAGACATCATTGGCACAATATCACAGACAACTATTTAATCCACCAAATATATTCCAAGGATCAGAAGACTCTGCAGGAAGAGAAACATTTTCTTCTGCTTCCCTAAGAAATATCCAATTACTGAACTACTAGATAGTACTTTCAATTAATTTTTTACCCTACTAGTGGATAATTTCTAATTTATTTATTTACTGTCATACAGCAACTGCTTATAGACTGGAATATGAAAGCATGTAAGGGACTAAATCTCCTATCATTCTAAAGTATTAGTATTTATAATAAGTGGAGTAGAGATGCAAAAAATTTTCACACCCTCTGGGGAAGCTAGAAGACAGTGTAGTCACAACCTAGGATCTAATACACTTACTAACTAGTAAGTTACTAGTCACATCAATTCTTAAAAAGGAGGTATGTACAGAAATTTTTGGTAACTTAATAAAATAAATAGTATTGTTTTGTGTTAATATACTTTAAATATATTTATGATGTATTTATATGGATATTATGATACAATTTTATTTATACAAACTGCATTTTGTGTAGAAACAATTCTTTTTTCCTAGGGAAAAAAAAAATCTCTATTTGCAAAACTGCCTTCTAAGCAATTGCCCATTATATTCCGAAAGTGCATAGGTTACCAGCATACTTTATTTAGTGTCTATTTTGGGGACAGTTGATGAATGAACTAGACATATCATCATTTTGAAAAGCCTTAAACTTCTTCTGCTTCTTCCTTATCTCTTTTCATTCTCTCTTCAATTTATGGTATCTTTTTGACACTTTCACTTTGAACTCTCCCTTGTGTTATAGAACCATTGCTATGCTATCCATTTTAGACACACTTTAGCTGCTGATGTAAAAATCTTTCAAACAGGCTTCTCTGCCCATCATTTCAATACCGCAATAATAATTATTTGATCACCTTTATATCACGACAATTTTACATTGAATGGATAGTAAAGTCTATTTTCAGTTCAATATTGTCTCAACTTTTAAATTAAGTTGCAAACAAAGAAAGTCTTTCGACATTGGAAACTGATGTGGGACTGCAGCACGCGAGATGTGTAAGTCATTGGTAATTCTTTCACACTGACTTCTATTATTTATACAATAGTTTCACCTATGGACAGAGAAATCATAAAATGTGAGTCTTCAAAAAGCTCACAACCAATGAAAGCATGGCTTCAGTAAGGTTTATTAAACAATGCAATTATATACACAAACAGGGAAAAGGATGTAAAACACTGTGTCACAATTTTGGATGACCACATCATAGAGTAATAGGCTAAAACCAGCAAGAGAGGCTTGCAGACACATGCAAATATGGTCCTTAATGAAGTCTTCCAAATACATAAAGCTGTATGTCATAAACTGCATGAAAACTGGAATTTTCTGGTCTGTTTCAAGGTCTGCTATTTGACCCAATTAACTTAAGAGTTTAACACTTTGTATCAGTGCTATAGTCCCATATTCAATTTATATTCTATAGAATAAAAGCATGGAACCTGAGGCACTTAATTCACCTATTCAGCTGTTTTCAACAATGCATTATTTTTTCTTACATTGCATTGATTTGTACTGCATATTCAACTCAAAAAAATCTGCAAAAAATACACATAAGGTTCACAGATGCCTGTGTACAAACTTGTTTTGATTTAAATAATCTGTTAAATACAGCCTGTAAAAGTTAAAGTGCACAAAATGTTTATAGACATGCCAGACAACACGAAACAGTCAAGATTTACAGATTTAAGTTTCTCAGATGGTATTGTTGTGGCAACACAGTGTTTATGGCAATGCAGTTTTTATTATATCACATAAAAAATTAAGTACTTTAATAGGTACAATTTATGAATGCTTAAATTAAAATGCTTTTTTTTCTTGCAATGAGCTGCAAGCTAACAGTGTCCTTATAAAGACATCTTTGTTTCTTATCCTAAGTTAAAATTTATATCAATAGAATTTTTATTTATTATGGCAAAGAGCCTTTTGCCTACACTATTAAAGAATGGCATCTTTGTTACAGAATCAGCCCCAAACAATTCAATTAAGAACAAGGAAAAAAAAAAGGAAACCCCCCCCTCAAAACCAAACCCCTTAATTAGTCAAGATATAAAAATCAGACAATCATGGAAATTACCAAAATAAATAATGAACTATCTTTCTTTAACATTTACATTTTCTGTTGCTCATCTCTTCCTCCAGTCCTTCATCATCATTTACATGAAAACTACATTTGGAGCAGGTTGCCCATAGAGATTTTTCTAACTGTTCTTGGAGGTCTTGAAAATCAGGATCAATGCAAATCGGAGCAAGTGCTTCTGACCTCAGACCAGCTCCTGCTTGAGCAGGATCTTGGAGTATAAACTTCCTGAAGTCCATTTCTACCTGACTCATTCTGTGGTTCCGGAGTTCTATAATTCTATCAGTCCATTAATCCCTCAGCCTCATAGTGTCTGTGGTGAGAATTTGAAGGAGTATATGTTTTGAAACTCTACTCCTTTCTCCAAGCCCTTTCACTTACCATTCTCTCAGTAAGGGAGGACTTGAACATTCCCTCATAAAATAGTGCCAAGATGTAGAACTTAATGTCAGGGATTTTCCCAGATCTAACATTTTAAGGGGCAAACTGAAACCTACTACATTTTAAGGGTCAAACTGAAAACTCTCAGTTCTAGATACATTATCTTTCCAGGTAAGCAGTTCTACAGCTATGGAAGCCTGTGCACAGAATGATAAATTAGACAGTAAGACTATTAGAAATTCTGCTTCTGCATCACTTTCTAGAGCTTTTAATTTTTTTTTCTGTGTATCATTCTAGCAGTTTGTACTTGAAATAGAAAAGGAAAACTTAAGACATGATCCCAGTTTCCAAAGGATATAGTGAGAACCAAACTGTCTATATTTTTAGTATGCTAGCACCCAACAGGAGTCAATTCTGGATAAGCTATTGGCTCCGTACCTCTAATTTGCTTATCCACCATATAAGCTTGAACACATCTCTTGCCAAAATTTCAGTAATTCCAGATTGCTGGACAGCTGTCAATACACAAGGTACCTTCAGATAACACTGTGGGTAGACCAGTGGGAGATTATTTACTTGAAGTAAATGTCTTGCCAAAGTTCAATTATAACTTTTAGGGGTACTTAGGGAGCATCTTCTGGCTCTCACTTTGCTAAACTAACACACTGAGAGTTTATTAGCTGAATACCTTAATCCGTCCATGTCAAGGGCAACCTTTTGTGAGGATTCTAAATAAGCATCAATCATTTTTGATTTTAATAGTTCAGTCCATCTAGTATTCACAGTTACTGTCAAGGGAGAGCCCTGTTATGACACTGCCAGAGCTGGCAGAGCTTAGGGCACTTTTTGACTTCCCAGTTGTTATTTTGAGGCATGTGCACTTCATTAGCTTTTGAGCAAACAAGCATTTTTCTTTCCAGGAAAGTCGATTGTGCACAGTGTATTGTTCTTGATTTTGAAGGGATAATGCTGGTTTTCATTTTGCCAGCTGTTCCTTCCCTCTCAGATGGAGAAAGGAAGGATTTCCATGGAGACCAAGAATGCATGCTTTTGCACGACTATTATAACCCTACAATTTGTATGGTTTCACATACAAACTTTTTCAGTTATCTTGAAATCTGTTTTTTTCCCAGAAAATATATTTTTGTCATATTCAAGCCTTTAACTAAGCAGAATAATTTCTTGTCTAAGGCATTCATTTGGCATTGAGAAGGAATTAAATTAAATTAAATTAAATTAACTTTTTTACTTTCATTATTAAAATTCTCTCTTTTTTTTTTTTTTTTTTTCTTTCATATTCCTGTTAGATTTGAGACAGAGGCAAGATGTAAGCTAGGGCAAAATAAAACAAGGAGCTCTAGCCAGATTTCTTGCAAGATGCTACACTGAAGAGTTGTTTGTGAGGACCCAGTCTTTTAAAAGTCACTGAACCTGGCTGCTGAACTGCTAAGAACAATATCAGTGCTGGTCTGCTGATCCTCATCTAAAGCTTATCTGACTCATGCCACGACACAGACCCATGTGTGAAACTGATAGTTCAGTCCTTCCATTTTTTCAGGCTGATGCTCAGTTAAAATTGTCTGTCTTATGCTAATTTGTCTTGCACAGCATAATGAACTTCACGCTGAGAGAAAAGGAAATGTGCCAGGAATATTAAAAGCTATAGATAATTCATGTTTAAAACAAGCAGGTTAAAAGCCATGCAGCATGAAGCAATCTGCTCAGTCATTTTGAACACCCTTGCTTAAAGGTTACAGCCAGGGGATTTAAAAAAAACAAGAATAAAATGCTTTATATAAGAGTGAAAAAAACTCTTCTATATATTTATTTTATTCCCAGGTGAAGATTAAGGACATTACTTTTCAGAATAATAATATTTAACCAGATGCTGAAGAAAGAGAGAAAACATATATATCTTAAGCTAGTTCTAAGCATTTGCATGTATAAACATATATGAACATATTTAAATAGCAAACTAGATATTTCCTACTTCTTCACTTGATCACTGACATCCTTGGGTGTAGCTATAAGCAAGCATGAACAATGTAATTACACAGAACTCTACTCCCAGAGTTTATCCAAATTCTTCTACATGGCCTCAAGTTGACTTAATGTGATCATACTTCACTTCTGCTTGAAGTGGGATTTTCCTCTGGTACTCTGGTCAAAGACCAGAGTTGAAGTCTATCTTTGGTTATAGGAGCACATAAACTTGTGCTGTAGCCTTCCATGTCCAGTCTTCCTTCCTGAATATTTTAAATACACTTTTAAAGGTGCACTTCCAGAACTCTCCTGAAACTGAAATGTATCCTAAATTGTTTATGCTTTTCCTCAGAATTTAGAAGTTCCTGCTTCTCTAATACAAAAGCATTATCTCTCCTTAATGCCTCACTGTAATAAATTGGAATACATTATAAGTTCATACTTTCTGCACACTGCTTAGGTAATGATATGGGTTGAAAGGAGAATGTCAAAAATGCTGCTTAAAAAAATTCTTTCTGCTTTTTATTATTATTATTAATGTTAATTTTATTTTTTCTTCTCACTTTATGTCTTTAATTGTCCAGGAAAAAAGAATGACTTCAGGTGTCCTTAAAGGAAGAAAATCAAAAGTTTTTATATATTTCCAGTCTCTTGCCTTCTGAAATAGAAAACAAGCAAGTATTGACTATTACTCTGTAAAGCATCAGCACAAGGTATGTGTAGCCAAAGCCATAAAGTATCTTAATGCACTTTTTCCTTAAATGAAAACTATTTTACATCTGAATGCGCTAATTTCACACTGACTATAATTTAAATACTATATTTTATCAGTTTTACAATACATTAATGTAAAAGAGCACTTCTGTACAAAATGACATTACTTTTCTGCAGTCTGAAAACTGTAAAGCTTTTTCTATAGGAGAAGCCTGTAGCACATGGAAAATACATTTTATTTATGTAATAAAATATTTTGCAATATTTTTATTACTATTTGATTCCAACTTCATTAGCAAATAAAAAACCCCAATTTTATCTTATTTTGGAGTTTTTCCTTTTGTTTTATGGGGTCAACTAATCATTCAGAAAAGTTCATCTGCAGCTATTTGAAATAAACATCTTTTTTACAGATCTTGCTGCAATAGTTTAACCTTCTGTCCTCAAGTATACAGTAAAAGCTGAATGAATCAGGCAATGCAGGTGTAAAAACACAATACACTTACAGAACTGTATTTAATTTAAAATAATCTTACTATCTGGCAATAATTTGTCAATTCAACAATCTGTTGACATTGAAATTAAAAGACAATAATTTTCTTCCTATAACATTTTTGAAAAAAAATTACCCTCATCTTTGGACCTTATCTTCAGATACAAATTATCTGGAAAATATATTTTTTCCTCCTTTCTTTCATAGACTGAGAAGTTAAAAACAATATGAATGACCTGGGAGCAACTAATTGCCTGTCAATCACCTAAACCTAAATGGCAGCGTTTCAAGCTTAGAAAAACCAAAGTAATAATAGGAACACAAAATCTCCAGGGCTGTATCTTAATGGAATAGAATAAATAATGATATTGAAGGGGGAAAAAAGTTACGATGTATCATGAATAATATATTAGGAAAACAAAAATCCAAATCTTTCCCATGCTTCTATGAAAAAGGTAGATAAATAAGGGGTTGATTGTTGGTTGTTTTGGCAGTGTGCTTAAGGCTTAAGAGAAAAAAATGAGCTTGACTCCTGCATGACAGTGTTACCTGCAAATTCAGAGAAAAATGGGCAGGATGAGTAAAAACCTCTCAGATCCCACTGTGTGTCCGAAACCCTACATTAATATACAATTAATGTGTATGAGGATTTAGACTTATCTTGACTGTGATTTCAGACTGACAAAGCATCCTCAAAATCAAGCTTTGAATTGACCACTGCAAGAAAAAAAATAAATCTGGACATACTTTGTGAGCTGTTCATAACTGAAGCAACAAAGTGACATCAAGTATTTTGAACAAATGAATCTGTTTGCCCCAGAATAGAATAAATCAATGATGACTTACTCATTCAATGTGAAATATATTAGACTTGACAGACTTTAAGTTTGAATTAATATGTTTTGGAAAGGAGATATTATGGATTCAACAAATTGTCAACACAGATAATTTCGTGTCTTCAAAGAAAAATAGATACAAAGCTGCAAAATTTGTTTTGGTTGAGGGGGTTTTTTGTTTGTTTTTCTTGTTTTTATTTGGTTTGGGTTATTTATTTTTTCAGTCTTCTTTTGGGTTTGTTTTGGTTTGGTTTCAGTCTTTTTGTCTTTTTATTTTTTTTTTAATTACTGATTCCTAGATCTATCAAGCAGAATCAGTAGAAAGAATTATTATGTGAATCCTATTAGAAGAGAAAAAAACAGTGCTTTAAGAAGAAAGTTAATCCAGGCTAAATATTATGGAAGCTAAGGAAGATGGGTCTGTTTGAGTGAACCAGAAAACTTTAGTTCTGAAAGCAGTCATTAACTGTGGGAAGAGCCAGATACAGAAGACTACCTGGATCAAAAGAGGAAAAAACTTAAAAGCAGTAGAGTTTGCTTATTCAAACCATTATCTTCTTTCCCAGCTATCAGACTCTTGCTGCATTTTTTACTATTCCAGCTACACCAGCTTACTGTGGAAAGTTTCACTTCAGCTAGGAAAAAACCCAGATATGTAGACATTTAATTTTATCCATCATGAGAGGTGTGACTGGCTCTCCAAGTTATTAATAAATGTGAATTACAAATAATCTTTATAAATGTGTCTGTATCTAAATCAATAGAAATAATGGGAACTAAATTGGCATATATATTATTTCTTTATACATGCATTATTTCTTTAAAGTTTTTTCTCTAAATTATTGGATTAAAACCACAAAAAACATATGTCCTGGTTTTGGCTGGACAGATAGAGCTTGCGATAGAGTTAATTTTTGTTCTATTAGCTGGTACAAACAATGTTGTGTTTTGGATTGAGGATGAAAATAATGTTGGTTATACACTGATGTAGTTTTTGCTAAGCTGTGCTTATCTCAAGTCAAGGACTTTTCAGTTTCCCATGCTCTGCCAGTGAGGACATGAAGAAGAACCTGGGGGAACAGGACAGCCGAGTCAAACCGGCCAAAGGGATATTCCATACCACAGAAGGGCATGTTCAGTCCACAGACTGGTGGAGTTGGCCAGAAGAGGCTGATCACTGTCAAGGACAGGCTTGGCATTAATGGGTAGTTAGTAACTGTAGAGTATATAATGGTTTTGTTTGTTTTTTTTTTCCCTTGGGTTTATTTGCCTCTATTATTCTTGTCTCCATTTACTTGCCATTTGTAATGGTACTAGTAATAGTAGTGGATGACTTCATGTCAGTTGCTAAACTCTTCTTATCTCAATCCACACATTTTACCTTTTTCTCATTCTCCTTCTCCCATCATGTGGGGTGGGGAATGGCAGAGCAAATAAGTGGTGCATGGTGCTTAGTTACTAGCTAGGATTAAACCACAGCACTGCAAAAAACTACACTAGAAATTTTAAGGACGAGTACTTGAAAATTTTGAGTTCATACATATTGTTAAATTTTATTTTACAGTATGAATTTTATTTATTTAGATAATAGTTGTCTAGTTTAATACCATTTTATGTAAAAATAAAACCCAGAAAAATATAACCGATACAAGTTTATTCTTAATGCACTATTTCATAATAAATTTTCCTACATCAAAAGCTTTTCTGCCCCCACTCTATTCCTGATCTTCAAGAGAATGAAAGTTTAAGGTAATTTGCCAATAGAAGTAATAAAAACCTAACAAATTATTGCATTATGATTGGTACTCATTTACTCATTGACACTCACTCTGGAAGTAAATAGAACATGGTCTCTCATTATTTTTTTTGTGTGAATTCAATTCTCACCATTAAAAGATAATTCATTTAAGATGCAAATTTGATCAAACACCTCACTTTTTCCTTCTTTTGTTGCAATTTTTCCTCAGCTATAAAGCCGCGAAAGCAAGATCAATATTTCTGTTGTGATTTAGACAGAACCTGCTAGCTTTTTATAAAAAAAACAATTTATATTAATTAATCTAGGATTTTATTGAAACTGTAAAGTATTGGAAACTATTATATGGAAACTGTAAAGGTACAAGAGAGCTGAGGACTTTTGATAAGGACGTGCAGTGACAGGACCAGGGAGGGATGGCTTTAAACTGAAAAACAGTCAGTCTAAATTGAATACTAGGGAGAAGTTCTTTACTGAGAGGTTGATGAGGCATTGGAACAAGTTGCCCAGAGAAGTAATGGATGTTCCATCCTTGAAGTAGTTTAACACCAGGTTGGGTGGTGCAACCTGGTCTAGTAGAACGTGTTCCAGTCCATAGTGCGAGGAGGTAGAACTAAATATCTTTAAGATCCCTTCCTACCCAAATATACATGATTCCATGTTTCCATGGTACTAAATAAAGATATAGGGAGGTTGGCAAGGATCAAAGAGCCACAAAGACCATTTAAGAACTTGGAAGCCTGGCATAAGAAAGGCTGAGGGACTTGGGTTTTTTTCCACCCTGATAAAAGAAGGCTAAATTAATACCTGGTCATGGTCTTCCAATACTTAAAGGGTGGCTGCAAAGGGGAAGAGGACTCTCTTTTTTACAAGGAGTCACATGGAAAAGATGAGGAACAATGGGTACAAATTACTCCTGGCTGGATTCTGATTAGATACAAGAGGACAATTCTTCAAGAGATAAATTAGCCATTGGCATAATCTCCCCTGGAAAGTGATCGTTCCCCAGAATCTGACATTTTACAGATTCAGCTGGAAAGGATGTTGGGCCATCCTTTCTAGTGCTTTTGCCCTAAAAGGTTGGACTAGATGACCCTTGAGTTCTCCTTCCAACCCAGACTGTTCTTTGATTCTGAGATTCTGTTATTAAGTGCCAATGTTGGATACATTTGCTGGGAAAGTTAACAAAGTTGTATATTAATTACCTAGTAACACCAAAGCAAATCTACCTATAAATTTTAAGAGTAGCAAATAGTACTCACATCATATTTGGAATTACTGCAAACTGACATTGCAGTTTCTCAAGCAAATTTTTAAATAAAAATCAAACAACCAACCACAAAAAAAAACCCCAAAAAACCAACAAACCCAACAAAATCAACCCCCTCCCCCAACAAACAAATGAACAAAACACCAAAGAAACTCACCACAACCCCTCCAAACAAACACTTGAACTGTTTTCCATAGTTCTGTGATGCTCACAATATTTCTTAAGAATTTTGTAAATCCCGTAAGGTGGTTCTAAATGGAAACTTCTGGAAAAGTTAAGACCATTTGGCTTAAGTAGAGAAGATAAGTACATTAGTGCCCCTGTTTGGATATTGCCATTCAGAAATAAAGTGATCTCAGTTTCTTATAACTCAATGCTTCCTCTAAAGAGATCAACCTGTGTTGAACCATGAAAACATTGCTTGAATGACAGCATCCACAGAATGGTAATGTGCTTTAGCTTTACAATTCTAATGTTTCATCTCCATTTTCTAAAGTGTTCCTGTACTAATTTCACACTGTCTAAATAAAATTATGTTTTATATAGTGCTTTTTAAGAGCAAGCCATTACAAAATAGATTTAAAAAATAAGAAATTAATCCTGAGATAATTTGGCAGTGAAGAATTACATTTGGCTAATCACTGATTTTCTTTGCTTATGTCTCAAAATATTAAAATTCACTGTAGTTATTAGACAGCAGGAGTAAAGGTGGCAGGATATAATTCTTTACTTTGAAGGTTATTGCTTGCTTTTATGGTCATAATATCAAAAAGCTCTAAGATAGGCAGTATCCTCTTGTACTAATCACAGCTACAAAGATAGAAACATAAATGTTTCTAGTGATTATCCAAGTAGGAGTAGGCATTAATTATTGGAATGGTAACATTCAAATTAAAGGATCAAATAGGAATTCTTGGTCACTCCTATTATTTAGCACGATTTTTATTTGTTATTTCTTGTATTTCTTTTGGTGTAATTAGTCTTGATGTTTGTCTTTGGTGTTAAGAGACTTGCATACATTACTATATTGAATTTTACATCTATTTATGTTCATAAAAGTCACACTCAGGTTTGAGATCTGTGTGTACAAATTTATTTATGCTTATTTGCAGTATCAGATAAAAGTAAAAAAGTGAAAAGTTCTTAATGGATGTAGTTTCCTTGTGAAATTACACCTAAAACCAATTGATTGCTTTGAAAAATATCATAAATTGGAAGATAAAAAAAAATAACAATAAGTTCCTACACACAGGGAGATACACTCATTCTGACCATTTTGTATCAGCTTCAGACCTAGCAAAATCTAGTGCATATATCAATGCTAACTATTAATCTTTTTAGTGACTCACTTGCACTTCTGAACTTTTGAAAAGGCAAAAAGTTTTATTTCAAAGATGAATTTAACTATAGTCATTTTTGACCTATCTTGACCAATCTTTCATAACTGGTCCAAGATACACAATTTGGCCACAAAGAACAGTCTTAAAATACATTTGAGCTGGAGGTATCAAAAATTATTTTATGAAAAATTCTATATCAAATTTTTGTGGCTCTCCCTCTATTGAATCAATTGTTTAGCCAAAGCAGAAAAAGTTATTTTCCTGTTTTTTTTCCTCTCAGATTTTTAGCCTTCCCTCCACAGGAGTCTAATAAGATAACGTAAAAAACTAAGTAATCCAAGGTCATGTGTACCTCTCAGATCACTCACTATTTATGTTATTCTTACTGTATATGAACTGTCATAGAATTACAGTCCCCCACATCCAGTTTCAGTCAAAAAAGAGGATGCATCTCATGATTCTTTTCTCAGAATAATTTGTATTTCATATCCATACAGGTTCAATGACTGCTACTTTAATTCTCACAGGAATTTGGCACACTAAGAGTACATAACTATGGTTAATTGCAACACAGGCAGTGATTGATCTGAATCTTCATTGATATCTGATCTGAGACCAGATCTCATTCAGCATGCACTCATTTTCTACCATTTGTTTTATTCCTTATCCTGACCCAGTTGTGTATTGTATGGTTCAGGCAGCAGTTTCACTCCAATATTTCAAGCAATTCCTTCTGTATCTGAAAAGAAAACATTCTTAGCTTTTTTCCCTCTTACTTAATTCATAATTTTTTCACCTTTCTTTTTTCAAAGAATTTTAGATCGCTAAGTCACCTCGCTGTGTTTAAAACTGGTGCAGTAAAAACGAAGTGATTCACACTACAAAGAGATCCAATTTGCTTGCAGAATGGAAGAAATGCTATCAGGTATATTGTTCTGCTTCACATTATTAAAATCTCTATGGTTCATGATTTTTACTTAAAAATTTCTTCTCAGTATAATTTTATCACTGCTAAATACAACACTGCTGTATGGTTTCCCATGGCGTTCAAACTGGCAATAGGACAATTTTCCCTTACCTTTTTATTAATCTTTTAATTTTATGATTCCTTAAACTTTCTGGTCCATAAGTGTTGATTGAATGCATTCTAGTAAACCCACAATACATTCCTTGAGACAGTGTAATAGTAATAGCTGTTATTTTCAAATTTCATATTTTTGTGTGGCCTTGAAAAACTTGTGGAGGGAGGAGACATCCCTTTCAATTGAACATTAAGCCTGTAAAGAACCCCTGTGTAGTCAATTTCTGCCCTCTTCCACCAGAGAATAATCCTATGTTCAGCTGGAAGTACATACCCACATGCTCCATGTTCATAGACTCTCTCAGAGGTCTGTTTAGGATTTCTGCTTTTCAAGCAGTAGTCCTTTATCTGACATTTTAGATGTGCTTTGAAACCAGAATTACCCTGCTCAATTTAGATTATTTTGATGGTGAAATACAAATATTAGGAAATGCATTGCAGTAATTAGCTTTGGGTGTATGGTGTCTAAGTCTCAAGTCTAAGACATAAAAGATGCATATCTCTATTTGTACATATTATAAATATCCATTAAAAAGATTCAGAAGTTCTATTCCAGGTTCCATCCTTTTCTTTTATTAGGTGCAGCATTAGGAAACAATCTAATAATTTAGTAGTAAAAATTAGAGGAATAAAAATAATATATTTTATTTTGCGAAGTAGTCAAATGCCACATGACCACTGTGTAGAACTCACCACATATGAAAATCAATAACGACATTTCCATACCCAGCCTACAGTCTTGATAAAATAAAAGTAACTGTATTTAACTATGTGTTAAAAATACATGCATTTGGCTACTTGTTGGGTTTTGTTTATCTGTTTGTTTTTCTATTAAATCAAAAAGGCAAATTGTACAGTTTTACATATTTCTGCATTTCAAAGAACCTGTTCCAAAAAAAAAAAAGCTACAATAGGCATATCCAGTCTCCTTTCCAGTCTCCTTGAGCCTTTTAAAATGAAGAAAGTTTGAATATTTCCTTCCTTATCTGTCCTAGTTTGAATTTAGTGATCCATCTCCATTTTTATATGCTGAATAATCTATGATTTTGTAGTAGAACAACAACATCAACATCAATAGCAGTGCCTGTTCCTAAGGCTTCAAGGATATTGGCACATTAAATGGTTATGCAATCTTTAAAAATTGAAGGAATATATCATAATAAGTAGTATGAAACAGAACCGTCTTCTGGATTTACTTTTTCTGAATATTTCTTTTAAGATAGGCCTGACTCCAAATGTTAAGATATTAGATCATGCAAATTAAAAGTATTTTATGATTTTTACACAAAAAGAATCATGTGTAAGAAAAGTCAAACTTCTATTTAGTATTTTTTTGAGAAAAGAGCATTCTTAACAGCACACAAGTTTGACAATTCTTTTGTAATTTTTTAATATTCTGATAATTCAGAGAAATATTTATTTCCAGTGAAGTCCTATCACAAAGATAATGCTGTCCCTGCAAGCCCAATTCAAATGTTTCACTGTCTTAAAATTTATTCCTTTCTGAAAGCGCATAAACAAAAGAAAATATGTCAAATTAAAATTCAGAAGCTACAATTCCTCTCTATTTTATAATATTGATAATAATGCCCTCAACGAGTAAGGGAAAAATAATTTTGATAAATTGTTCTGTTTCTTAAAATTGATCCTGTCTAATTAATGTCACAGTGCTTATTTTGTGAAGTCTCCTTGACAGTTCACTCTATGTTCCTTAGTACGGATCATGATACTGTTGTAGGCAAAGTTGTGGCAAAATTCACTGGAATATAAATGGATATAATCCAGTCTTAGAAAAATTAAAAAGTGGCAGTGCTGTGCAGCTTTTAAGCATGTAACCTCCTTTTAAATCACTCAGTATCATTAAAATCAATTACTTTGCACTTTCATCAAACTGATATAACAGTTTGATGTACCAGAAGAATAATTTCCCCGCCATGTAGAATATACCCTCCACTTCATCTTCTTCTTGCCACTTGTCACTTCCTCTGCAGCATTGGTTTTCATCCCACTCTTCTTTTCCAGTGGATTGATTATATTTATGCACTAGGCAACTGATTATTTCCTTCAGGTCAGAGAGTAATCATCAGCTCCAGTGTGTTCCAATTAACTCTTTGCTTGTGCTACCTCTCACGAAAATCCTGGTTTTTTCTGAACAGTATCCATACCCACTGAAAAGACCAGGCTATTCGAAGTATAGATTACTATGTATATAATTATGCATTTTTATTTATAATGTTTGCTTTGATCTTTTTTTGCATGATTTTACTGCTCGAAATCCTTATATAAATGCATTTCTTGCAATCTTGCCTTAACACTACTTAGATTCTTCTAAAGGGATCTTCAGCAACAAGAGAAGCCTGGGTAAAAAACAAAAAGAATTGTTGGTTAGTAGGCAGTGTATGTTTCCCAGTCTCAGTTCAAGCTTTAAAGGAGTGACATACTTCAGAGGATTTTCTTTTCCTTGAAAATCAATTGAGTTGTACCAGAGGATTCTTTGGAGAATTTTCAGTTTAACACAACTGTTACAGAACTCAATTATAATGTATTAATGAGGGAGCTCAGCACAGTAGACAAAACAACACGTAAGAAATGTGAAAATGTTCATAGTCTGAAACTGGTTCTTAGTTTTTATGTTAGAAAAAAAAATAAAACCAGCTTTCCTTATATTCCAGAAAAAAAAAAAAAAAAAAAAAAAGAAAAGAAAAAACCAACAAACCAAAAAACCAAAGTAATGGCTTGCCATTGCATTTCTTTTCAAACAATAATAATCAAATGCACTGTAATTCTGTGATGTCAGTGGGGTTTCTAGTAAAATGTGTTGTTTTACAATCTATGTGGCAATTTACAGCTATAGAAATGTATTTAGTTCAATTCTGGAAGACTCATTTAAGTGGGGGGGAGGGGGTTCTTGTGTGTGTGTGTAACACATGGAGAAAAAAATACATTAGCACTGTATTCTCTAGGAGATTAAATCTAGTAAAAATGTTATAATCAGAAAGGGAAACATAGACAAGCCTCTCACAACAAGTTGAAATATCTCGTCAAATTAGTTTGATAAGTTTCTTTGAAGAAGTTGAATTCATTAAATGAAAAGACTTTTAAAAATGTTGCACAAAATTCTTTAATCAGCAATGAAAATCAGTTTTTTCTTGATCAAAAGATGAATGGAGTATGGCTTACTTTGACACCTTCAGTAAAGTTTTTTAATTTGATTGTCTACTTTTCCAAAGTAAGCCATTTGACTAATGTATTTAAGTATTTTGGCTAGCCTTTCCTATTGCACCAATAACATATTTTTTTTATTAACTGGTTATAAAACAGCAACAGGATTAGTCAGGTTTTATACTGTTTTGTTTGTTTTCCTATGCAAGGAAAAAAAACAAAAAAAACAAAAGTAGAAAGACCAATTTTTTTTCAGTGCAAAATGTACGTCTGTGCAATGTAAGGAAACGCTCTGCCTGAGAGAGTGGTAGCTGTACCCTTCCATTAGTAGCTTTAAGAAATGGAAAGGTATATAAACCAAATCCCAGAAATCAAGAAATCTTACAATACAGAAGTTCCATGATAAATCTAGAGGCCAAAATGACAGCCACAAAGTTATAAAAGATTAAGATAAATAAAAAAAATTTTGGTATGTCTTTGACAGACTGTCCTGTAACTGAGTGATTTCATCATAATGCACATCTTTCTGAGGAGATATTTGCACTTGCAGGTGTTTGAGATTTCCCTAAGGAATCATGGCTTACAGTTTGGTTTGCTACCAAAAACACTGAGTTTTCAAGGGGCATATACTTCTGTGCCTGATTGTTTTGCTAAACTGTATGACTTTCAGCAAAAACCTGGAATAAGAAAGTAGCTTTGGCCATTAGCTGCTGAGAAACAGACAGCTGTCAGAAGGATTTACTTCATGCAGAGCAAGATGATTTCAATGAAGCAAACCATAGTAATCCTCACTTTAGCAGAATGTATTTCAAGCCATGTTTTACTTCATGGCATTATCCAGTCACAGAAAGTAGCAGAAGTTAGGAAAATCACAGCCTGTTGCCTATTCTATTTTTTACAGCTGTGCAGAGACTGTAACAAAATATGCAAGAAAAAAAATCTGTTTCAGTCCCAGCTATGTCAAAACTGGCCCAGAAAAAAATTTTATCTGTTATGGCTGACAAGTCCCATCCCTAACAGTGCAAAGTAACAATTATTAATCATTATAAATTTTGAGTAAATGATTCATAATATGTGCTATTACCTTCTTAGCATATCAAAAGTTATACTCTCAGGTATAGAGTAGCCTGAATTAGTGGTGTGGGGGGTTGTTTTCCTTTGTTGGGTTTTTTTCTTTTCAATGACATTGTGAGAAGCTCACTAGAGATAATTTCACTGCTTTTTTTTTGCTTATCAAACAGTGATTAGTTAATCAAACATCTGATTTACCAGAATGCATACTCTAAAACATGCCTACCCTGGTTTTCTATTGTGTTTTTCTCCCAGATATATCAACCTTTTGTTGGCTTGAAGTCATATTTTTGTTTGGTTGAAGTTTTTGAGGAGGAGTGGGAGGGTGTGTTGATTTTTATTCCCCCAAGTATATTGAATGAACTCAATCCTTTGACAAAATAGTTATATTCCATAGAAATGGTCCAACAAACCCAAAACAAATAAAGAATTTGTTTTCTGCTTGTGAGTGACACAAATGAACCATCTTGAGCTATGTTCTCACATTTGACTGAGTTTCTGAATGAGAGAACAGTAAAGCAAGAAACAGAAAGGGTATCTTCTAGGTATTTTAAATGTTTATAAGTAAGCAGTGTAACAAATTCCCACAGCTCAACTTTATTATTTGCTGTTGATGAGCAAAAAACTAATTTAAGGCTCTCTAGTGACTCCAAAGAAGCAATGTTCAACTTCTTTGAGTTTTAAATCAATTTTTATTTAAAGGAATAAATAATCATGCAAATGTCTTATGAACTGGCATTCATTAAAACTGTAGACCAGCCTGATTAACAACAAATTCCAGTTTTTAGATCAAGTATCACCTTGTGAATAGAAACCAAACAACAAAAGAAGTATTGTTGGGTGCTAGATGACTTCAGAGATGGTACCTTTATTCAAATTAAGAATTCTACTAAAAGAATTATTCAGTTCAAAATAAAGCTATCTACATTTTTTAAAGCAAGTAAATAAAGAAAGAGTGATATTGCCTATTTTCTCATTTCATATTATGGTAAAAAAAATGTTCCATGATTATCAGAACTTCAGTACTTGAATTGTAATTATGTTCATAATGCATGGAAATTAATGTCTGCTACATCTCTGAGGTGAAGTATTCAGCCCCACTTCCTTGAAGAAAACATCTCAAGTACACTAGAGAGAGGTTTTAATCTCTGAAGCTAGATATTGGGAAACAGACATTAGAAGAATAAATATTTATAAATAGAAAGACATAAGCTCTTTTGGGTGAAGCATAATAACAAGCAAGGCCTGTAAAGAAATTCTGTCCTGATACAGTGTCCAATTTTTCATCTCCTTAGTCTTGCTGCCAATCCATAGATTCCGACTGGCAACAAACTCTATTTAGTCTCCTTTGTGTACCTTCAAAAAGAATTTTTCTCTCGCTCTGCTGGGGCTTTTAAATCCTGCTCCCTCCTAATTCTTCTTTCTTTCCAGTCTCTTGCTCGTTTCTAGCCTCGTAACTTCCTTTTTCATTTTCACTGCTTACTTTTTTATCCCTCTTCTTCCTCCACTCAACTCCAGTAAAAATTTTTCCCCAGTGTTTTTCTCAATTGCTAGAGGGATACCAACCCTTCCTTTAAGGTTTTCTGGGAGCCATGTGCGGCAGCCAAGACAGAGCAATCAGACAAAGTTCCTCCCTGCTCTCAGCCTTTTACCAAAAGATAAACACATAAAACTGTTGCATATATAAAACTGTGTGAGAATTAACAAAACCTGTAATATATTATAGAAAAGAATAACGTTCTTAACCTTCTAAGTCACTGAAGAATGGAAAAGAAAGTTCTCATTTTGAAGTGGAAAGTGAAAAATAAATTTAAAAAAAATCAAAGTCTAAAGCAAAAATTAGATTCAAACAATCAAAAGTTTTCTTTTTTTTTTTTAATTATTCAGTTTGATTCAATATTTTTTATTGCATTTATTTTACCTAAGGCTCTTTGTCAGGAAGAAGTCACTAGAAAGTGTCTTATAATGTGCAATAAAATGCTTTTTGTATATTCGTTGTCACTGTGCACCCTTGAAAAATGTAGTAGATGTTGTCACTTGTTTTATAGAAATCACTTGTAGTTAGGACTCTCCACACAGGTGGTTACCAAAGAACTCTAAAACTTGTCACCTCACACCACAAATGTTTGGGATATGATTTAATAATATTTTTTGCCATATACCTTGAATGCAAAAAAACAGGGTAGCAAATTAGTGCCCGTAAATGACATGAACTTTTGCAATCTTTTAATTGAATTAAATCGCCAATGGATACTGTCCTGAAAACAGGAGCTTACATTAGACACATGATATTATCATTGCTTATAGCACAGGAAAATAATGAACAGTTGAATTTAGTAAAAGCACAGGAATTAAATTCTTCACTTGAAAGAGTGTGTATTGATATAAAATAGATTTAATAAATTTAATAGTACATGTGACAGTGGTTTCACAAGGTTAAAGTCAATGTACACTTGATTATTTACTGTATAGAGGACAAAGTTAGATAAAGCTGTCAAGGAGATTTTTTGTTGATTCAAGAGATTTAGAAAGGACCCAATTTGCTTTTTAAGCTTCTCAGAAGGGAGTTTAGGTGTAGCTGAACACAGATTTAATCAAGGGTTTCTGCCTAAAGGAGTACATACGCGCAATCAATTCTTTATCTCACTTAGCTTTCAAAGTTTAATATGTTAATCACTGAGATCTCTTGTTGCAAGGAATCTCTTGGCCTCAAGGGCAGATCTTCAGAGGCATCCTGACTCAAGGGGAGATCCTGGTATGCAGACAGTGGATGTGCAAGAGAGCTCAATGGGCTCTGGGCTGTCCACTATTGATGGAGAAAAATCATTGACTCATATTTGCATACTGATTACTGATGTTACTTTCTTCCACACCTGACTTGAGATGGACATTGATCAGCACTGTGGTTAGCTGGATGTTTTGCTCTAATTAACCTTTGGCTAGTCTGTTATCTATCTCCCCCAAATCCACTTTCAGTGACCACATGCATCTGTTAGACAGCGATTGTTGGTTATAACTTGAACAGAGTTACAGGAAATAAAGTTCACAATATTTAAATTTTGCAACAATATGCACAATATTTACCTAATAAAAATAATAAAAAAGAACACCTCAAGACAATAGTCACAAATACAAATTATATATTGTTGAAGGAAAATGTGTTAAATGTCTGTTTGATTTTTGGCACATTGAGGTCTCTAAACTTTAATTAAACATTTACAATAAGTAGTAGAAATAAACTTTCAGGCTTCATGAATACTTCAGGTGACATTTACCTTTCTAAGGGTTTAAGAGGGGTGTAAATTTTCCATGAGATTGTAAAAGTGAATATAAATCTATGTAAGTACAAATTCTATAATCTACTCTTTACTGCTCCTTGTGGACCACAATAATTGAAATTTTAGTTACTAAAGTCACTAAGTAACCCCTATAAAAATATTTTACTTCTGGAAGTTTTCAAGGCCAGGTTGGATGTGGCTTTGAGCTACATCTTTGTAGTGGTGTTCGCAGGGGTCCCAGGATGAGGGAAGAGATAAGAATCTTGACTCCGTGTTTCAGAAGGCTGATTTATTATTTTATGATATATATTATATTAAAAGAAAATTATATACTAAAATAATAGAGAAAGGATTTCATCAGAAGACTTAAAAGGAATAGAAAGGAATGATAATAAAATCTTGTGACTGACCAGAGAGTCTGAGACAGCCGGACTGCGATTGGTCATCAAGTAGAAACAATCCACATTAGACCAATCAAAGATGCACCTGTTGCATTCTACAGCAGCAGACAATTATTGTTTACATTTCATTTCTGAGGCCTCTCAGCTTCTCAGGAGAAAAATCCTAGCAAAATGATTTTTCATAAAATATGTCCGTGACACCCCTTCTAGTTGGATGGCATCCCTGCCAAGGTTGAGGGATTTGGAGCTAGATGATGTTTAAGGTCCCTTCCAATCCAAGCCTTTCTATGATTCTGTGATTCTTTAGCTTGAGTATGTAGAGAGTATTCTCTGTATGTTTTAAAAATCTGTCAGGTCAAGTTATTCCAATTTGTCAGAAACTAGCCTCTGACACATAGAGATAATATTCCTGGCAAGAGTGTCTTTAATTGGGTGGTAGGGACATGACATTGCATAAAGTCGTGGCAGTAGAAGAGAGTATTCAGCTTTACATGTGAGAAATATCAGGTGTTTCTCTCTATGTATATCTGTATGTATGTAAATTTTGTTACCTACACTGAAGTAATCTCAAGAATAATGATAAAATAAAAAGGAAGCAAAATAATACGCAAAAGAATTTTTTCCTGTATACAATCTTCTCTGTGTAATGACTTCCCTAACATTCTTCAGGAGTGAAACCAGCAGTTGTCAGACAGATAATGCAAGGCTGTGAAACAAGGCTTAGACTTGCAGGGTGATTGACAAATAAGCCAGAGGCATTTGTAACCTATTTAGGAATAAAAAATACCTTAACACAGGGTCCTGATGAGTTTTATCAGACCATCCAGGGCTTTAACTCAGTCTGTGAATGGCAGGAAGATGCCATCAGTAGAGGATATCATTATCATGTCACCCACGCCTGATTTTCATACTGAATTGGGTTTCCATGCTGCTCCGTCCTGCCTGTGGATAGATGGTATTTTGTTTGAGCTGACCAGGAGGCTAGGTTTGTCATCTACAGGAGTTACACCAAGAATTGAAGATATACCCTGATTTAATCAATAAGCTCTGTGCACAAGTCAGTAGCAGGGGAGCACTCACAGAAAATTTAATGTTCCTGTCCACCCTCCTTTCTTCCTGGCAAAGGTTTTGTGGAACGTAACATTAGTTCTTTGATACAGGCTCATAGCTCTGCAGTCCTCTTCTATCTGTTTCTCAGTCACCTTTGTGGGAAGACAAGTAGATTACACACATAATTTCCTCACCCTTCTTTCTCCTTCCTGTGAAAGACACCAAAACAGGTATTTACAGGCCTCACTATCTTCCAATAAATAGGACGGCTCAATAATGACTTACAAAAAGTAAATTATAACAAATTATTTTTAAAAAACTCACTATCTGCTCTAGAAGTTGTCCATTATTTCTATCCTCCTTAGCTGCAAAAAAAAAGCTCAGTTTAAGTAGAATTATAATTGGTCATAATTTCAGATTCTTTGTCAAGAATAAAGCAAATTAAGTATTTTGAGTTTTTGCTCCTGGTATGCATAACAGCCCTTCTTTTAGCATGGTCTCATTTTTTTACTTCCAACTGCTAGAAACATTGCTGCAATTTCCATTGATGTTCTGTTTGAGCAACAAAAGTCAGTAATTTAGCCAGCAGGGACGGGCTGATTAGATTTGTTGCACACTGATCAATCAAAGCACTGTCTTGATCTCACTGGCCTCCAGACACTGCTTTAAGAAGACCAGCCTTAGAAAAAATATTTTGCTTTTCTTTTTCATTCTTTTCTAAATAAGCTCAGCAACTCAGAAAAAATGAAAACTCTCTGCTTTACTCTATGTTTTATATCACGTGAGAATATTGATTAGACACCGCACAAGTAAAGAGAAGCAGAGATACAGACAAATATAAATAAAGCAATGCTTCAACCTAGTAAGATTTATGTACCAGAAATGTAACTGAATATGAAAAAGACAAAAAGAAGTTGAGCAGGAAGACACAAATATGAGAATAAGCACAAAATGAAAGACAAGAAGAATCGCAGAGACTAAAATTAATATCTGAAATAAAATTGGCTAATAAAATTACAATATTATGTAATTTCCTTTTCTTAGAGTGTTCTTTAAAGAGAAACTCTGGTGCAAATACAATGTGGACACAAAGAAGAGTGTACTGTAATAGATAAATATCTTCTATTCATAACAAGAAATTGATTAAAGAACTGGTGAGCTGACAGAAGAAGAATAGCTAGAATACAGAGTACATTCATTTCAAAACACCAATTAAAGATCCAAATAAAACTTAGCTCAACAGTGTGTTAGCTGGTGACTTCAGAGGGCTAGGTAATGATTAAAAAAACAAACAAATGTACAAACAAAACCCAAATAAAACAAAACAAAAAAAAAAACACCCCCCCCCCAAAAATAAAAAAAAAACCCGTCCAAACCACACAACTGAAAAGCTTTAAATAAACAAATAATTAGATACTATAGGGCAAGTATGTTCAAGAAAACACTATGCCTGGTAATTAAATGCAATAACTGCCTTTTTGGGAGGACTGAAAGATTGTTGTGACACAGGCATATTAATAATGTGAGAAGATGCATGGATATATAGACATAGATAAAGATATAGATAGATAGAGATAGATATAGATTAGCTATAGATACAGAAAAAACACCATGCAATTGGTCTTAAAAAATACTCAGATGGCAAGGAGGCTGCAAATACTAATTTTACTGTTTGGGATGGAATTTCTGTAGATTATCAAGACAGAATAGCATAGAAATTATGAACTTGCTAGCCTATAATACAAATTTCAGAGGAAATCTTATTGCTGATGTCACTGTATTAGAAAAAAAAAGCAACAAATAAACAAAGAGAGCTACAGTTAGTAATTTTCCCTTTATTATAGAACATAAGAGCTAAAAGAAGGGTTTTTTTTCAGATCACAGTAAAATGTTAAAGGGGAAGTGAAAATATTTGTAAAGAAAAAGATATGATTAACAGAAGAGCTGGAAACTATCTTGGCCTTGAAAGAATATGATGTTTTAGGTTATCAAATGTGCCATAAAATGAAAATCAAACTAAGCAATGTACAGGAAAGCAAATTAAGCAAACAAATTTATTCTAGCCTATTATTAACAGCCTAGACCAATTTAAATTTTTATTTAAATTTCAATATATCTCAAAAAATTGAAAGCCTGAAATTATACATATCAAATCTCCCTTTGATGACAAGTGATATACCTGGTCAATGTATATATGGTTGCAGCCTTCACTGTGGCCAAAATAATTTCAATTATTTGGAGTGAGCTGTGCATACAAATAACTAAACTTCTAACATCATTATTCCTGCACCCACATTTTGGTAAGAAATGGCTTAAAAAATATATTATATATGATGGAAGACATGCATATATTTTTTAATCTGTAGTTTCAAAAGAACATCATTGAAACTGAGATTGCCACTACTGATTTTTAATTTTAATGAGAGAATATCTGTAACATCAGACATCATCAGCTTTCTTTATATTCAAAGAGACTGAGTAAGCCAAGCACAGAATGAAATTTAGATGCTGAAAGTAGACTTAAGCTTTGCTGTTGTTAACTGAAAATAATTTCTCAGCCTGCTGAAATCTTGCTTTGAGTGCCCAGACATCCTGCTAAGTTTGAAGGCAGTGTCTAGTTCCTCTAAATTGAAACCACAGTAGAGAACCTGTCTAGGAAAACAGTGGGGATTCACAGTACTGCCGAGGGGAGGCTGGACATTATCTTCTGTTTGGGGCTTATATTCAGAACCTCTTTTAGATTTCACTGCGTGAACCAGGTCTTTTTTTTTCATGTAAGTACAGCAGTTAGTGCACTTTACCAAATTGGTATACCTTAAAAAGATAAAGATAGAAAACTCAGAATGAAATGGAATAAAGGGAAATTATATACTGTAAGTAATCGAAACGTTGTCATTAAATGCAACATCAGAAAGATGAAAAGAAACATCAAAGAAAAAATAAGAATGCTGCTGCTGGGTATGAAGAGGATTCTGATACATACTTGGACAGCATATTCACGTTATTGTTGAGAGGGGACACTGCTGGAACAGCTGACCCCAAGCGTCTAAAGAGATAGTCCACTGCATGGAATCACTGTCTAAAGAGATATTCCACTGTATAATCACTGTCAGCATATAAAGATGGGGGAAGAAGAAGAAGGAGAGAGACGAGGCTTGGAGTAATGATGCCCTCTTCCAAAAAAACTGTTACTATTGGTGGAACCATGATCTCCTGGAGATGGTTGAACACCTGCCTGCCCATGGGAAGGGATGAATGAACTCATTTTACTCTGCTGGTGTGAGTGGCTTTTTCTTTACCTATTAAGCTGTCTTTATCTCAGCTCCTGAGTTTTCTCATTTTTACCTTTCCAAATCTGCCCCCCATTCAAGTGTGGTGAAAAGTGAATAAACAGCTGTATGAGTATTAGTTGCTGGCTGGGATTAAAGCACAACATTTCCAGGGCATCACTGCTGCTCCTGGGCTGCTGTACTGACCAGGCTGGAGCTCCACTGCAAAATCAAATTGAAGGAATGTGGCTGTAGGCAAGGCATTATGGCTGATGGAGGAGGAGGCCATGCTGGAACAGGTGCACCTCAGAGCTTCTGTGGCTGTGGATAATTTTATATTTCAGGTGGTATTCCTCTCAGGAGACTGTGGTTCACAGATACTGTCTCACACTAGGCACCAGAAAGGACAGTAATGGTTTAACCCCAGCCAGGAGCTAAGCACCACACAGGTCTCAAATCATTTAAGAAGCTACTTCCCTCTTTCAGCTAAAAAGTGATGGATAAGAGCCAGTTAGTAATAACTTTTGCATGGTTCTGTCTGATCTCGCTGTAAATGATTGCTGTATTGGACTGGATGTTTTTATGTAACAGCTTGAGAATGAGCCCTCTTTATCTTCTGAAGTTTCACTAATGTGGAGTTTGGGAGTCATAGGTCTAGTAGGCAGCAGTCAAAGATTACTGACCCAGCCAATAATCAGGAGACCAAATCTGAAATGCTTCTTTCTTGTAGGGGAACTTGAGAGACTAGGTAATTTGTGGAAAATGTTAATAAGAGCCACTCTTTAATATTTTAAACCCCACAATCCACTTAAATCACATGTTTAGGCTGGAAGAAATGGTCTTTGGGCAATATCATCCATATTTAAAGAAATCTAAATTCAGGTGGAAACATTTGAACTACAATACACTGAAGATCAGTTCAATCATGAATAACAGAACCTGGCCCAGAATTCAACTTGGTGTCCAGAAACCATTCTGCACTTACATTATCCCAGATGTGCTGTACTTAGTGCATTATAAATATACACTAATATTTCCTATTTTATGGCTCATGTTTCTTTTATGATTATATATAGATTTTTTGGTAAAATTTTAAATTTTAGTTAGCTGTGATTGGATGGTCTGCTCTTTGCTCCTTGTCATCTCTGTCTTTGTCCTTGGACCATAATTTCCCCTCAAAAAGAAATCCATAAGAAACCTGGGGTTTAGTAATTCAAACATTGACCCATGCAGGAAAGAAGGGAAAATAGTGCATGAGCAGTCATCAATAGTAAGTGTCTGAAAAGTAATTTTCTTTGCCTTCAATATTCGAAATAGGGAAAGTATTGCCTATTCAATACTGCCCATCTTAAAGGAATAGAAATCAACATACTTGAAAACCAAGTGTTTAACTGATAATGATCAGAAGTATTAGAGTAGAAAAAGATAAACCATCTTCCTTTAAATAAACCAAAACAACATAACAAAACCATTGTCAGCAGACATTTAAGCAGTCTGAAAAACAGCCCACAATAGGAGATTCTTTCAGAACTGATGATAGCAATGAACAAAGCAAATCATCACAACAACAATTTGTCACTGTGTGTTCCAAAACCTGACATGAAAATGCCTTTCTTGAAGCCTTTTAGCATAATAAACTTCTTGGGGAATACTTCCAGAGATGTTCCTACAAGCAAAAAGAGAACTTTGCTTCCAGCAAATTAGTGTCATCCTAGTACATTTATGAGAACTTCAAAAGACGGATTTACAAATTAAGTAAGCGCTGACATTGAGATGCCCCAAAAAATGTGGAAGAACAAAAAGCAGGAGGTAGCAAGGGAGTTTCTTGACCTTTAGTTGTTTTATTTTTCAGCTGTTACAAGAGAAAAAATAAACTAAATATTCAGAAAAACTCAGCAGGCCTCTTATATCTGGAGAAACTCAACAGCAGTATTCAAATGAATTAAAATATAAAACATAATTAAAGTGGGTAGACTTGGTGTATGAGTTGGAAATATGTATGAGTGATACTGTTGCCTGTGACAAGTGACATAAAGTACACTCTCTGTAATATAGATTGGACACATCATATACTGCGAGATACATAAAATGCATCCGCTATATTTTTCCACATCTTGTTATAATTTCTATAATCATGTAGAGGAACATAGAATGTAGGATTTGGAGGGAAACCTTGGATTATGGCCAGACTCCTTCTGTCATGATGATATCACATGATTATTTTTTAGCTGCATTTAAAAAGAGGCCTTTTTGCCTCCACTAATTTTTCAAGGTTGCTCAATAAATTCAGTTCCATATCAGTCCTTTATTCTCACCTAAATTTCGTTTATGGTCTATTCATGCTCATTTCCTTTCAAGGCAATATTCTTTTAAAGCTAAAATAACTCATCTCCCCATAAAGCAGTTACCTCTCTTCTCCTTTTCCTTCAGGCAATACATTTAATAAAAATCCATGTTTTCTACACTAATATTTTATTCAGTTTGTCTTTATAAAAGACAAGTCTCTCTAAACCCTTGCCTAGATAGCAGGAATTACCTACTTCTGCCTTTTTCAGTTTGTGCAGAGGAAAGGTGACTATTTTGCAATCATTCTGTATTGACAGGAATTTGATACTTAATTACCACACCTCAATTCTTAAAATATTCTGAAACAGATAACTTGTTTCTCTAATGAGAATGAGCTCATTTCTTGAAGTATTGATGGATATCTAAAAAAAAAGAGCAACTTAGACTGCTGGAATATATATAATATATGTGAAATAAGGACATAGCCCTATGATGGATGACAGGGCAGACAATTCTTTAGCTAAAATTGTGATCATAGTCTCGACTTACTTAGTTATAAGTTTTTTTTTTTTTTAATAAGATTTGATTCGCTACAGCTGAAAGAAGAAAATTTGAAATCTTTATGAGAACAAGCTCTGCACATCAGTCTGTATTCAACAGTCAGCTCTCCAATTGCACTAAACAGAAATGGTTGATAGACTGTCCAGACATGAAGGAAAAAGCAGCTGACTGCCTGTGACATAATCCTAATTCATTTGAAATTGCTTTGATGTGAAATCAGTTTCCATACTGGATAGCAAATTTCAGATAAGAGGCTGATGATGAATGTGAACAGCATTGATTCAGGTATGTTAATTGCGCATCCTGCAGTGTCTCATCAACCTAAGACTTTAATTACTCTCAGGCAAATTCCTTAGCTACATAATATAATGAATAGTTAGAGTGTATTAAACACTGTTTTTCATGAAGGAGTAGGATAAAGTGCATTGTGGATAATAGTATCTTTTCCATAAAAGAGTCAATCCATTTCTACTCCTAACATCGAGTTTTGAGATAGAGTGAAAAATGAAAATAACTTGGTCCAAAACAGCAATTAAAATTCTTTATGAAAGAAAAGTTTCTTTTTCTGAGATTTAAATAAATAAATAAGTTTAGTGCTACATTATGTGTTTCCATTAAATTTTCTTACATGCTTGTCAGAAATGTTCAAATTAACATATAATCATGATTCATTTGCAATTCTTGCAAGTTTACCTAATCAATTCTGAATCAATAGATTTTTTCTGACTTCAGTGTAGAGTGCATCAACCCCCTTTTCCCCTATTCTAGAATGAATGTATTATAAATTTAAGTAAATTAGAGTCCGTATGAGATAGCAAACACTTGGTGGAAGAATAAAAATACAATTTGTTTTCTACAACTGACTGGGCAAGTGATGAGTCTGTTTACATAATGGGCTAATAAACCTAGTTACTAAGAGAAACAAAAAAAATGTTTCTATTATGAGGCATTATAGTTGCATATAGATTAGCATTTCAATAAAGATGGTTTTTTTATCACATTTCAAATGACTGTTTTGCAGTGCCATTCATGACTTAAGGAGTGTTACATATACAGCTATATTAATAAAATAGTGTATGTTCACTACTACTTTCTTATACCAGGAAAATGACTTCATTGAGTTTTCAGAAAAGTTTTCAGAAATGCCACATTAAATATTTTATGATCCAACAAAAATTGCAAAAAGTGTTTAGTTGTATTTGGAAAATTAAGTTCTTAAAGTTATAACATGATTTTCAGACATTTATATATTCATGGCTGAAGCATCATAGAGGGCAGAAATATGACTTAAGGTTCCTCCATTACTAAAAAAATAAGATCTCATGAGCTAGTAGAATCTTTCTTAAAGTTGCATAGAAAAATTATTTCATATTGAGAGTTCTCTTTCTTTAGAAGTTTGATTAGCTAATTGATTAAAAAAAACATATTGTTTCCTCAGCGACCTCTTAAATATCTAAAACACAGAGTAACTGGCTTATTTTCTTTCTTAACATTCTTGATTGAAACTAAATAGCTTGTATTCATCACTGCAGCTTCTGGAGAAATCAATTTATTTTTTTTTTATATTCCTTGTTGAGTAGCTTTTTTCTTTTTTTTTTTTTTAACTAAAGAAGTAGCATTTTTTCTAGTTGCAACTTTTTTCAGAAAGAAAAGGAAGGGGAAAAAAAGTATGTACATGATCAAAAGAACTTGAAAGCTGAATCTTTTCAGCATTTGTAGTTTGATCTTATAAGTTGTACCAGATTTGCCTTTTGCCTTACCCTTGTGAGAAATCTCATTGAACTCTGGAACTTTTCTCATGATAAAGCATTTGCAGAACTGGCCCTGAGATAGAACAGGAAATTAAAGATTCATAGAATTGCTCATAGTGGAAGTCATAATGTCCTTTCATCATATCTGTGTGGTAAGTCACTTTACTGACTGTGTTCTTGGCATTACAACTTTTATTATTTTTTTTCTTTTCCCTATGGTTGAGATCAGTTATCTGATTTTATGCGCAAGTGAAAAACATTTTCCTACAAATCTGAATTTAAAAAAAGATAATATCTAACAATAATTTTTATATGCTTTTGGAAACTTATCTCTCCTCACAGACACATAGAAAGAGTCACTATCTAGACTTGAGTAACTCACAGGTCCAGCATTTCGTATGAAGAATTTCTCTGCTGTGTAGTTATACAAAAACCTTATACGCTGTCATTTCACAGGGTAGTAGCAATTTTTTGTTGCTCTTGTAGAGAAGATCACAAATCTGTTTAACATAACTTCCTCAGTCTCATCAAGCAGCATGGGAGCCCTGTTAGTCTTGGAAACCTGACAGCCTAGATGAGTAGTCCTGCTGTTTTATGATTGGCATGTACTCTCATTTGGCATCAATCAAAAATTTGAGTGTTGCCTGAATTTCTTTCAGAAATGGTACTGCATCTTTCAAATGGGTTTAAACTATGTTTCTCTGCCTTACACAACTGGTGTTTAACTGACATCTAATTTAACATAAAAGGAAAAATATTTCCTTAACTCCTACTCAAAATCCTTCAGTTTGAATTCCTTAAGTTCCTAGTCTGACAGTAGATACACTCTTTTAAGGGAGGCATTTACAAGGAACAGGTTATCTGTATTAACTGTCAGTTATGAAGATGAGATTCTGTTGAGAAAAATCCTGTTTAATCAGTTCCTTGATTAAAAATTCACAAATTTTTGACAGTTTTACATATCTCCAGCACAGTGAGTTTCTCTGTAGTAGAGTGCATTCTAAAAGACCAGTGACTTTAAAGCAGTAGGGAAGTTTTCTGGTCCAGACTCACAATGGCATTCCCCTATTAAAGGACTTGAACACATAACTGCTATTATTCTGAAAGGGAAAAAAATCCATGTAAAGATAATATGTGGACAAGAGATACATGGGTTTACAAAGGCTCTTAACAAGGTTATCATATAGAGCTTTTAAGGAAGTTAAGACAGCATGGGATAAAAGAACAAGTACTTGGATTTATAAATAATTAATTAGAAGACAGGTAACATGACAGGAGTAAATTATTAGCTTTTGACATGGAGTATTACCCATGACAGAATTCTGTAGGCTCTTTGCAATGACTTTTGATGTTAAAGGCATTGACAAGAGATGTGAAAAAATAAATTAAAAACATGTTTTTGGAAGAACTGTAGAAGTACATTACAAGACTGAGTGACCAGGAAGAAAAAAATGCCCAAGAAATTCAATGCAGATAAAAAGTATATACCTGCTAAAAAACAATACAAATTTCACAAATAGAATGATGGACATTGACCTGGTGGCTGCCACATAAGACCAGCAAAACGTATTAATTACAGATAGTTTATGAAACTGTCTCCTTTTGGAAGAAGTTGAAAAACAAATAAACAACCAAAAATTAAAAGCAAAAGAATAAAATAAAATTCTAAAAAAAAAAGAAACCACAACAGTAAAAAAAATCCTGACAAATCCCTGCTTTTTCCACCCTACTGTGTATTTGGTTTTTTTTGATTGAGCTTTGAGTTTAATTTTGGTTTGGTTTTGGGTTTTCTTTTTTGTCAGGTTGTCCTGTTGCAAAGTGGTAAGATGCATTCCACACGTTGAAAAACTGAGCAGGCTTAAGGTCTCCAGTTTGAAAAAGAGATAGGTTGAAATGAGTATCATAGACCATTGTTGTCTTATTACAGAAGTTCTATACCTTCTCAGTGATTTCTCATGGGCAGCTCCTCATAGCACTGACTTCTTCTTCACAGCACAGCCAACAAACTCCAACTCTCTTCACCACCACCTAACCCACTCTTTTGTGGCACTCGTCTTCTTATTGGACACAGCTGTGGCCTATTAAGGGCAGGCCTGTTCCTAATCTTTGGTGATTAGTGCAGCTGCAACTCCTCAGGGGTGAGATTGCCTTCTGCACTGTTCTCTTACATTCTATCCCCCCACAATAGACACCTTTCAAATAGTGAGTGACATGAACAGAATAGACAGTGGTCAACCCTTCACTGTTCCATAACCAGGAAAAAGGACCTCAAATTTAAAGTGGAGGAGAAAAATTTGGAGTAAAAAGAAGGCTATACCCACACAGAAACAGCTCAAGGAATGTCTTGGTTGCCATCCAGTTTCAAAATTGGATGCAAAATTTTGCCCAATTTCAAGAGGAGAAAATATAAAAGTATCTTTAAGAAAGACCAGTTAAGAGCAATTGAATAGACCTCACATATCAGAAATTCCCAGTGCTAAAGACATGTAAACACCCAAAAAGGGCTTATGAACAATGCGTTTGCTTCCTGTTGTAGTAACTTCTAGAGAAAAAAATCTTGACTCTGTTGACCCTTTGTCCTGAAGCAATAAACTGTTCTGCCTATTTTGCAGATAATAAGAAAAGTTTTGAAATGTGGCTGCTCTGGTTACAGTGCAACTCCGCAGTCAATCTCTATAAACACCTAAATATGTACTACCAGACATGCCAAAACCTGCTTCTAGGATGACAGTGATAGAGTTAGGAGATGTTTTACTGAGTGGACTGTGAAACTGAATTATCTTCAAGAAAAGACTTGAGGAAATACTATTAGCAAGGTTTTTTGACATGAGTATGAATAATTAGAAATCTTTATTTACCTTTGCTAAAATTTTTCTCCTTTAGAAGAAGAATCAAATACCCACTAGGTTAAGGGAAAGATCAAATGTACAAAAAAATTGTTAAGATATAAACTTTAATAATAGAGACAGAGGGCCACATTAAAAGATGTAGAGATGTTTGACATACAATGCATAAACTAACGTCAGAATAAAGACAAGAACATAAATTTTCCCTTTTAGGAAATATTTCCTTAGCTCTCTTATGAGAAAACTTGCATTTTTCCCTACATAGTGACAGTTTAAGAAGGCAACTAAAAGATTTTTTCATTCAGTTTGGAAAAATATTTTCTCCTGGGATATGTCAGAAAACATAATGATAGGTATTCCATTTTGTTATTCCTTTAATCTTCAATAGATGCAATATTAGTAGATATTAGGCTAAATATTTCTCATGTTTTATATTTGGTCTTTGTTCTTTTAAGTAGTCCAAGGGGTAAAGTATCTTCAGTTTGCCTTTTTTTTTTTTTTAATGAAGTACTTCTACTAAAACCAATTAACCAAGGTTGAATTCTGTTTGCCAAGGCAACATAGTTTTAAAATAACTGCAGGATACTTTGATTTGGCTTTCATGGCTGCATTGACAGATTATATGAAGTTACCATTTATACTCTCTAAAATAGGTGATGGAAAGATTAAATATGTACTTAAGGGAATGCAGGCTGAGGAATATTCTCTCGTCCTGCAGTAAAAGATGTAACACACAATAAAGGAAAAGGAATGTTACTCTTCTGCAGGGTACAGGTGTAAATTTTTTGCCAATGTAATAAATTGTATTTTAAAATAATATTTTTATTACAGATTATCTGCTTAGTCCTTTTTACAAATATGCCTTTAATGAGGACCTTTTCTTTCACATTCTTGAAATACTGTGAACTTAAAAGAAATATAGTTCTCAGACACACAGATTGTTACTTTAAAAGATCAGAAAAAAAATTAAAATTATGTTACATTGAGTACAAGAAATTTAATCCAATCTATGCTGTTAAATTACATTAATTCTGCTATCAGCATTACCTCTTTTCAACATATAGAAGTCACAAAAGTAGGTTTTCTAATTCAGGTGCTTGCTGTTTCTGATAGTTGTGGTGCAAGCTTAGCAATGTACCAGGCACTCCAGTAGAATACGTAGAGCTTCCACTGCCTTGCATAGCAACAACAAAGAACTCCAGCCAGAACTTCCTATTTAAAGACAATTTGACTAATTAATTGATAGATTCAGTAACATAAGGTCTGGGTGTTAGGAATTTCACTATGCGCAAGAACAAGCATGAATCATACAGGCTTTATTCTTTATTAGAAAAAAGTATGCAAGCATCTGTTTCATTGCTACTAGAGACTGATGATTAAAATGAATAACCATTGTAAAAGAAAAAATAACAGGCTTTGTGAATCATTATGCTTCAAAGCCATTGAAACAATTAAATGCTAGTGAGCATTTAATCATTTTCATATCCATGAAGTAGATATATCTATCAGTCTTCCACTTATTTTCCTTCTCCTCCAACTGCTTTTCCTGTTATCTGCACCTATCCTAAGAGAATACCTCTATGCCACACTTAAAGCTGCTTCCTTTCTTATTTTTTGTTTTGTTTTCTATTGCTATTCCATTTAACTTTATTCTAATCATATGTTGGAGGAGGCATGCTAAAGTTTTTGAAAAAAACTGAGATGACTTGTAGTTATCATGAGCATGTTCTTTATCCCTGGAGCTTAAGAGCTTAATTAATGTCTTCTATTGCTTTAACTTCAAAGCTGATGGTAGTAGGGAAGAGCACCTGAAACAGAATTTAAGAGTAGACAAATTTTCTTACAAGATGAAATTTTGTCTATGGGTATGTCTTTAAGGACTTTTCCAACACAAGCCATTCTATGATTCTATGATTATGAAAAAAAACAGCAGTAAAATTAACTAAAAAAACCAACAAAAAGCCTCAAAAACTAGCAAAAAATGCACCATGAAACTAAATGTAGGTTATTCATAGTACTTTTTGTGATTCCTATGTTCTAATGATGGTTGTTTATTATACCTCTCTAAAGAGAGAAAATAATGGTGGAAATGCTCAAGTGTACAGTTTGTGAACACTTAGACTGAAAACTATTTACAGTAGTTCTCAGAAAATACCTCATAATTCAGAAATCCTGTCTGAAAAGGTGCTGAAACTCATAAATGACAGCATTTCTTAAAGTATCATTTGTAAAAAGACTTATCCCTTACAGCTAACGTCTTCTGTGCATATTTACTGTCATGAAAAATAAAAATAATTTATTTCACAGTTAAGGGCATAGTGCATAAATAAAAATTCCTTATTTGTTGAACAGTCTGCAGCTGGCTACCTCCAATTATTTTTATGGTCAGAAAATAAAAGTGCTGAGGGATATGGGAATACTCATTCTTATTAAAAAATAATTTCCATATTTGTGAATACACTGACCCAAAGAACACGTGAAGTAGTAAACTTTAAAAGAATTACTTAAAGTTTCATTATCCATTTATAGATTATTAAAGTAGCTGTGGAATTCTCAATATTGCAAGAATAGAAATTGTCTTTATAAAATATTTTGTAGAGTTTTCTTATAGGGATACCTGAACTCTAGTATTGATATGTGAGGAAAGTTGTGTAAGACAACTCATCAATTTTGACCCATTAATATTTTAATATTTAAAATCACTTGTTCTTTCTGAAATATCAATTACAATTATGTTTTTTTTCTTTAATATCAATAGTCACAAAACCCTTGAAACATTTTTTCTTTGATTCAAGTAACAAAAGTTACTATAAACTTTGTACTAACATTTATCCAAATAGTTTTATATGATGCTGATGGACTGTGTAGACATTTGGTTTGATTTTTTTCATGCAGGTTAAGATAGTACACTTGAGAATCATTTTGTGGCAAAAAGACCACCATATCCCTTTTACTTGTTTTACAGAATAGGAATGGGACAAAAAAGATTGATCATCATTCTGGAGCCTCAAATAAGATGAAAAAAGTTCAAATACTTTTTTGAGGTGGACAAAACATTCACGAAACCACTGAAAATTAAACAATCCATTTGTATTTTTCAATTTCTAGGGCAAGTAACAATATGGCTTAAGCTGTGACCTCAAAATTCAGGACAGATACATCTCTTCTTTTATCTTGTTTTCTTCATCAGTAATTATTTGAAATGTCTCTTCTTCTGAATCTAGTCATCTTCAGATTTAGTGAGAAAGGTTCATAGATGAACATCTGATTAACAAGTTGTCAGCATTATAAGCAGTATTTGAATACCTTTTTTCAATAGAATTTGGTAATTGTGTTCAGATTTTTTGAATACCTACACCTCTATTAGGATTTCTCTGCTGACATCATGTACTGTTTTCCAATCTTAAAAGAGCAGCTGCCAAAAATTCTTTGAATACTATAATGTGCATTATCCTCTGATAAGAAGGACACTCAGATGAAGTGACACATTTTTTCAAGTCAGTAAAAAAAAATCCATCTCAAATCTCTGTAATGTCTATACATCCATATATATATATACAGACACACAAATACAGATATATATAAAATATATGTATGTTGACCTGCATTGGTGGTGTTTACTAGGTAGAGAAGAGTTTACCAGATTTTGAATCTCAGCAGAACTATCTAAAGCTATGTCTAAAATTCAAAAGGTATTGTCATTTCATTTTACACTTCATTGATTCTGACAATGATTGCACAGCCACAGCAATGAAGAAATTACTAACAAAAATAAATATAAAATAACAGAGTTCACACATAATTATGAAGGACAGAATACACATTTTTTTACAAATTATTACCAGGTCAGCAATCCTTTAGAAGCAATCACTTTCCAAAGCATTTACTTCATTCAAATTTTCGTTCTATTTAAAGAAGGAATACTGAGTATGGGGAGCCCCCAAAACTCAGTTTTGTTAATCAAAATCTGAAGGAGCTATGTAAAATACATCAAACAGTTATTTTGGGTCCAGTTATAATAATATTAATACTCATATTCAAACTACTATAGAAAAAAAAATTGCTAATACTTTCCTAAAAACTTTAAAAAAATTCGTTCATGTATTTGCTCAGGACAATCACAATGACTTGTGATAAACTAAAGATTTCAGAATAACAGGCTGTTTATATTTCTGGGATGCAGTAAGCAAGATTTCTGAGGAAAATCTCTACCTTAAAGTGTGAAGGATTCCAGGATATATGGTCAGTTTTTAAAGACAGATTTTTCAAAGCACCAGAACAATCCATAGTCATCACCAAGAGAATTTCAACTTTGCTGTTTGATTGAACTTGAACACCAGAAGTAGGCATACATGAGGTGGAAATAGGACAAGCTACAAAAAAGTGCTATGAGTACATGACCTGCATCTGCAGAAGAATACCTGGGAAGAGTAGAGTATGTCCAGAGTTCATATTGCCTGAGGGTGAGAAGGGAAACAAGAGGGAATTCTATAGGAGAAGGAAAAGCCAGGCAAACAATTACACCATGTCTTCATAGAATTCTGTTCTATGAAACTTGCTACCCCTTTTTCTTATGTTATAAAAGCAACAGAAAACATGGGGCACTAAAGCTGTTTTTTTTCTCAGTCTTCATTGAAATTGATGTTTCCCAAATATCCTAACTTAGGGGCAAACTTTGAGGCAAAAGAAACAGTACATACAGAAGAAAAATATTGACTTCATGGAATTTCAGAATAGTTGGCACTGGAGGGAATTTTTAAAGTACGTCTCATTCTAGCCTCCCTGACATGGGCAGGGACACTTTCCACTAGATCAAGTTTTGAATGCCCTGTCCAAGCTGGCCTTGCACACTTTCAATGATGGGGCATCTACCAACTTTCTGGGTAAAATGTTTTAATGTCTCACTACCTTCAAAGTAAAAAAAAATACCTAAATAAGTCTTCCTTATGTCCAGTCTAAACCTGCGGGGAATGGATTGTAGGCGAATAGAGATAGTGCAGAAGGCAGTCTTGCCCTTGAGGAGTTGCAGCTGTACTAATTACCAAAGAGTAGGAGCAGGACTGTCCTTAATAGGCCACATCTGTGTCCAATAAGGATGGGTGTTATAAAAGAGTGGGTTAGCAGATTAAGAGGTGTATTGGAGTTTGTTGGCTCTGCTGTAAGGAGCAGTAAGGGTAAGGTGGTTGTGCAGGGGATGGTTAGGAGTCAGCTGGCCATGTGGAAGGAAGAGAAAAGGAGTCAGTGTGGCAAGAAGCTGCTGGTGGAAACTCACAAAGATAAGGTATGAAAGTTTTATAGTAAGACGATAGACTGATGGTGGTGGTCAAATTGGTGCCAAACACAGATGCCAACAATTGGTGGCCCATATGGAGATGAGTTTGAACATAAATCTATACACTTTCAGTTTAAAGCCATTATCCTGTGTCCTGCTCTTGTGAAAAGCCCCTCTCCAGCTTTCTTGTAGGCCCCCTCTAGTGATGGCAGGCTGCTATAATTTTCCCCAAGAACTTTTTCTTTAGACTAGAAAACCTCAAGCATCTTAGCCTTTTTCTTTGTCACAGAAAGGGTATCCAGCCCTCTGACCACTTCAGTGTCTTTCCTTTGAATCTGATTCTAAGAGTTCCATCTCTTTTTTGTACTGGGTACAGCAGGACTAGATTTAGATTTCAGGTCACTTCTCATGAGACTGTAATAGAGAAAGAGGAACACCCCTCTCAACATATTGACCATCTTTTTTTTGTAGCCCAGGTTAGGACTGTCTTTCTGAGCTGTAAATTCTGGGTTGTAAAACCTGGATGAGCTGTAAAATTAGGCCCAGATTAGTTTTCTGGGCCATTCGTTGCTGACCCATATAAATTTTTTTTGTCCATCAGTATCCCCAAGTCTTTTTTTGCAACTCTTGTCTCTATCAATTTGCCACCCAGTTTGTGCTGATATTGGAGATTACCTCTACCAACTTACTACTTAAGTTACTAAAGCATCTGAGTAGTATCTTCTGATTCTTTGAGCATTCATGAAAGCTTTGTTTTGCTAGCAAGCCTACTGATGAATGTCAGCACACCTACAGCTATCTCTGGCATTATCATCTGACTTCCACTTGCCAGCAAGAGAGCTTCTAGATCGCATCCTACTGTTTTTGCTGCTGTTTCCAAAGACTTTTTCCAATTTTTAGAGCAGAATCTGTGCTCTCCATCTGATGAAAAGGCATTTATTTGCAAAAGTTAGCCCTTACCATCAAATCTCTATAGAGCAAACTCTTTCCAATATTAAGCATGAGCTACACTCTATAGGGTCATGTTCCTCTGAACAGAAATTGCTAGAAAACAGAATTTAAAAAAACAATTTTTAAAGGAATTGTTGGTCACTTAGCATAACATACAATAATTCAAATTTGAATGCGTAATTTTTAATATGCAAGATTAACTTTGTTTTTAGGAAAAAAATTAACAAGTTTACTTTGTTTGACTACAAAAAACACCGAATCACTGAATAATCAAGGCTAGAAGATACCTTTAAAACCATCTAGTGCAAGCATCAACTTAGCACCACCATAACTACCCCTAAACCATATCCCCAAAAATATTTCTATGGCATAATTTGCCTCTAGATTACAGATTTTATTTTGTCTTCTACCATAAAAAAATGTTTTACTTACTCCTCAGTTTCAAAAGTCATGAGATTTTATCAAACTCTGTAATTTAAAATCTATTAGTTTATATAAAAATATAATATGATTCAAATGCACGATGATGTGTCCCATGAAAACAGAGTTAAAAGACTCAAAGTCTTCAGGATTGTAGTTTAGTTACTAAATTTTTGATATCTTTGATTTACAATTTCCATAGTGAAAACTATTGGAAAAAAGTAAATAGTAAACTGTTTGTTGCATTAAGTTGCTTTGTGTGAGTGGACCTGAATTCTCTTATATACATATAATAGATGCAGACATATATCTGGACATAGATGATATGTAGATATATGTATATAAGCAGAGATTGCCATGGTGTAAAATGAAAAATTCCTAAATAAGCCTTCATTTTTTCATCTGAATTTTGTTTTTATAATATAGGTCCATCACAGGCATAAGAGAGGGAATTATAGCATAGACAAAAAACCAAAAGTATCTCTCTTGTATGAGCAGCGTGAGAATCCATGTTGGCTAGGAACCATTTAACAAGCCAGGAAGGCTTTAATTGTGGAGGAATCATGTTGGAGGATAATATTGGCAATTTAAATTGTTGAACAGAAATATCTGAGCTGTGTGGTTCACTCAGATAACACTAGTTCTTTACAGTGTTTTCCATAAATTATTTTCCTTTAACCCAAGTGGTTTCATTATACTTACTGTATAATTGAATTACTACATTAGTATTAGTAGTCAAATTTGCATATTGCAAAGAAAAAAGTAATGTTGTTTAATTCTAGAAATGTTAAATTGAATTTTCAAAATGAATATTTATTAAGTATTGTGAAGTAGATTTGATGATGATTTTTAATTGTGCTGCTTGTCTTTATAATTGCAGCATTATTCTTATGTAAATTGGTGTATTGAGTAGTTGGAGAAAAGAAACTCTCTGGCTTCCTATCAATGTTAGCATAAGACTAATGAAAACAGTGTTGGGCTCACAGACCCTTGCATTCCCACTGGGCCATTGTGAATTCATACATACATGTATTGGCTCTTTGTGGCAGGGTTTTATTACAGGAGGGTTCCTTTCTAGGAGAAGAGACAGAGGAAGTTTCAGGTTTTGGTCTTGCTTTTATTTGTTGTTGTCATCCCACTCTTTTATTAACTGGCAACAAATATTTTTTCCCCACCAGTTGGGAAGAAAATGTGACTAAGAGAAAGCACAGTAACAGGACCAAATGAAATGGGCCTAATCTGAAACACAGGGGGTTCCCTCTAAATATCAGAAAACTTTTTTTTTTCACTGTGTGGTTGACTGAGCAGTGATACAGGTTGTCCAGGCAGGTTGTGTAGTCTTCCTCCTCAGAGATGGTAAAAAATTATTCTGGACATGTTCCTGATTAATTTACTGTAGGTGCTCCTCCTTGAGCAGACAGTAGTTGGACCAGATGTCCTCCAGAGGTTCCTCCTAACCTCAACCTTTCTGTGAATCTGAGCAAGAGAATAAAAATGTAAGCAAAGACACAAAATATACTTAACTAATACATATAGATAAATCAGATTTAAAGGATGATTATATACTTGAAAATGTAAAAAGTATGTAACTAGTATGAGTTGGATATTGAAGGGGAGTTTGAAAAGAGTTTTAAAACCTTTGAAAATCAGAGCTTATTTATTACTAGTGGTAGTGGATAAATCCACAGACCCAAGCCTTCCAGAACTCCTATCTGGACAATCCACAAATGCACATTGTAATTAGATCAGGTAGTGATGAGCTAAATATATAACATCTTAAAATGATAGAATGGAAGTAGATGATAAACCTTGCAGTTGTAAAATGTACATTGAAACAAAGTTATGGGATGCAGAGAGAGCACCAATGGTCTGTGTTATCACATGAGGCTCAAACAAGGAAATAAGAAAAGTTATTCAACATTTCTAATAACAGAACATGATGTTTTCAGACACATCAGGCTTATAAAATGAATAGAATGAAAATGCTTTTTCATGCAACAATTAAACCATGAAATCTCTTGGCACAGTAGTAAACAAATGCTTTTAGCTGCATGGGGTAATGCAATGATTCAAAGACATTGTAGCACAGTAGTTTCATCAGTGGCTGTTAGAGATTATCTACATGCATGTTTTATTGCATTCAGAAGGTCCCTTTAGAAAGAAGGGAAAGTCACAGTTTTCTATATTTAATTCATTTTTCCTTGTTAAAGCTTGAAGTTTGCAATCTGGATTAATTTTTTATGAAGCTACATTGAAGGACGAAGACTGAGAGTACATCTAATGTGGTGTAAGGGTTAATCCTTATTCAATGCACAGTACAAAGTTAGACTTAGGCCAGAGGAATCATTCTCCTTCACCAAGCAAAAATAAATGATGTGTTGCCCTCTGGACTGACAGATTCTCTGTCAGATGTTCGCTGTGTTGTACTAATTTTTAACACAATCCCTGTGTTCTAGGTTGGATCAGCTCACAGAGTGCTTAATCAATACTTTTTATCTATCCTTATTTTCTCCCTCAAGTATCTACTTTGTCCTGAGCTGGTTCTAAGCAAGTTTTAAATGTGGTAATGTTTCTGCTGGTCAAGAGACTATTGCTTGACCTATTCTTTTAGTTCTCTTATCTGTCCAGTAAAATAGCCTTAACTTGAAGAATTTTAATTCAATTTGTTGACAGTTCATGCAAACACTCCTAGTTGACTGTACTATTGTTTTTTGCTGTGTGATACATGCAGTCCCTCCCAGTTGCCTCAGGAAGGTGACAGGCAGTGCAGAGCTGTGAGGTCAGTGCAAAATCTCTTCTCTCTCCTGTACCTTCTTTTGTTTTCCTCTACCACACCATGTTGTTTACTCATTTTCTTCTATTACAGCATGGGTCACGGGTGAGCTGTAATCCCTCAGGAATGTCTCTGTCCTGCCAAGAGTTGCCCACTGACAGTATTTCCTTGGGCTGCCCTGCCCCAGCATGGGCTTCCTGCAGAAGCAGATCCTTTTGAATATTGGGCCTTCTGCCAAGACTGTCTCTCTAGCTGTGTCCACAAAAATGACCTTTTCCTTGTTTTCCTCTGCTACTTCCTTTTCTCCATCTGTGTGTCCTTATTGTTATGAAATAATCTTTGTTCATCAAACTGGGGTTAAGTCCATGGAAAAAAACTAAGAACTATATAAATAGCAAGAAACCGCAAGGCCGTAAGACTAAGTCTGTAGACTTGCAAAATCAAGCTGTGCAACCCAAAAGTATATAACCATATATGGAAAGGTTATTGCAGGGTCAGCGCTGCAGCTGAGGATGAAGATGGGAGCCTTCCTCGAACGACCACCAGAAGGCAGAATAAGACCCCCTAGCAACAAGTCACGCAGACACAGAGTGCGCTGGAAAGAAGACGTATGCAGGGGAGATAAAAGACCGATGAACTGATGGGTGGGGTGTGAGCCGATGGGGGCGGCTACACCCAGCGCTGTACTTGCTTGCTATCGCTTGCTGTAATTAATAAATTTTACAATTGGCTAAGGAATTTTCATTTCTATAATAAATTTATAACACTTACGACTACCATTTTCCTTTAAATATGTCTGAGGCAGGCTGTCAGGAGCTTCCTTTCAGTTTTGACTCTCAGTGATCACATCAGTGTTAGAGCTGGAGGGATAGACTTTGGAGAAATATGTGTAATGATTTTTTTTTAAAGCAACTGCAACATTTTAAATTTCTGATGTGTATTTTTTGCAAAAATAGTAACTTTAAGGGAAATGTTTAGATAAAGTTTTGTAATTAATTTTCACATACTCTTATTATGTGGTCTAAGACATAATACTTTATAATACATGTGCTACACCAACAGTTTTCAGACCCACAAAGTAGAAATCCTCAACATTTCCCTCTCTTCTAGGTCCCTGTACATTTGCATCAGTTACAGTTTGTCCCTAGAGAATACAGAAAAAAACATTTCAACAACTGGGGATGTTTTAGTCCTGATATTCCACTCACATTGCAGCGCATGGTTCTTAAAAATTTGAAGTTTTGTCAAAAGAATGAAATCCAATGGAAACATACTTACAGGCATTACTAAAATCCTAAGAAAATTATTAATTATATTATAATTACACAATCTAATTGTACCAAATGAATAATATGTAGGCAAAATAATTAATGGAACTCAGAATTAACTAGAAGATTTTTACTATTCTATTTCTAGAGAGGATAGGGCTAAGAAAATTTGAATTTTTTTGCTTACAGTAATAAATTTGGTAATATAATTTATACATGGGTATTGCATATAGATCTAAAATATGAAAAGCACTTTTGTATACGTTACGTAAAGTCACGTTCTAAAAGTTTTGTGGGTTTATTTCTATGGCAACATATTTTAAATCTAATAACATTGTGCTGTAATTTTCCACTTTTAGTCATATTTTAGAGGGTATTTAGTTAGTGGTTTTTTGGTTGGTTGGGTTTTGGTCAAAACAGTAAGCATGCAAAACATAAAAATGTATTTTTATAATACAAATTTAAATTAAATACACACACAAATTATTTTCTATATTTATTATGGAGATAAAAAATATAATATTGGGAGATATAGGGAAAATTGTTTAATGTAAATTCTTGCTAAATTATTTCATTTTGCTTCCAGCCTTGTTTCAGAAAATAAGCTAATTTTGAATCAATTTTTTTAAATGTTTACTATCAAACAGAATTCCAAAAGCAAATATTTTTAGAACTTTAAGAAGTTGAAAGCTATTACAGAGACTTCTGTTGTTTCATTTTCTCTCTTCTTGCTTTGTGCCGTTTCCATAAAAAAGGCAATATACTGCACAAGTAACTCTTCAGATAAATACATTTGCAGTGCTATCCAAGACTGAATTCAATTCTGAGTTTAACCATGCCTACCAATTATTTCCAGCTATTTGATAGACCAGTTCCATTCAATTTAAATTCCATTCTCAACAAAAATATACAACAAAATGATGCACTCAGAAAATGATACTTTGTAAGAGATAGAAGCAATAAACAGTTTTGTTTTCTTTACTGTTCCTTTTGTGGAAGTAAAAAGAGGAATAGTAAGAATCTGCAAGATATGGCATATTATAGTACTAGCACTGTGTATATTCTAAGCTGTTCTCAAAGAAAGATGCACGAGTGTGTCAGGGGTCAAAAAAATCTCCTAAATTCATGTCTTAAAAAAAAACCAAAATAACAAAAAGCCCCCCAAACCTGCCTACGTTCAAATATATTCTAAAAATTAATACTTAAATTTCACAGCTAAAAACATTACTTCAAATATAGAATTATGCTAGTTTTTAAACCCAAATCTTGTACACCACATAGGCAAGAATTTCTTGTTTAGATTCTGTTGAGGATAATAAAAATTCTGCAGAGGGTAAGAAAAATATGTACTTCTAAAATATGAGAAAATTACACATGCTTCTTTACAGAGCTGAGGTCTTTCTAATAAAGGGAGGAAAAGAGAAAGGTCACAGAGAATTATTTTTACCTCTTACACATTTCCCTTCTTCACATATTCTCAGCCTAATACATTTCTATAAAGTATTCCACAGACTACTGGTTCTTCAGTATACCTGATTGCTTTCCTCACCTGAGGCATAAAATTTTTTTTCTATCCATAACCTTTACTGACTTTGACTGGCATAACATACAAAGAAAAAAAAAAGTTGTTGTTGTCATTATAACTGCATAATAATTTTGCAATTATTTTAATATCTTCTAGCAGAACAATTAGATAACATTTTAATCTATGTCTGTATTTTTTGACCTGTAACTGTATGGGAGACTGCTGTTTTTGCACGTAAGACAGTCACAGTCTATATGCAAATATATATGAATCATAATTAGTTTTTTTAGGGACAAAATCAATTTATCTGTCTATAGCCTATATAATATGCATCTTTAAACATGGGTGTATGAACAAAGAGATTAACAATGTAATTTTTCACTAACTTATTTGTAACTATTTTACAAACAACTTCTGGGGAAAAAAGTGCTCATTGGTGTATAATTCCTGTGAATACTTATTAGAATAAACTTTGTTCAATCATCCTAATTTCAATGTGCACTTAACTTGACAGATATCTACATTTTATGAAGCAATTTCATGTGCAAATTGTGAAAATTCATGCACACTCTTGAAGACAACCACAAGTAAAGGAACACATTTTTTCAGCTCTTTGTTGTAAAAAAAATGGTGGTTTGGTTTTTAGATAAAGCAAAATTTCACTAACTTGCTTAGCATTTTGGAAGAAATAATGTTAATAAATAAAATGTTAATAAATAAAAAGTTAACACAATTTTGTGTTGTAGGATTGAATCAAATTTTGGGAATATATTTTTAAGAAATATCAAATAGAAAACTATATTGCATCTTGGAGGAAACAGAAAACCAATTTGTTTGTTGCCTGTACTAGGTTCAAGTATTCTCTTTCTGGAGAAATAAGTCCATCTCTTTTTAGGAACAGTGAATTCCAGTTTTAAAAAAAAAAAAAAAAGCAAAAGAAATAGAACTAATGTGCTCAATGTTGGAAACTTCTCAGGTGTATGTTTTACAGATTTGAAATGGTAGCAAAGAATTTCAAGGCCAAGTTTTAATTTTCAGCCTGTCTGAACTCCTTGCTAAGCTTTTTCACCTCTAGAATGCTACACGAGGAAATGAGAGAAAATGAGAGAATAGTTTACAGCACAATACCATTATTCATAAAACAAAATAACTTTTCCTTAGACAGTTCTTAAGATTGATTACATATTGTACTTTTTGTTTATGAACTTCTTTTTCAGTGGGCCTACTGGTGAAGAATTGTTCACTGTTTTTTTTTTTTTTGTCATGTTAACAAAAAAGAATATTTTTGCAACTTACAAGGCTCAACTTTTTAGAAATTTATTGTTTGCTGTGAAAAGGTTCTGGTTTTCTTCCATATTTCCCTTCTATTAATAATTTACCAGGTTTGGTTTACTTTTAATGAGAAGTGGAACTTAAGATCCACTGTCAAGACTGTTTTTTAATTTTACCAGTCTTAATATATTGCTTACTTAAAATCATACAGCACAGGTTGGGAAATTTTAATTATACTGATTTTCAGTGTCACAACAGCCTAACAGAGTAGATATTTTCTTGATTTCTTTTTCCCTATTAAACAGGATCATTATAATTACAAAAATTTTATGAGAAGTAATGTAAATCAAAGATTGCAAAATTTTCTTAGCAGGTAATACATTTTTAAGCTGTGGAATTTCTATAATTTTTAACAATTTACACCAAATAATCCATGAATGACTCAATAATCATACTTGATGCACCATTATTTGACTTCAAGTCCTAAGACATTTATTTGTTCCCTGCATCTCATCGCTCAGACATGATACAAAGCCTATGAAGTAATGGATCACAGTATGGATAAAAAGGAGTGCTATCTATAATGTAGAACTAAAAACATGGAAAAGTTTAGTAACTCTAGGAAAGATTATGTTGCTCAGTAGATAATCTGTATTTCAAGTAACATCCTAGAATAATTTTTTTCAAGGATCACTACTCCAACCATCAATATCTCCCATCACTAACAACAGATACTGTGAATGCTTTTGGTTTAAATTAATTAAATTCAGAGTAATTATTGTCACTGTGAGAGTGAGACACAGAAATTGGAGGGAGGTATCTGACACCTGTCAGTAAGATCATGCTCAGATTTTCTTGAAAAGTGTACAACTTAGTCTTATGGCTTATTTTTTTTCTTTACAAAATGCTTCAGGTGCAGATCTCTGAGTGTTAGCAGAACTATTTCAAGAGCTATTTTGACATCCTGGGATACCCCTGAATCTGGAGAATTCCTGATGTACTTCCCTTGCCACATTGGAAGGCAAAGCCTCTATCTTCTTATAGCTCTCCACTGCCTCCTTCTTTAGAATCTCTTTCAGTAAGCAGCTGCACTGACCCTCTGTACACTCAACATTTCTCCTCCCACAAACAGTTTTAGCCCAGCAAAAAACATTATTTACCTGGACGTAGTAATTACAGCTCTTGCACTAAATGAAAAAGAGACAAAAACTGATGTCTGTCTCCATGAAGTAGAACAGACTGTCTCATAATCACACTATTTACAGCTACCCCCTTCTGTAATAAATTTGTTCAAGAGAGATTTGGAGCAGAGTAGAACAGAGGGAGCATGTGAGCTAACAGCATGGGGCTCTGCTGTTAGAACTTGTTCTTCATTCTCTTTTATTGATGTACTGCTCTGTAACAGGACACAGGTACTTCTTATATCATTGCTCCTACTGATCTGAGGAAGATCTGCAGCACCCTCCACATCCATTACTGTCTTCAGAGCGCTCAACTATTACTTCACACAGCCCTCTCAAAAAAATAGATGTGAATAAAGAGCAATTTTTCATAGGCTGTGTGAAATATCTTAAATCAAATAAATCTGTAGGGGTATGTTGAAGGAGAGTATCTTCTTCTCTAAGGGCACCTGGTCAAAGGAGTCATGAATCAGAGCATATGAAGACAGACCTGACCAAAAAATTATAAGGAAGGTTTTAAAAAGAACAAACTTTGACACTGGCCTGAAGAGTATGAGGGGTGTGAAAATTTTTTTTTTTTTTCAGTTGAGTGGTTAAATAATGGGACATAGAAACCAGATGGTCTTAAAACCTGCCCAGTTAATGTTTATAAAGACAGTAAGCAGAAACAATGAGTCAGTCACACTGGTTGATGAAGTACCAAGAAACTGTGGCAAACTGGCACTTCGTGATTCAGATGGATGCAAATCTGAGGGCTGAGGATGTTGGAAGGGGTTGCTATGAACATGCAATGTGCAGAGGAAGGGAGAGAAGGGAACAACAAAGGAAGACCAGACAGAAAAATATGTAAAATGGGGCTGATGGCACATTAATCAGAACTGGCTAGTGCACTTATCTGAAAATTCTCTGCACTTGATCACTGGTTTGTCCTGTCTTTTCATATTTTCTTATTAAATCTTAACCCCATGCCTGCATACTATCACTATCCACACCATGTGTATGTGAATGCTGCAGGGACTTGGTACCAGCTACTGAGGGGACTGGCATGGGTGGACAGGATACCAGCTCCTGTAGTCAGACTGGGATCCTCCCCTGTGGCATCAGCTAGTCATGTTCTTGGAGTTGACTGGGGTGGGAAGAATAGTGCCTGTTCCCAAAATCATTGTCCTTGTTTTGGCTGGGATAGAGTTAATTTTCTTCTTAGCATCTGGTACACTGGTGAAATAGAGAAAGTTATGTTTATCCCAGCCACAACCAGGAAAAGATACTGGATGAACCAGGGAGAGTGAGGCAAGGGATGGGCTCAGTAGCCATGGCTATAGTGGGACTACAGGTGTAGCGGTGTAGTACAGGCATAGTGGGACTACCTCTTTGTCTTGTTTTGGATGATGGGAGTGTTTGTGCCTTCCTCAAGCCAGATGCATGTGGGGTGTGCCATGGAATTCACTGGCAAACTACATGCTGGACTAGCCAGCAAGTAGGGTGCCCAGGTTTGGGTAAGGACAGGGAAGAACCTATGCTGGTATTTGGTGGAGACCTATGAGTGTGTTGGTGCTGTGTGTTTGCAATGAACAACCAGCTGGACCTGGTGGTGAGTCAAGAGGAAATGGGATCCAGGCAGAAAGAATGGCCATCACAGTGCTCGGGGCATCCATTAATGGGCTTCTGAACCTGGAGAGTTCACATATGCACTGCACTGGTAACCTCTTGCTTCTCTCAGCCCAAAAGGAAGGGACACATCTGTCTGAGCTTATGCCTGGTGTGAGTCATGAAAATGTGGTGCTGTTAAAGGCAACCCCCAGCCTGTGACTGCCTGTGTGACAGGCTGTGCCCGTGTCCTGTGTGTGATTGTGTGTCTCTCTTGGGTATGTTTTCAGCTTTGCTGCTGGCTGAACCTGCAAAGAGGAAAGCAGCAGCCCCTCCTTCAGCCTGGGCACAGACCAGGTGCTTGGGCAGTGGGCTGGGCCCAGTGGCCACACAGGACAGGTCTCAGGCCAGAGCAGCTGCAGGACCTAGCCCTACTCTTAAAATTTGCTATCAGAATCAGCTTCCAAAACTGCTTCTTTTGCAACAAAGGGTATGAAGAAAGCCCAAAAGGATTCACTCAGTTTTAGGTTATTAACTCTTGCACACCTTATATTCAGAATAACTAATCTACCATAGAAAATCCCACTGAAAGGTAATTTTTTCCCCAATATCAGTATGTTTTTCAGGGTTAATCTGTATCTGTTAGGTGACAGAAGAAATAGGTGGAAATATGTAGGAAGAATATAAGGTAAAACAGAAACACATATTGAAACCAGAGTTATCCTCAATATACCATTCAAACTGCATTTGCTTTTATTAACCTCTAGTGGATGTAAACACTCTCTCATAGGTAAAGATGTTGCCACCTATTAAGATTTGATTTGGTTATGGCTACAGATATAAAACCTTTTTTCTTTTATTTTTTCCCTGAGGCCCTGTGGCAAAGACTATTTATAAAGGCAGCAAGATGGATTAGACACACTTCTTGATAAGGTAGGCACATTCAGTACTGACTAGAAGAAACTGGAAACAAACAGCAAATTGGGGCAAAAGAGTGAAGGAATTTTACATCATTCAGTTATTTGGTATTATTCAGGATTGCTTAAAGTTTTCTATTTCCCTAAAATGGTCTCAGCACCATTAGAATGGAGATGTGCAGGATGCTGACATGATTCAGTCTTACCTTTTTATGTTAATGGTGAAGTTACTAGTTTATCACCACTTTGTCTCTGTAAATCTGTTATTTAATCCAGAATTCTCTCAATTACATTAATAGAACTTCAGTGTCTGGCTGTGTTTTTGAAGGAAGACAGTAGCCTAGACATAGATGGGCTTAATAACTGAATGACTTTATATTATGACATCTATAACATTCACATTACAGGAGTTTCCTGTCCCAGAATAGGTCTTCTACTTTAAAATACAAAGTATTATTTTGCAGACCTGGCTTAATTATTCAGTCCAAGAGATTTGAAAATGCATCATGCTCATCAATATGACAGTGTTTTACATTTCTTATTCCCATCTCTCTCTCTATTTTCTAGCGCTCTCTGCTCCCTAGTTTAGGCCTTTCCTTATCTATGCTTAAACTGCTGCTGTCTAGCACATTAATCTACTCCCAGTATTTTCCCCGAAGTGCCCATTAAACCAATACATTTCAACTGTTTAAACAGCTACTGTAATCTAAAATGATCCCAATGGAAAATGAAATAAAACCAGGCATGCCATATGGATGAGATTTATATAAACAAATATAGCTGTTCATGCAGAAATGCGTAAATTTGGAATGGCCCAGGTTCCCTTCAGTGGTTCATCTCACATGTATCCAGATTAAATGAACCATGACCTATAGCTATCTATGCAAACATGAAGGTATGAAATAGATGTAAAAAAAAAAAAAAGAAAAGATAAAATGTAGGTGGGATTATATAAAGTTTATGATGATTGAACATTAATCTCACCAATAATGATCCGTCACTGAAATAATTCTTACATTTAATCTTGGTTTAGAACTTACCCAATTGAAGTCAATGCAAAAAATTGTTCATGAGATTAGTGGTTCCTTCATCAGAATCCTGTGAATGGAGAAGTGGAGTTAGATAATGGATAAATAAGTAAAAAACAACATTAAATAAGTCCCATATTCTGTTTTTATAGTTGAAATATTGCTAAAGCTCATCAATTGCACTAGATATAGTGTAAGTTGTGTATTTTAAAAGTCACAGAAGTGACAAAATAAATGTAGCTGAGTAGAGTGTTTCTTTACTAAGTACAGTGGCTGTTTGTGTTTTATTCTTTTTTATTTGTTCAATGCCAGAATTAGAATACTGTCCAATAAAAAGCCCTAAGAAAGGCAAATAATTTCTTTATTTCTAATTCCTAATCCAAAAGTGAACTGAAGATACATCTTGTTCAGCAAAAATTTTACCTAATTCCTTGTCAAATTACCTGCTGTCTCTAGGTTTTCTTTTCTAAATTTATATGTTAAGCATAAAAATATAAAAATTTAACCATTAAATATTCCTGCTATTTGAAGATAAGGATAGTCTCTTGATTTCATCACCCCCGAAGCTGTTGGTTTGGGCAGCAGGATGTGAAGGAAGGATTGATAAACTTTCTTTCAGGCAGAGTCTGCTAAAAGGCAGAGTCTGCTAAAAGACATAGTCCACAGGAACTGATGGAGCAACTGTCCCTAGGTGGTTGGATTCTTTGACCTTTATGGAGCTTCAGAAGGAGGATGCATCTCTGCAAGGCTCAAGCTGCAGGCCTTTTGCTGAGCTAGGGCAGATCCTCTTCTAGCCTTCAAAAGGTGTGTGATTCTTAGGAGCCGTGCTGACAAGCAAAGGAACTCCTGAGAGAAGTCAGTAGACTGCAGCATCAGAGAGATCAGAGACTGTGAAGATTGTCTCTGAGGCTTCAAGAGCCAAAATTTTTACATGCTACAGTTACAATTGTTGGAGACCCTGCTGTGAAAAATGATGGCACCCATCTGCCTGTAAAGAGGTCTACTGCATGCCACTGTCTCCATTTGGATCATTATGAGAAGTTTATTAAGGGTTATTCTTAGCTCTTGAATGTTACTCTCTCTTTATCTTCCATTTGGGCTATATCAGGAAGAAGCTGTTTCTATCAGACTGAAGAAGATGGTAATTTACTTGAGTACATCTGGAATGATGTGCTGAGTTCTGGGCTCCCTAGTACATCACAGAACTCAATGGAGTGACTGCAGCAAAGGTGATGAAGGACTGCAACATCCTTCATTTGAGGGATGACAGGGATGGGACACAGCAGATTTTGTCAATATGGATGACAAAATGGGAGATAATGAAGATAAGGGAACCAGATTTTTCCCACTGCTGCCCACCAATAGGATAAGAGAAAGTGGTAGAAATGAAATAATATAATAATTCATCTAATTTAAAGAGAACTTTTTTGCAATTGGTGTTCTCATACATGGGAAGAGGCTGCCCAGGGGTTGTGGATTCTCCATGTGGGGAGATAGTCAAAAACCAGACTGGACACTTTTCTTTTGTAGCAAACTTCTTTAACATGTCTGGATGATCTCAATTGGTCCCTTCCAATATGATCTCAACAGGCCCCTTCCAATCTCAAACTTGGTAGTTCGACATATTTTCCTTTTTGTCCAAACTTCTTTTAAAGGAAAGGCTGTTTCCTAGGTTTCCCTGGCATCTCATATCAATTAAAAATTGGCTCATGGGAACATATTTCTGAAATTAACATTACACTTGCTCTAAGATGATTTATTGACATTAACAATCTGAAATTACTTGAGTGTGGGGACTGATAATTTTAACATTTTATACATATGGATGAAAATACAGAGAAGGCAAGAGAATCCATGGTTATTTGAAGCATTTGTTTTTTTCAGTAATGCAGTTATGCAGTTACAATTTCAGGTTTCTGAGCTGAGTACTAGTAGTCACGTTATCTCCTAGGCCCTGTTGTTTTAGTGAGAACTGAGGCTGGATGCTTCACGAGAAATAATGAACTTCTTGATTTCACAGTAGCGTAGATACATTTTCATTATATTTTGAGCATCAAACCTTTCTATTTTGAGGAAATGTCTGGCAACAGTTTTGAGTTCCTGTGACTGATCATTAGTTGAGAAACCTCACTTGATATCTTAACATTGCCTCTGTGAGGATCTCCTCCATGATGTTCACAGGCAGATAGGTAAAGCTCACCAGTACCATGGGTTTTCCTTTCTCCCCTTTTTAAAAATAAGAGTGATTTTTCCTTTTTTCTCAGTCACAAGGGACTTCTCAATATATGCTTCAAATATACTTCCTGAAAACACGTATGTAGAATGAATATGCACACTGGATTTCTTTTTGCCCCTGTTTAACATCTTTATGAATGACTTGGAGATGACACAGTTTGCTGTCATCAGGTTCTCAGATGACACCAAACTGGTGGGATCAAGCTGATATGCCAGAAGGTAGTAATGCCACTTAGAGTAATGCCATCCTGATTGTCAGGAGAAATGTCCCAGATGGAACTCCATGAAATGCAGAAATAACAGATTCAGAGTTCTCCCTTTAGAAATGAAGACACAAACCTTCTCCCTGGACCTGGAAATGACATTGGCTAGATTAGGACAGAGCCAACAGTTTGGTTAGTCCCAGAACACTTGGTCTGTGAGGAGAGGTGCAGGGACAGGAGTTTTTGTACTTAGACATCCTTGTCTGATACAACCATTTTTGGTTCACCATTAATTTGAGAGAAATTTTCAACTTCAGAGGGCAGTATATTAGATGAAAGATAACCTGATGGAAGGATGACAAAGCAGGAATTTTCCCCTAAGAAATATGTTTTGAAAGTACCAATTTATCTCCATTTAATATAAGGAGAGTATATCATATTTAGATATCTATATTTCAGAAAAGATTATTGTAAATCCTCCTGGTGAAGTCTCTAGACCCTGATGAATTGTTGCAACTGCTCCTCTATCTTCATCAGGAAAAGTGAAGGTTCAGAATCAGGATGAACTGAAAAAATGAAGTGAGGAGAGGATCATAACACCAGCTTGTATATACCAGAAAATGCATAACCATTTTAACTACTACAAGTATTTTTTGAGTATTTTTTTTCTCTGTAACAACTAGATTTACAATAAAAATAATTCTTTGGTTAGACTGTTTAAATTTATATTACATTAAAAATAAATTATTAGTTTTGAAAATAATGTATATTTTGCTGTTCATTTTAAGATTTTGAAGATAGGGAGAAATAGTGGAAAAGGGTAATTGAGTGTCTTTGTAGTTGACACCATGGGAAAGACAGTTTCCCAAGTAAAAGGCAGGCATATGTAAAATTTCATTACATATTTGTTTTTCAGAAAAGGATTAAGAGAGTTTCAGTGTACTTGAATGGGTCAAAAGAGTAAGAGTGCAAGTTTTAAATGTTTGGTTTTTTTTTTTTTATATCTGGCTCCAGTACCATTTAAGATTTTACGTACGTCAGCAAGTCCTCAGGGAAACTTGCTCTCAAAGCAGATTCCATTTAAAAAGAATAATGAGAACAATTTGCCATTGTGGGTATAAAATAACTGTAATTTTAATTTGTTTCATAACTTGAAAACATATTTCTGTAAATTTCCTAGAAATAAGTTGATATTTTCACCAGCTGAGGCTAAATATCACAGATACATTGCCATTCACCTTTATAGACTTAATGATTTCATCTTTCTGAATTGCTGTTATATTTTCTGGAAAAAGGATCAATTTTCTCATACTGGGAAAATTGAGTATAACTATAGTCAATCTTTTCTCAGATTGTGTAAACTGAAATATTTGCCTTTTTGTTTAAGAGAATCAAATCTTGTTAAATTTCCTGTTATGTGCTATGATTAGAAGCTTTGAATATAAAAGGATGCCAAGAAGGGAGTGAAGGAAGACAAAGAGACTATTTCCACACTTTGAATATTAAAGTAAGTGCTCAAAGAAAAAGATTTATTTTTTCTTCAATAGGTTACTACCTAGTGGCTTTTTTTCAACAGGGTAAATAAAGTGCACCAAGCACCTTTATTCACTAGAACATGTTGTTTTTCTGTTGTGCCAAAGACTTGCATGGCCACTTCACCGAGATAGTCCAAACATTTGGTTATCCTCATCTGCTGTCAAGGCAGCATGGTCCTCTCCTCTGCCTTCTCCATGCCATGCTGACTATTTCAATCATCCATGAGAACAGTGGTCCATATAGTGTAATGTGAGAAGGCAATGATTAAACTGAGCAACTCAGTCTCCCCTCTGCTTGCAATGCCTTAGATCTCAGTACTAGACCACTAATGTGCCTTCCATCCAACTCTGTTGTAAACTCTCCTTTTTCTTTCAAGAACATCCACAAGTCACAGTGTGTAGAAGGGACATGCAGAATTCCCATTCCTTCCTGATGCTTTTCTTGAGATGTGATCATATCAGTGGATTGCTGATGCTGCCCTTCTCTGTGATACTAGTCTTACCAATCTTCAGGCATGCAGTATCTACCAGAGGTGCTGGTTAATTATGATGCCAGTGAGAAAGGCACTTAGACCAAAATATCTCTGAAAATTTAATTTACTAGAGCCAACCATATGAACAAAGCAGGGATAGCACAAACAATGCTACTTTCCTTTGGATGCTGGGGACCCTAATTTTTGCATCTGCAAACAGATTTCCAATAAACATGCAGCATGACATGCAGATCACTTCAGGAGGCTTATGCTATTTTGCTCCTCTGAACTCTGACAGGATTTTCTTATAAAAAAAAGCAATTTATTCATGTCCACTGTTGATATCCATATAACATAAAACTGACAAATTGATTATAGCCTGAAAGTTACTTCAGTCAAAGATGCTTATAGGTATAATCTATTTTCTAGTACTCTTCTTTTTTAAGTGTATTTATTTTGTCTATACAGTTTAGCTTTTAAAACTCTGATTATGTATTAAACATATGTATAGTTATTTGGAGAATCTACTGAGTGCACCTATGCTGAAATTCTTCTCTATTTTTCTTAAAAACCTGTTCTTCATTCTGTTCTACTTAAATGTTACCATTTCATTACTAACACTTGAGATAAACCAATTCAAATGAAGTACAGGTATGAAATTCTTCCTTTGAAAGATTATAACTACAAATTTGTGTTGTCATCTTAATTCAAAGGTTTCTATACCTTCTCAGTGACTTCTCATGGGCTTCTCCTCACAGCACTGACTCCTTCTTCTCAGTACAGACAACAAACTCCAGCTCTCTTCACAGCACAGCCAACAAACACCAACTCTCCCCTCACCCAGCTAACCCCTCTTTTGTAGCACTTGTCTTGTTATGAGACACAGCTGTGGCCTGTTAAGGGCAGGCGTGTTCCTAATCTTTGGTGATTAGTACAGCTGTAACTCCTCAGGGGTGAGATTACCTCCTGCACTATTCTCTTACATTCTGTCCCTCCACAAATTTGCTTTATGCCCCAATTCAGGTGTACTATTCATTAGTTAATTCTTCCTAGAGAAATCTGAATTTACATACTTTTTCTGTTTTGGAAAAAACCCAAATCCTTCCTAAGATTTCCCTAAAGTAGTACTTCCAATGTGAAATTATTGAAATTGAAAATCTGCACAGTAATTTAATTTCAATTAAGCTGTAGAAGTATTGTACTATTTGTTTATTGTTATTATTATTTATATTAGCCAACATAGTGACACTCAAATGATTATTTGAAAGTGCATTTTGTAGTATGGCTAATCATTGGAAACTCTATAAACTTTAACATTGTAAAGGTCAATGGATTTACAAGTGATAAAGTATAATTTAGCAAGATGGCCCCTAATGTAGAAAGAAAGAAGGCAATATAATACCTTGTGAAGAAAATTTCACTTGAAGAGTCAAGAGGTGATGTCAACTAGCCGAGATTTATTAGCACTTTAATAGCTTATGACCTAAGGAACTTTAAGCATGAGAGACATAGGTTTTATGAGTTTACTTGAGGACATATCCCTAATTAAGTGCCATAAAAAATATGCTGTAGAAACGCAATTGTTCTTTAGCGATCAGCTCTTCTAACATTAAATGACACCCTAAAAATTTAATGGTTTTCCATTAGTTGAAATAATGCTGTTTAACAGCTTAATGGCTAGAGCAGAATATCTATGTCCTCATCGCTATTTTGACACTTGCTTTGGCGAGGTTGAAAAGTCAGCATCTCCCTGCAACTCCTGTATTTTCCAAAATTGTAAATCAAATGTTATATCATTTTCTAGGTTTACTGCAATATTGACCTTCTCTAACTCTACAAGCATGATATCACTCAGCGCTCTTTCACATGTTTCTTTCCTAGAATATAACTCCTATTTTCTTAGTGGTTTCAATTGCAATTCCTTCATTTCAACTGAGATGACCTTGGGTTATTTGGCTTCTGGCAATATAAGAAAATTAAAGGACTTTCCTGTAAAATAGTAAAAAAAATCTCTAAAAGTTATCGATGATTAAGAACTATCTCTACTTGTCCAACAGCCTTCTATTTATGGACGATGATACATGTACACTCACTACATGTTCTCCTCTCCCAAACTCCTTTTCACTGGCTGTTTTTACATTTATCTAAATTATCTCTCAGGCTCTTAGAAAAGTTCCTGGACTGCTATTCTGAGATTTGCTTTAAAACTCTTATTAGGAAAGTAATAATTAAATTGTCATGGAAATGATAATATAAATGCTCAGTAAGAACACTGTTATGGGGTTTGTCTGTTTCTTTCCCCCAGGAATTCTGCTGTAGGTTTTATTCTTAGGAGTTAAAAAGATTATCACATGATTAACTGCTCATAAAACCTTATTCTTCATGCAACTTATATCTGACTTTTCTTTTTAATTGCATGATTGTGGTGAGGAATACTTAATAAAATGCTGAAAAGACACTGTCAATGAGTTACTAACTGGTTGAATGCCACCCTATAGGAAAGGTAGCTCAGTTACTTCTGTAGATATAGTGTTGTGTGTTCTTTTTCCATATACATTTATACAATACTTGCTTTGATAGGAATCTCAATTTCAAGAACCTTGCTTGTTAATACTAATAGTTATGATAAACTATTAGTTACTTTTGAAGTGTACCATGCTTAAAAGAAATGAGAAATCCTACTTTGTGATGAGTCTGGCTGGGATGCAGCCAATATTTTCTTCACAAGTATGGACTGGTGGCTGACTCAATATAGATAGTGCACAGGGTTTTAGCTATTATGAAGCAGTAGTTGCACAGCATCAAGGTGCTTTCTTGCTCAGTCTGCTCCCACTCTTCCCCTCAGTGGTTTGCTGAAAGTACACAAGAAGCTGCTAATGGACACAGCTGAAATAGCTGACCAGCACTGACCTAAGCATTATTCCACAACATAAGATGTGCTCAGCAATACAATCTCATGGAAAGGAGGGAGGGCAATAACCAAGATTATGATGTTTGACTTCTTAAGTAATTATTATTCATGTTTTCCTCGAAGTGGCTGAACATCTGCATGCTGATAGGAAGTAGTGAATCAATTTCTTATTTAGCTTTGCTTGAATGCAAAGCTTTTCCCCCCACCTATTTAACTTCTAAATGCCTGAAGTTTCCTCCTAGTTTCTCCATGACCTATGGGAGAGGGAAGTGAGTGAACAGCTCTGTGGTACTTGACTGTTGGTCGGGATCAACCTACTACAAAGTCATACACTTGCTCGTACTGTTAAATGCTAAAATAATCAAATCATACCCACTTTAATATAAAAGTGAAAGACTTAATAGAAAAGTAAAATTAAGAGGAAAATTATTTTTCAGATAAAAGTTTTAAGAAGACTAAATTAAATTTGTATCACTGGAGAGAATAATTATGTTTTCATTTTCTTCATTAAATTCGATACTATAACTGAACAACTGTATTCAACAAACTAGAAATTACTCATAATTTGACTTGGATTTTGTTTCACTAGAATAAATACAGTCCAGGTCAAGTGGGGCTTTACTTTAAACATTCATATTCATTTATGAAGAACATTATTGAATATCACTGACTCTTTAGAAAGTTGCATAAATTGCTATATTTAGTATAAAGAATAAATGAAAGAAAAGACAAAGGAAACTAAAATGTAAATATTCATAATGCTCAAACTGTCATGCTCTCTCCAGATAAAATAACATGCTTATATTGAAAAACAAGGCTGGCTGGCTTGAACTTTTCATTTCTTGTATTCAAACTGCTTGTAAAGACTGCAATCTGAACGGTTACTCTCTTCGTACTCAGGCATCTTAGGTGAGACATTGTAGGCAACAGAATACTCAGGGTATTTTTCACTCCTGAAGCTAAATTTCACTTAGCTATGCTCATAAATTTGGGTTTATTTGAATGTAAATTTTGGAAGAATAACAACTCTTTCACAACTCCTTTTTATCTTTACCTCTTTTAAAGCCCACTGCATGCAGACAATCCATTCAGATTTTTCAGTAGTATGGGTAGTGTACTAGTTACCAAGAGAATAAAATACCAGCCCAGTTAAAAGACTATTTTTTTAGAGAAATTTATTTCATACTGTACTTTATGGCCATAATTATTTGTAATAGTGTTTTTAAAGGTGATATTATTAAGTAAATTGAGCTTATCAGATCCACTGTCAGAAACAATATTGCAGTGGTTTGGTCCCAGCTGTCAACTAAGCTCAATACAGCTGCTTGCTCACTCACCACACAGAAGGATGGGGGAGAGAAACAGAAGAGTCAGAGTGGGAAAACTCATGGGCTGTGAAAAAAACAAAGCAAAAGCCATGCATGCAAGCAAAGCAATACAAGGAATTTATTCACTACTTCCCATCTGCATGACCACAATTCTGTGTTCCCTTTTGTGCAACGTCTTTTGCGTTAAATGAGAGACAGAAAAGGCCTTGATGCTGTGGAAACCCTGTTCAGCAATAACATAAACATCCCTGTGTTATTGACACAGTTTCCAGAAAAAATCCAAAACACAGCCTCATACTAATCACTATGCAGAAAACTACCTTTATTCCAATGAAAGCCAATACAGATACTTATAGCAATTGAATCTGCATGTATCTATGTCTTGGTATCACATGCTTTGAGTAGAAAGCAAATAGACCACATCATAGAATATGAAGAGCAAAAAATTCCTCCCATTCCATCACAAAAGTACTGGAACAGAAATGTCCAATAACTTCTTAGGTTTTTGGGCTTTTTTCTACTTTCATTTCCTAGTCAAGTCTTCTAAATTCATCAGATTCGGGAGCTGGTCTCAGGCTCACTTTTTATACCACTTTAAAAAATATAAATTCCAGTGTAAATACACTACATACTTCCACATCACAGAAGAAAATTTACTACTAGTTCTCCAGTGATTTTTTTTTAATGAACATCAGAATTAAACATAATGTGAAACACCTTCCAAATATGTCTAAGATCCAAACTCTTCAATAGACTTTTTGGTGTGAGCAATAGGAGTCTAACTATGCTTCTGTAACCTTAGACTATTACAGTAAACACTAATCATTAGTGAAATGCCCTAAAAACACCCTAAAAATTTCTTGGTCTGGAAGGACTGGAAGAAATGGAATAATTGGTAAATGTTTAAGATCATCTTCATAATTTATTCTATAGTATTTTTAAGTTTCTTGCAAATTTCCTTCATTATGGTGGTAGCTGACATAATTTTCATGAAGATATTAACTGTTGAGTTCTATATTGGGTACTTGTTACAAGCAAATAAAAATATAAAAGTACTATGCTAATTTGTGTTTGAAATATATTGAGAGAGACTTGGGGATTTTATTTTGTTTCTTTTTGTCCTTTCTAATTCTCCATAGGTTTTCTGAACATATATTAAGAGATGTTTTATTGCAATTTTTATATGTTTTACTTAAACTTCATTGTTCAGTGCTGTTTTCTGCTCTGCTTACCAGGTACACTTATTGCCTTCTGCTGCTTCAATTCAGTCTTCCAAAATTATTTTAAACCTCCTGTTGTTTTTAAATTTCCTGGATCTATCCTTCTGTCCTAGTTTAGTAGTTGTAGAGTTAAATTTCTCCTGACTAGCTAATATGGATTTAGGACAAGAAAAATGCCAATAACACACTGATATTTAAATTGTTGCTAAGCAGTGCTTACCCTAAATCAAGGACTTCTCAGGTTCCCTTGCTCTGCCAATGACCAGATACACAAGAAGCTGCGAGGAAGCACAACCAGGATGGCTGACCCAAACTGACCAAAGGGATATTCCATATCACAGAACTTCATATGCAGTGTATAAACTGAAGGGACCTGGCCAGGATAAACCGATTGCTGCTCAGAGTTGGGTTGGGTATCAGTCAGCAAGAGGTGAGCAATTGTAGTGTGCCTTACCATTCTTTTCTCCCTTGGATATTGTATCTTTCTCTTTTCATTAGAATAAATATTATTAGCATCATATTTTACTTTATTTCACTTGTTAAACTGTTCTTATCTTAACTGATGGGTTTTACCTTTCTGTTTCTCTTTCCCTTTCTACTGGGGAGGTGAGTGAGCACATGGCTGTGTTGTTCATAGTCGCTGTCTGGGGTTAACCATAACATCTTTTTACTGGATTCACAGGTCTCTTGCATGCTTAAATGTAACTTAAGTATATAAGAATTCTGACAGTGCATGTGTGTGATTATACTTATACATCTATGCATATGTTTGGCTGGAGCACATTTACTTACGTAAAGTGGATTATATTTCAGAAATAATTGTCTCAAAGTGCCAATTATGGAATTTGCAGTTTTGATCACATCACATGTTATAAAGCTGTACCTTCTGTTTCTATCATTTTTCTGTATCCAATCATACATTTGTATTTCTATATTTCTTAAATTCTGACTTGTACTGAAATAAATACACGTTCATCCTCTGATGATGCAGTTTAAGGACTAGAACTAAGAAAACAACACTTCATAGGAAACAGAAAAAATCCCCAAGCACTGCACAACATATAATTTTGCCTTATTTACATTTAGTTTGCTTTTGAATTAGTTCTCTAAACTGGCTTAGTGCTTGACAGCTTGAAAGGCAGTTAGTACTCTCAGCACACATGACTGAAGACAGAGGGACAGGCAAAAAGGATAATCTCAAATTAGAGTGGTTTAAGCTGGCATGGCACCAAACTCTAAGAAAGTATGTGGGGATTTTGGCTTAACCTAATGGATGATAATAGCACGTATGGTTATTCTTTGTAAATGCAGGGAGAAAATATTAAGATAAAAGCAACAATTTCAAACACTAATAGGCATAAATCAATATAAACTGGTCATGTGTAAATTTATGTTTGAACTTAAATGGGGTCTTTAAGGTGCAGTTGCTCACAATAGCAGAGGATTAAACATGGATGATTGACAAAGGTGCTTTAAGAACCATGTTCCTTGAAAAATAGAAAGGAGACAAAGAAAGCCATAAGAAAGTGAGGATTTTAGGAGAGGCATTTTCTGAAAGTGAGAGGTGGATCTGTATATCATTAAAAATAATGTATACATAGACTATCAATCTGCAACAGTGAGTTTTACATAAAGACATCTTGGAAGATTTGAAGCTTAAAGTAATACAGTTATGAAACTAAAGTAGACAGTTTCTTTAAAGTAATAACATTGTTTTTCATTCCCTGAGATATCTGTTACAGAATTTTGAGCTGTATCTGACACATTGGTGAATCTTGGGACACAAAATGCAGTTGTTTTTGCTGGCTGGAATACACAGAATAATAGAATATTTTGGGTTGGAAGGAAATATTAAAGGTCATCTAGACTAAATCCCCTGAAATAAACAGGGACATCTTTAACTTGATCATGTTCCTCAGCGCCTCATCCAACCTGACCCTAAATTGTGAATGTCCAGTAATATGGGACATTCACAACTTCCCTGAGCAACCTCTCCGTGTTTCACTGTAACTGTCCCTGTATCTTTCACTGCCTGTGCATTTCTTTCTTGTCCTTTAGTTTGACGCATGGGCTTTTACTCATCTATGCTGATCTTTTGCCTTGGTTTATTGGTTTCTTACACCTGGGGATTGAGAGATCTTTCACTCCATGAAAAATATCTTCAAAGATCTGTCGGCTCTTTTGTTCTCCCTTGTCCCTGAGGGCAGTTTCCCGGGGGGCACTAACTACTACATGACGTCTGGAAGCCTAGGAAATCTAGGAAATCCACTCTCAACCTTTCATCACTTACTAGACTCTTTTTCTCTTAATTATTGAGGTTTTTATTCCCTCATTCTATTAACAAAGATAGTTACAGTGATTGGAAAGGGTTTTAATGTGCATTATTCATTTGGCTATCAGCATGAGCCTACATGAACCATTATTTGCATTTTGCAGACTCTTCTCCTTAAGTATTAAATTGATCCCAAAAACTAAATAATTTAAAAACATTACCAAGGCTGCAATCTCAAGTGCTCAGAAGTAGGAATACCACAGTGAATACTGCCTGTGGATATTTAATTTGATCCCCTTGTGTGTAAAGGTGCTGAAGTGTAAAGTGAAGATTGCGGAAACAGTTTATCTGTGCAATAAATTGTTAGGCACCTACATTAAATCAGAACTCAGACAGATGGATGCAATTAAAGACTGGCTTGCTCCCAAGCTGAGAAAGCAGACACAGCCCTTTATAGGAATGATTTCTCTTTCACTATGACTTCATGTCTTCACCTACGACCAAACTACGCAGGAAGGGAAGGCTAGAAAATAAAGTTTGCACCGATTATTTAAGTACTATTTATAGACTAAAGAAAACCAGAAGCCGATGGAGATGTCGACAATATTCTTCAGTTTTCCAGGCATGCTTTTAAATTTTAGAGAGAGAATAAATGAAAAAGAGTCTCACACATCCTTACTCATTCTTAAAAAAAAAGTATTTGTATTGATATTGTTGAAATGTCAACAAATGTGATATTAAAATAGGAAAAATTTTGCTTTTGAATAAAGCAAAGTGTTTGAAGCACAGAAAATGATGTAAAAAATGGAAAAAAAACCCTACATGGGTGAATATTAATTTACAATGAACTGTAATTTTTAATGCCAACTTTTTCACTGGCAGACCAGAAGTCAAGAGTATTTACATTTGGGAATTTAGCGGACTTCTTACAGTAGATGCTTGACTATGATTAAATTTAAAAAAAAAGATATTTTACAACAAAGATATTTTACAAAAGCACCTAGGAAAGCTTCCGTTTGTGCATTTCAAAGCTATTTGAGCTCTGACAAATATAAAATTCTGTGAAAGGTTTTTCTTTCTTATTTTTAAATTATAAAATGATGGTATGGGAAAAAAATATGGGTAGAGCAATCTAGCCTAAAGTTGGTCTTATCGGAAGGAAGTTCTGTATTCATAAAATAAAATAAAAAATTAATGATAATATATTTTCAGAGCTAGATAATTTTACTGGCTTATATTGTTAGAGGGCTGAGGTTTTTTATGCATCATGGCCCCCACGGTTTTTTACTATTAATATCTTTCCTTCTTACTTTCCATTTTGTTTTGTTTTGTTTTGTTTGTTGGGGGGTTTTTACTGTAAAATATCTTATAAAATCCATTCTTCCTTGCTATGAAGATTTTGGCAATTTTATTAAGGGAGATGAAACGCTAATAAAAACTAAGATCTTTAGGAGGTTTTGAACACAATAGCATTTAATTTAGTAATTGAAACTTGAAACTGTTCCCTTACTTACTTGTTATAATCTAAAATAATTTTTTTAAGCTAGGTAGTGCAGGGAGCTGTGTTGCCAAAAAGAACTATATGGGGTGGTTGGGAGAAGCCCATAAACTTAGAATAAATAGCCTGATTATTTAATTTGTTTTTTTATATTCTTCTGTTTCCCTCTGGATGCCCTGGATAGTACAGCTCTAATCACTGGGGACATTATGGCTGAATAGACTTTGCTTTTTTAAGGCATAAGATATTGGGTAAATTTTAAAACTTTTCTTCTGTTTTGATTAACTTTGCCAAAACAGGGCAAAAAATCTTTTGCACTTTAGAAAAGATGTGTAGGAATCTTGTGGCTATTAATTTCAAAATACTCAGTATTTAATTATTCTTAAGGTACATACTAAGCCCTAACTAAATCAAGTTGCACCCAAACCTATTAGTATCGTAAGGTACCAAAATACTCACTTCACACTAACGTCAGTGTATATTTCTTGAAAACCAATTAGCTAAAGGTGAGATTCTCAATTTAAACTCTTGCATAAAGCTGCCTGTAGAATTGTTAGACCTGTACGTTTTAACTTGGCTTTTATATCTCCTGTTGGCTAATTACTGACTGCCAATATTATCAGATCAGGTGATATTAAGCGCCAACCTTTTCCAGAATTGATCTAATTTAGCCCTTTCATTAAGTTTAGCCCTTTGTTTTCTGTATTGTTAATACCCTTAGTCTTATCAGCCATCAAAGGGACTCATGATTATGTGATTTTCAGTTAAATAAAGTGGGAAAAAATAGTTGCTGACTATAGACTAGGTGACCTGATTAAGTGGCTGCTAATTAATTCAGGGAAAGTATTCAGATTTGTTTTCCTACTGAGGCACTGGGACACTGCAGGTTCACAGATATTGTAGATGGTTTCTCTAATCAATTAACACAAGTCTCAAGTATCTTGATTTGCATTCATTTTGCATTAAAATTGGAACAATTGTATACCCAAAGTACATGGTACCCTTAGTGAAAATTGACTTGGCAAATAATCTCATACTGGGCTGGTCATTCTCAAGTAGTGGTTTTTTGGTTTTTTTGTTGTGTTTTTTTTTTTTTTTTTTTAATTAAAGCACTTATTATAGTGTTTTTGGAGGAAAAGGCATATATATTTACCGAGCAATTTTAAATTTTAGAATAAATTATGAGGGCTGTGGAAGACAATTTTATGTACACATACATATGCATAGTTTGTAGAATTACTGAGGGAAATTTTGCATTTAGGTACAGCAGTTTACACACTTATGTTGCTACCAATATCTGTGCCAGAAGCAGATTTGCATGTATGCAATGAAGGCTGTCATTTATACCTTGTTAGGTTTAACCAATGTTGCAGTTTAGCCCAGGCAGGCATCTAAGACCTGTTTTTTGAGCTGCTTTGCTTGCTTCTCCTCAGTGGGATGGTGGAGACAACTGGAAAGGTAAAAGTGAGAAATCTCGTAGGTTAGATTAAGGGCAGCTCAAAAGGTAAAACAAAATCTGTGCACACAAGCAAAGCCAAACAAACAATTCATTCACCACTTCCCATCGGTGGCAGGTGCTCAACTATCTCCAGGAAAGCAGGGCCCCATCACGCAGAACAGTGACTTGGGAAGACAAACACCATGAACCTCTTCCCTTCTTCTTCCTCCAGCTTTATATGCTGAGTGTGACACACGTGCTGTGGAATATCCCATGGTTAGTTGGGTGCAGCTGTCCTGGCTGGTGTCCTGCTCCTGTGCACCTCCAGCCTCCTCACTGGTGGGGACAAGCAGATGAGCAAGACAAGCAGAAAAGGCCACGGCTCTGTGACTGCTGAGTAATGGGCAACACACCCCTCTGTAATCAGCGCTGTTATGTTCATAAACCCAAATCATATGGGCTGCTGTGAAGAAAATTAACTCTCACCCAGCCAAAACCAGTACAACATGCAATTTAATATATTAGATTGCTAAATTTGCAACCAAAATAATAATGAATCTGTGAGAAGAGGAATCTGAGACTACTTTTGAGTAACTCCACTCTCCATTATAGCTTCATTCTCTCAGGACAAGTCAAAGATTATGTCCACCAGCAAGTACTTAAAAAATAGGGCAAAAAGCTTTTTTTTTTGCCAATTTTGCTGTATCTTAATATTAGTAGAGTTCTGTCTGCTTAAAATATGGAGGTTTTGTATCTGCTATCAGAACAGTTTTAAGTCCATTCCATAGAGAAAGCAAGTTTAAAAAAAAGACATTTATAATACACTTGCCCATTAATTACAAACACTAAGACTTTAGGCTTCAACATAATATACGGTGGAAAAATAGAAGAGAGGGAGGAATAAAGAACACAGAAGAAAAGAAAAACAAAGGGTTATTTTTTCCTGGCCTTACGTGAGTCACTATAAAATTTACAAAGGAAATAGTGCTACTTGTGTCCTTATTTTAAATCTTCTGTAAAAAAAAAGTGATTTAATGCATCAATCAAAGGGTATTATGGTGATTTTTTTACAGACATTTTGATATAAGCCTGCTATAATACCCAACTTGCTGCAATGCATAATTGTGCAGGATTAGATGCAGATTCTGTATAGATTAAAACGTTTTGCTTCTTGGGACTGTCTTAAAAAAAATATTTTTAATAAACTGATATCATTTAAGTGAAATGGTTTCAACTTTTATAGCATTTTTCCAGTTGATAAAGAAAACCAAAATAAAATATTATTTCCATCTACTTAATTTTTTTCTTGTTGGAGAACTTCAACCAAATTTAGAAAAACTCTTTGGAAGCTAAAACTGAAATCGGCTAGTTCCAAGCTAGACAATTAAAATATAACAATTTAAACATCACACCCCAGTAGCAGCCTAGACATGCTTTATTTGATCTGAAAGTCATTTGAATATTCCCAAGAGCCTAAGCTGCTATCAAAGCACCCAGGGCACATGCAAATACTACATCTTCACAAAATGGAATAACAGTTGTTTTCTTATTTAAAAATTAAGAAGTGTTACTGTTTATACAGCATTGTTACTAAAACTACTTACCCCAAGAAATAAAAATTATATTTAATACACCCACTCAAGATTAAGCAATGGAAAACTACATTTTCCCTGCAGAATGTACAACAAATCAGCTAGAGTTTGGGCTGAATGTTGGACAGACATAGTGACAAAAGAAAGAAAGTCATTTGAAAGGATTTCAGTTCAGGCTGAACCACTCCCAAGTTAGAGTTTCAAGGGAGAAATTTAGATGCCTAAATTTAGATTTCTATTTGAACGATCAAGTATCTGACATAGCTCCAGTATCCTGGCAGACCAGACATAGGAGCTTAAGAAGGCTCACAATCTGCTTGGTGTGCAGACAAGTTATAATTGTGTCTAAAATGACATTAGGAACATGCTTAAACATTCAAATCATGATCAAATTGGACAGAACATTTGAATCCTATGAATTTTTTGGTGTTTTTTTGGCCAGAACTCCATCATCATGTAGAAGAGAATTTTGATCTTTTTAAACATTAAGATTTTCATTCTTTGAGGTCTCTGCAAGTCTTTACATGAAATGAAATAAGCATTTTCCAAAAACTTTTCATTTCCATTTCAGATAGTTTACAGCATGTTATAAAGAATGTGTAATTCATAAATTATTAATGTTTATAATGCATAAATAATAAATACTACATTATTTTGAACCTAAATCAGCATTGTTGCATTATTAAAAGGTCATCAAAAAGGCATATTATAAAACACATTTTAAAACCTGATTGTCATTTAATTTATTTGTTCATTAAGAATCTTATACAATGGATTACAACCCAAAGGAGTTGTAAAACACAGGAAAATATCTCAAAGATTGTCAAATGTATCCCAGCCAGGTCTGTGACTCAATTTTACATGAAGATATTAAAATCTAGGTTTGATACATTTACAGATAAACCAAATGTAGATAAATTTGTACTGCTAAACAGGTGCAAGCCACGGATTTGGACAGTCAATTTGCACATCTGTTTTAGAGCTAGCTGGAGGAGTTCAACCAGGGCCAGTTCAAACCAGAATGACCTCAGAATGAAGATGCATGTACAATAAGGAGTCCTGGGTTCATGTCCCATTTCCTAACATGTTTTTAGCCTTATAGATAAATCATGTGACGACTGACTGACTTAAAAACTTAGTACCAGCAGTTTATTAATGTGTTTTAAAATGCAGTAAATTATGTTAATATTCCTTGTTTTGAGCCATAACCTAGTCAATAAGTTGATGGGAGGAGTCTCATTGTTACTAGCCCTTGTTCTCGTGGGAGACCTCAATTTCCAAGATGCCTGCTGGAAATAGAATACAGAAGAGAGAAAACAGTCAGGGTGATTCCTGAAGTGTGTGGAAGATAACTTCCTAACACAGCTGTGACTGAACCAGCTAGGTTAGATGCTCTACTGATCCTGTTTGTGAGCGCAGAAGGGCTTGCGAGTGATATGATGGCTGGGGCCTTCCTTGGGCACAGCAATCATGAAATTACAGAGTTTTCAATTCTCGAAGGGGTGACAGCAGAGCTCCCTTTGGCTTTTGGTGGGCAGACTTTGGTGGGCTTAGGGGGCTGGTTGAAAGGGTTCCTTGGGACACAGTTCTAAAGGGCAAGGGAAATTGAAAGGCTAAATATTAGTCAAGCAGGAAATTCTAAAGGTACAGGCACAGACTGGCCCCAGTGGCCTCAAGCGATATTGCACAGGGTTCAGTATTGAGGCCAGTTCTGTTCAATAATTTTATCAATGATCTGGATGAGGGGATAGAGGGCACCCTCAGTAATTTTGCAGATGAAACTAAGCTGGGCAGGAACATGGATCTGTTGGAGAGTAGAGGGATTTGGACAGTTGGATGGGCCAAGGCCAACTGTAGGAGGTTAGATAAGGTGAAGAGCCAGGTCTTGCCTTTGTGTTACAACAGCCCCTTGCATCACTACAGGTTGGGGGAAAAGTGCTGAGGAGAAAAAGACCTGGGAGTGCTGGTTGACAGTGGCTGGACATGAACCAGCAGAGTCCCCATGAGCCAGAAGAGGTCCCAGGTGGCCAATAAAGCTGGCCTGTATCAGAAATAGTTTGACCAGCAGGATTAAGATAGAGATTTGCACCCTGTACTTGGCACTGGCGAGGCCACACCCTGAATCCTGTGTCCAGCTGTGGGCCTCGCACTATAAGACAGATATTGGGGTGTCAGAGTGTGTCCAGAGAAGAGCAATGGAACTGGTGAAGGGTCTGGAGTGCAAGTCCTTATGAGGAGCAACTGAAGGAGCTGATCCCTCATCTGCAGAAAAAGAGACTCAAGATAGAACATTTTTCTCTTCATAATTACCTGAAAGGGGGTTGTAGAGAAAAAAAAAATTGATCTCTTCTCCCAGGTTACAAGTAACAGAACAAGAGGAAACAGTCTCAGGTTGTGCAAGAGAGATTTAGGAAATTAGGAAAAATTTCTGCATGGAAAGGATTGCCAAGCACTGAAACAGGCTGCCCAGGGAAGAAGTTGAGTACTCAACTCCCTGGAAGTATTTAAAATATATGTAGATATTGCACTTAGAGAGATGCTTTGTTGGACATATCAGTGTTAGATTAAGGGTTGAATTAGATGATCTTAAAGGTCTTCTCCAGCCTGATCGTTTCTATGATTCTATAGCATGATGATTATTACCAGTATAATCACAGTATTGTTACAATATAGAAAAAATATTTATGTTTCAGAGGTAATATTACAGAAATATGTGGTTTTGAAGCTCTTTAAAAGAATCCCTACTCATTTTATACCAATTACTTCTGATTTTTTCCATGTAGTTACTTGTTAATTCCTATTAAAAATATTTTGCCTTCTTATACAAAATGTATATATCCTCTGTAGCTTAAGTTTGACTGCCTGTTTGATTGACAATTTTGTTTAAAGGGTAGAGCGTTTGTATCCAAGAGATTTTGAGTATTTAAAGTTGTCCTAAAAAGCATCACAAATGGTGACTAGCCTTTTAGTCTCTAAATCTGATAGGAACATCTATTATCTTGAAACTCTAAGATTTTTTTAGATTACAGGGGGAAAAGGATAATATAATGCATCTTAAAAAAATATTCAGAAGACAATCCTGAAGTGTCAGATTTAGTCCTTCTACTACTACAACTACCTCCCATGCATTTTGCATCACCTCATTTTCAAAATTTTTAAAGGCTCTACTGTTAATCTGTGTTAACCTACCTTTTTAACAAATGATCAATATTGTATGAATTGGAGTGGTTTTTTGATCCTAGACATTTCCTTAATTTAACTTCATATGAACCTCCTAGCTGACCTGCAGAACACAGCAAGTCATGTTCTTTTTAATTTAGAGGGTAACATTCTGAGAGCAGATTGCTTGTAAATTTTCATTCACATTTATGTACATAATAACAACATAAATTATTCGATGAAATTACAAACATCTGTTAGGAAATGGTTTGTACCTTCATTTCTCATTAATCTAATTTTATCTGTTAGTTTAAGGTTAGATGGTGTCATGAAACACAAGAATATGCATCCTGCTTTCTAGGAGAAATGGGTGGGCATTTTCATGATTCATTAATATCAGCTAATAATATAAAAAAGGCTTCTGGATGCCAACTACTTTTACACCTTTCAGCAGAAGCTAAAATATATACCAACGGAAGAATTTTTGGTTCAAAAAACACAAGTGTCTTGGTTTTGGGCAGGACAGGGTTTTTTTTTGCTGAGAGAGGCAGTGACTGAGGGGTTGTGCCTAGGCCCCAGGTGTTGTTCAGTACATCACATAATTGATGGGGCTGGGGGAAGAGACCATCTTTTAAGGATAAGGGTGTTCCTTGTGGTGGAGAAACTTGGTGGGTGGATTGGTCCCTTATTGTTTATTATTGGGTTTATTTCTGTGTAAAGCATTTATTTGTTTACACCTTTTTTTTTTTAAATTAATGCTGTTGTTGTTACTGATTGTTTTCTTATCTCATTGCTGTATTAAATTGGAGAATAACGTTCCTAAACCAGGACACCAGGAAAGGGAGTTACATCACTCAGATGATTCCTTTTAGAGTGTTTCTTAAAATATTAGAATGAAAAATCTCTCTTATTTTAATCTTTTATATATCATCTTGTGCATTATGCTGAAATAAAAGCTTTTTAACACTGTGCAACTTACATCTAGGTTACTAAATTAGTCACCTAATTTAGATGTTCTTGTGCCTAGAAAATATGTGCATTGATTGTATAGGCAGCACACAGTGTTAGGGACTTCTGATGGCCCCCTGAGGACAATTTAGAATGTGAGGATTTTTCTAGTCATTGAATAGGAAAATGAGACATTTCAGTGAAAAGTGTAAATGCTTGTACACATTTAGTGAGAAACCAAATAAAAATGGCCTGGGGGAATATCTGACTGTGAGTATGTTCTATGAGTCACATCTGATTATACAGTCAGCTAGGGTTTTAGATTTCAGAACATTTGCAAATAAGGTCTAATACATTTTTTCCCCTGCTTGTCAAATCAGTTCCCAGATGTATAAAATTTGGACAAAAAGTTCCCTTCTACCAGAGGGTGTATGAATTCATTCCTCTTTATTTTACAACAGTTCCTCAAATATTAGTCTATATAATACCCTAGGACCACAATCTTCAGCCTTAAATTCAAGCTAAGATACAAAGGAGAGAGTGTAACTTCAAAGTTTACAGGAATATTCATCTACAACTTAGGTGGAAAACAAAAGTGTATGCACTTTGAAAACAATGACAGGCAACATTGAAAGACTACAGAGATGCTGTTTGCACTGTAGGGAGAAGATTTGTGCAGCCCAACTGTGAGTCTTTAAAATATGTTCCTTATTTGATAAGAGAAGGATTTTCATTTTTTATTTTCAGCCAAGTGGTTTTGTACTACACTTTATGACTATATTTATATAAAGAAATATTTATCATCCTTAAGATGAATTGGTTAGTTCAACTAGCAACCTAGGTTAGTTAATATTACACAGTAATTCCTGAGACATTTTTAGTAGCTAGTTAGCATTGATGACCTCTTGCCAGTGGTTGTACCAAGCTGTAACCTTCCTAAATTCATCACAATCCATGTGCTCTATCTAGTCTATTTCATCTTACCATTGCAACCCTTAAATAAAATATTTTCCTTTTGCATAAGGTTTTTAGACTTCTGGGGTGTAGTTTTGGTTTATTTGCTTGTGCTTTGTTTGCTATCCGGTTACCCCCTAAGATCATTAACTTTTTTCCCTTATCTTCAAAGTATGTTTCACAAATGAAAATTTATATTAACTACCTCAACTTTAAGATGGTAAAGGTATAAGGACTTAAAGAATGCACTTGCCTATCTCAAAACACTGTCAAGGCCACAGAAGGAACTCGCCATAAGCTAAATCACTGAAGTGGTAACTTGAGGTAAGCACAAAAGGGAGAAATCTGTGAGAGAAAAGTTCTAATTCCAGGCCTGGCAAGACAGATCTGGATATCCTCCTAGTTAATGCATCCAAATATTCCCACTGTGGAAATCTGTGGGAAAGGAAACAACTGCTTATACATATACCGTCACAAGGTATGGCAATGGCATCTAGCCTCTGTGGATACCCAAAATTTATAAAGGCGATATCTCCAGAAGAACGACTCTGAGATCCCCGCCACTGAGAAGAGCAGGGTGAAGAAGGATCTGCAGGACACTGCAGGATGCATGCAGTGGTGCTGGCTATCTTCTGGTTAATCTCTCTCTCTCTCTCTCTCTCTCTCCCTCTCTCTCTTGCCTCTTTCCTATTTGTCTCTCTTCTCTCATTTATTGTTAAATAAAATCTGCATTATTGACTTCAGCATATGGTCTCACCTTATTTTGGGCAGAGGCATTTCTTAATAATCATAAGAAAAGGCTGAAAAGAATTAAGCTTTTGTTTTTCCAGTACATATCAAATTAAGAGAAGCAATAGAAACCTTTTCTTCAGAAAAAGTACAAAAAATACAAGACTACATGTATAACTTTGAGAATAATAGTACAATCAGACTTTTACTGGAAAACTAATTCTACAAACTTCTGCACAACTTCACAGATTCATTCTACTTTCTTTGCACTTTTCATCAAATAGTAATCATGGAGATAGTCAGGAAAAGAGTAATCTCAATGACTATCAAATGAAAAAGTAGATGTCTATCAGCTATATCTGCTAAATGCAAAAGCAGATATTTGTATACATTAATTTATATGTATTTATAAATAAAAAAGCTCTGGCACACACTTATATTTGATAGAAACACTGGCACACTTTGATAGAAAAGGTAAAATTTGTTCTGATTCTTTGTTGTGTAATATTTTGAAATAATATACTCAAGAACTAGAAAACAACGCCTTAAAATTAATAATATTTTAAAAGGACCAAAAGAAAATCCTCACAATCCCATAATTTATGTGTTATATAAGCTTAGTTACACAATGTGTCAAGTAGAATTACTGTATTCTGAAATTTGCTTATGGTTGCTTTGTCTTCAGATTTTTAAAAAGTGACTTGAAGGAATTTGTTCTGTAAGCAATGACATGGAGTAAAGCTGTATTTTGATGTAATGAAGATTATAAGACAATGTACATGTTAGTCAATGGAGTATCTGACCTGATTTTAGATTGTTATTCTCAATTGCTAATTACTTGTATACTAAAAGTTAAACATTTATTTTCTATTTTTTCACATTAAAAACAAGAAGGATGTTTGAAAATGCTGTTGTCTTCATGGAATTATAGATATCATCTTTGTATAATCAGTTAAAAAAATTAAAAATATTAGAACTCTTCTCATTGAAAATATTAAGTCATTTATCACTATTATCTGGGAGTTGTCATCAGCTACTTTCTTATTTATCTGCAGAAACTTTAAAAAAAATTAATGGTTCTTATAACTAAGTGAATTCATCCAAGAAATTATAGGCATCAAAAGTAAGATTAAAGAATCTTATTCAATTCAGTAAAATTCCAATTAGGATAAAAGAAGAATAGTTTGCAGTTCATTAGTAGATTTGCACTTGCTGTATGGAGATCTGCGGTTAAAGAGGCGATTAAGGAAAAGTTATAGACCCTCAAACAATTTAGTGAAGCTAATTATCTTTTTCTATAAAAAATAACTTATAGATTCACATCAATTATGATGTAAACAACAGAATTCTTAGAATACATTATTAAAAGAAATAGTTCGAATACTTTCCCTTATTAGCCATCATTACACTTCTAAATATCTCAGAAGTTAGTCTTTAATAATGTAACTTTTGACTTCCTCATTCTTTTTACTGCATTTGAATAGACATTTTTAGAAATATTTTTGGCACTCATTTTCAGAGATTTTTTTAGTTGATTACTACTGGTAACACTACTGTATAGTATTAATTATTGTTGTTTTAAGTCATATTAGTACTCTTCTGTTCCAAAGAAAAAACCTTTTTTCCTCTACATTCAAGCTGCATCTACACACCTGGAATCAGTCTAGCTGTCCGGTTTTGTGCTGGGGAGCCTGGCAGGATGATGAGACTCCACAGGGTGCGTGTTCCATCATACCTTTTCTGGAAGGCATTCCTTGAGTAAGCCTTCCTTGGTATTTTTCTTAGAAGCCAAAGCCACACACAGAGTCCAGGTGCAAAATAACAGCTCTGCTTTCTCTGGGCTGATGGATGGTGAGCTCTCCCACTAGACCAAGCTTCACTATTGCCAGGAAAAATTCTGGTTAGCCCATGCACAATCATGTCAGGGAGCATGACCTGGGCCAGAATCTGAGCCTACCTTGTGGACCAGTTTCGTTTCTTCCTGCAGAGATTCAGACCTATATCGGAAACAAAGAATTGCTGTGTATACACTTAGGAAAAGGGAAAAAAATCTCCAATACTGCAATTTTGCCTAAATATCTATGACTGTTATCTTGTCTTTTTCCCTCCAATCCCATAGAATGAGAGGCAAGCATCCCAGCTCTTCCAGTAGCAAAATCTAGCATTTCTTCAAGAACAGTCTTATTTGCTTCAAGGTAATTGCCACATTTGAAGAAAAAAAACTTAGATATCCTCTGAGGTTGTTTTAAAAATCAAACTTCTGCACCTAGCTAAAATGTTGCTGTAATGATTGAGAATATTGTCCTTTATTTTCTAAGAAGTTGAAAAAACCTTTTTAGAATATGTCAGTTTTCTCTTGTGTAGGTAAAAGCAGATTTTTATGAAGCAATCTTTTCTTATTGTTTTAAGACACTTTCCTTGCCTGGAGTGTTAAGCTTTTCAGAACCATCCACTAGTCCATATCTAATTATAGCAGACTCTTACAAAATGCATGCAACAAAAAAATAAAAAGCAGCTGAAACAAGCTTCGAAGAGATAAGCAATATTTGTAACCATTTCCTCAGACTACGTCTGAAAACAAGCAAACATTCAGCAAACAAGCAAATGAACATAAAGGACTAAAACATATTTCGACTCAGAAGAATTCCCTGTATTAAAGCCTAACTGGATTTTCCAGAATTAGTTTTGAGGAGCAGATCCATGCTTTGAATTCTGGAACTCTTACATATACAGCAAATAAAATTCTCTATGAATACTTAAATAATAGAAAATTCATGATTGCCATTACCACATCAAGCCTTCAAAAGGCATTTTTGGGAATTTTTAGAATCAACAAAATCCCTGAAAATTGATTGTTTTTACATATGTTGTTTAGTTGTACAGACACAGTGATTGTTACTATGCAATAAAAGCAACCTGGAAATTCCTCAGTAATGTTACCTTGTATAACAATTTTCAGTTAAAAAATTAAGCCAGGCTCATTTCCTGAACACTGTGAACCCATAGGATAATTCAATTTGGAAGGTACCTCAGGAGGTTTCTTGTCCACCCTGCTGTTTATAGCAGGGACAGGTCTGAGATAAGACCGAGTTGCTCAGTGTTTTGTCTAGTTGGATGTTGAAAATGATCATCTTTCTTGGGAAAGCCTTCTGCACTGAGTGACTGTTTTCAAGGTGAAATAATGCTTTCATTCTCTGCTCATTGCCTCTCATCTTCCCACTATGAATCAGTGTGAATGGTCTGGCCTGGCTCACCTTTAATTAGGAAATTAGGAATTAATAAATAATTAATTAGAAAATACTAAATTTACAGATACATTTTAAGAATATTTTATATTGGCTCAAGCTATGATTAAAACTGTACATTCAATTCTCTTGGAATTCCCAGTTATTCCCAATAAGCCTTTGAGCTTCTGACTCAGAATATTTTAATCTAATATAGGTGTATAAATAACTCTGAAGATAAAAACAGTTTTCTGAAACTGTTAATGAAATTGTATTAAACATCTTTCATTCATAAAGCCAAGGTTTCATTTTTTTCCCCTCCAGTTTCATATACAGAGAATAATAGTTTGAGTTAGAGGAGAACAAAGATCTACTTTCAAAGCCCCCTGCCATGGGCAGGGGTGACACTCACTAAATCAGGGCCCCATCAAGCCTGGCCTTGACATCAATCCTGACTAGTTTAGAAAAATATTTTGGTTTTAATATAGAAATTGATTTTTTTAAAAATAATTACTTTATCTTTTTAACTTCAGATCAAAAGATGAAGTATGTATGCAGTGAGTTTGAATTTTTTTTAATATCAAGGGTACTTGACGTCAAATATGGTTAAAACTGTATGATTTTAAGAGGACCAAGAACTAGTATGCTACTTTGTTGATTTTTTTCTTTCTAATCTTGATCTTCTTACCTATATATTGAGTTAAAAAATATTTAACAATTAAAGCCCTTCATGGGTAAATATTACTTCTTCCTGGTTCATTTCAGTAGTAATGTTAAAATACACTGAAAAGGTCTGCAGGCTTTCATTGTGTCTTGTAGAAAACATGATAAATTGTATTATTAACATATGACAGAAATTAAAGGAATATCTTGGGACCCTGGGCATCAGGGGGTTTGCAAAATCTTTAAGGTCCCTTTCAACCCAAGCCTCTCTGTGATTCTATGATGATTTTATATAAAAGCAATTATAGTTTTTTCACTGGATAGACTTACAGGTTTTGGAACGACTTACAGCTGAAACACACATTAAACACAGACAGTCTCAGTCATTAGTGAACCAATATATCATGTTGTATTGGGTTGGCTGGGATGGAGCTCATTTTCCCTTAGCAGTCCTCCCAGTGCTGAGCTTTGCATTGGTAGCAGGAGAGGTGCTGATAGCACCCCAGTGCCCCCCTCAAGGGGCTGGGTATGGGCAAAATCCTGGGTAGGGACACAACCAGACCAGCTGACCCAAATTAACCAAAGGGATATTCCACACCATATGATGTCAATTTAGATATGAAATCTAGGGGAGGGAGGAAGAATCACATGCATTCTTTTATTCTACAGTGTTTTCCTTCCTGACATCCACTATGTGTGCTGAAGCCGTGCTTCCTGGGAAGTGGCTGAACATCATTCACTGATGGGAAGTAGAGATTAATTTTTTTCCTTTGCTTATGCCAACTTACACTTTTTTTCTTTTTTTCTTCAATAAACTGCCTTCTCACAAACTACAAGTTGCTTTCCATCTTATATATACAAATATCCCAACATCTGCAATGCACCAACTACTTAAAAATTTTTCTCTCCCGTGTCTCACTGGGAAGTGATAGAGCAGCCTGGTGGACTCCTGGTGCCCAGACAAGGTCAACCCACAGCACATGTATATTTTCTTTCTCTTCTGAAAAAACAAATATGCACTGGTTACCTTAGTACAGGGGATACTGCTGTCTTGCCATCTGAATTCCTCCAAAGACAAAAAATAATAATTGTTTCTTTATAACTTTTCTAAAATCTGTAGGTCATTTTGGAGAGTGAGATGGATCATTCTGTTCAAATATCAGTGTCAATATGTTGATGTGTAAAAGAAAATTATTCCACAGGCATTCCCTTGTTAATTCAGGCAGGTCATTATTTTCCATTTCTATTTCTGTTACTAGATGAGCTTCTGTGAAGGCTCTGGTGTTGCAGTGAATGTGCTCTGTGAATATCAATGTCTGCTTGATCTTGAAGGTTGTTACTGGGTACAACTAATGTCAGGAATGTTTTACATATAATTCCATGTCAACCACTCTGCTTAAATAGACTCTTATTTCATAGTTGTTATCTTTACTTGCGTGTGTCTTAGTTTTGAAATAATAGATCATGTAATTATTTTCTTTGTTTAGTGAATTACAGCACAAACACAATAACTCAATAAGTAGAAAGAAGTATCTTCTTGGCTAACTGTTTTGCTATTATAAGGAGTTTTGTTTTGCTATTTCATACCGATGCACAAAAGGGATGCAAAATTCTGATTTTTTTCTGGAACTGGTCACACAAACAGAAACCTATATTTGAAATAATTATCATAGACACCCATTATTCTCAAGAGAAAAGAAATAAGCGTATCCGGGGAGAAATTATTTTCATCTGTTACAAATGTCTAGATTACAGGGAGAAAGTTATCATGCTCTATTAAAGCTCAGAATTTAGGGGTGTGGACTGAGATGATGTGGTGTAAACATCTCCATAGAGAGTATCTAAACATGGCAAGATGAAAACTGAAAAGTGAAATAGCAGCACAGTGCTGTTGCATTTTTTTTCTTGGAAGAAAAGTTAAAACTCATTTAGCATAATTAAAAACAAACAAACAAACAAACAAACCTGTTTTCCTGCTTTTGCTTGTTTAACCCTAAATTAAAGGGAAAAATGTATAATGCATAAATTGAATTAAAGGGAATTAAAGAAAGCTTGCCACATGGCATGACATCTGAATGCTCCATAGTGGTTTTCTTCCTTATACACTCAAGCAGTAGAAAATAACCTGACTACGTATTCAGGTGATTTTCAGAGGATAGAACACAGGGGAGCAAACAAAAAAAAAAATGTACCGCCTGAATTTATAGGTGCGTGTGATTGCAATAGAAGTCAAAGCCCATTTAAATATACCTTTGCCTGTGTGTAAACTTGTCTTGTGTTACCTTTAAGGATCTTCTTCATGGTCAAATCTGCTGATAGGCACACTGAAGTCTCCCATGCTGAACGGGAGACTGAACAGGTGAACTGCCTGCTGTGTTTTGAAGGGTTTTAAAGAGTAGACAGGCTTTGATGTTCTGTGGCTGACCTAGTCAAATGCATTAATATCATTTAATTTGGTAGCACATCATGAACTCATAGGGACACACAAGATATTTCCACTTATGTCACTCACATTTAGAGCAGATGAAATGTGTAAATAACTCCATGTAATGTCTCCTAGAAAAACAATATAGATTTGTGCAGCCAAGTGCTTTTAGCTGACCACACTTCAGATTTTTGTTAAGATGGGCCAGTAAAATTATGAAAGAAGTAGGTTATGTCAGGTTACTTTACTGGTAAAATCATACCATATTAAAATTTTAAAAAATATATTAATAAGTATTTATTTTTATGGCATGACAAGATTTTGCAGTTTGTTGGAAAAATAAAGCATTCATCTGAAAACAAAGAAAAACAAAAAAATTCTAAATCAGTACCATAAGCTATTAACAATGGTGTGTGAGAGGAAATATGAAAGATACAGGGAGAGGACTCAAATATTTAATCTCTTAGGTATGTTAAAAAGCAGTTTTTTCACTTTATTATATTTTAAAATGTCTGTGTATAACTTCTGTAAAGAAAAAGTCAGTTATCTACACACATTTTAAGGAACAAATTAGAGATTACATCAAATGTTGATATTAGAATGCAGAGTATTTAAAGAGAATGAAACATTATTTTGAAACTATTATGAGGTAACTAGGCAATTTGCAGTTGTTAAGGAACTGGTCTGTCATCCTTTTGTGAACTCATAAAAATAATTGTTGGGAGTTATTAAATGAAGATGAGTCCATAGACAAAAAAATGGCCCCAAAGTTTTCTAACTCCTTTCAGGCTTATCTCATTTGTTTATATACAAATATCCCAACATCTGCCATGCAGCAACTACATAAAGAAAATAGAAAATATGTACTTGAGAGGGATGAAGGCTCACTTCTAGTTTGCCAGTGACATTACCATTATTTGAAGTCCTTGGTGCTATATCTTCCTTTATATGATACTGCTAGTCCATTCAAGGACTTGTGTTTGAGCTATGCTTTGTCATATTTTCTATCTGCTTGTATTCCTGAAACAAATATCCTTAGAATTAACAGGACTTCATGTCATGGTTTTAAGCCCTGCTGAAAATGAAATACCACAAAGCCACTTGCTCTGCAATATCTCCTCCCCACCTACAGTGGAATTTAGAGGAGAATCAGAGTAAAACTTGTATGTCAAGATAAGAATTGTTTAATAATTGAAAACTGAAAATGAAGTACAATATAGTAATAATGGTAAATTATGATGATAATAATAATGATAATAAAACAGAAACAAGCAAGCAATTCATGAGGCAATTGCTGACCACCCGCTGACTGACCCCAGACACCCCTTCCTGAACCTAGACCAGCTCCTCTTCCAGGTAACTCCTTCCAGTTTATATACCAGGCATGATGCTCTGTGGTGTGAAACATCCCTTTGGACAATTTGGATGACCTCTCCCTGCTGTGCTCCCTCCCAGTTTTCTTTGTGTAGCTCCTCACTGGCAGAGCAGAGATGACGAAGGACAAAGAGTCCTCAGCTTAGGAGAAACATGACTTAGCAAAACCCAGGACATCAGTGTGTTATCAGCACCATTCCATTCCAAATCCAAAACACAGCCCTGTAACAGCTACTGAGAATAAATTATCTCTATCCCAGGTTAAGCCAGGACACATGGTAAGGGGGGGCAAACAAACAAGGAAAACACATCCAAAAGTCTTTTGAGAAACTAATGCACTAGACTGAAGGTATAGAGATAAAAAGAGATCAGTTTTGACAGAAAACTACCAAAAATTATCTGTATCTAGAAAAATATTATAAACATAAAAAATTATAGAAAGCTATTGACCAAAGAAACTGCAAAAGGTATGAAAACAAATAGGGAATTTGAGCCTTTATTTGGGTGATATAACTAGGAAAAGTTACTATTTTTGATCAATGACATCCAAGAATATGTGCATTACAAATCCAGATAAAAGTTGAAAATAATCATATAGCTAAATGTCCTTAGGCAAGGTCTTCCAGCTAAGTTATGGATTTGTTTCTAGATTTTTCTTAAAGGTATTAGTATTGAAAATAAATATTAATCCTCAAAATCACTCGCATATTTCTGAAAGTTCACTTGGAAATTATTAGTTCTCTCTAGAAAAGATGGGGCATATTGCTACCATACACCAGCTGCTAATAAACATAAAAGCATTTGAGATGATGTCTGAAACAGTGTTTGAACTGTTTTATGGGACTGCTTTTAGCAATGTGCGTGCTGCCATTACTTTCAGCATGTGGTAATAGCTATTTGCCTTGTACGGAAGGTTGGTGATGTTCCTTTGTTCAAAACATATGTTTACTTGCTCATGGAACAAAGTTTCTGCACTTTAAATAGCTTTGTCATGAAGCTGGTCAGAGTAGACAAAGGAGGGAGTGGAATTTGTTCAATATATGAGAGCTCCTTTGGCCAAAATTGAGTACTTTTTTGGATTTTTTTTTTTCTGGTAGGTTGGTTGGGTTTTTATTTTGTTTGAAATCAGACTACTATCCTGATTCTCTTCTCAACTTCACTTTTTACCAATATTATGCTTCTGGTAGATTTATTCCTGTACTGTGTTTCACTGCAAGGGTTAAATAGGCTTAGAAAATAGCCTAATGTGAAAAAAAAAAAAAAAAAAAAAAAGAAAATATTTATGAATTATACCTTTTGGGGTGAAACTTACTGTGCCTGTTTTCCTGGTTCCATGTCACTATCTAATAGTGAGGAGATTATTACCTATACTTCTTTCTCCCTCAGTTCAGGATGGACTATTTGTCCTAAGTGGTGAGGCATGAGAACAGAAAATGCCTTCTCTTCATACATTTGCACAGAGTGAGCTGCCCAGATGTCAGGAACAGAAAATAGATGTGAAACAGAGCTCAAAGAGGTTGGTTATTTTGTGAAAAAAGTGGATTTCTTTTACCTTTATATACAAAAATCCATTTGTGATAAGATTTTTAAAATTTGTATTTCATACACAGGTTGGAATATGCTACCATACTAATGCTCCCATATTTAACATCACAGTATTTTACACTGTGTATGCAAAGTATACATAGCCTTCCATTCATACTTGAATATTAAATTTGTATTAATTTTACTTTGTATATTTTGTATTTAGCTTTGTGCTTCTCTAAATCAACATCTCTTCTAATGTATTTCATGGCAAATGGTAAGTTTTCCATGAATGTACACCATTTTCAACTCCTTCTATACAACTGCAAGAACCTGGTTTTTGTAAGTTATTGATAAACTCAATTTTGAGTAAATATTTACAGTAGGTAAAAAGCAAGTAAGATGTGTTTGCTGACAGAAAGATATATTTTTGCAGCATGGGAAGCAAATCTGCTAGTCTGGTGACAAATTTTTGAAAGAGCACAAACTATATCTGACTGTGAAAAGAAAAATATGTGGTGGCATTTGTTTTTCCCACCCTCAGGAAGCAATGTGGGAAGATGATACAGGAAGCCTTTGAAGCAATCAATTTATATGTCAAAAATGCCAAATACTATCTGTCTTTCAAGTAGTAGAGACACAAAAGTAGTTTTCTCATGATGCTGGAAAGTCCACTTTAGTGCTGTGGGAAAAAAAAAAATGAAGACTGTGATGGGGAGCAAAGGAATTAACACAGAAGCTATTACATGAGTTTCAGTAAAAGGTAGGTTTTGTATAAACCCTTCAGCATACTGAAAAATATGTGGCAGCATAATGGATAGAAACAAACCATTTTCCAAATATTGTTGCAGAACATGGACTTAAGCAAAACAATCTAAACTACAGGGCTTAGGTGTTTAGGATCTCAGACCAAATAGGAGCAGTACTGACTTTTTTTTCTACGTGATTTCATGACAGATAAAACCCACTTAATTTGGTATGATAAAGGAAACGAATGTCTTCCTTGTGACAAGAAATTACATAGACTGGCACTACAATTCATAAAATATAATGCTGAGCACGATAAAGGTCTGCTCTGATTCCATGTGGTAACCCTTATGCATGAAACTACTGAAGTCTTGGCTGTTTGAAGTTAGTTCAAAATTTGTGTCTTATCATTTATTGGCAGCAGCTAAATTAAGCATATAAACATAGTTAGAAAAGACTCTGATAGCCATCATTCTAATTAGGCAGCTGCTTAAAAAAAAGCTTAGATAACTTTGAAGAAAAGCTTTTGCTTTTAAAGAAAATTATGTATGCAACACTAACATTTTTATAAGAAGAAAGCTTCCATTTTAAATATCTCTTGAAGTTTTCTCCTCTACCCATCAAACCCAGACAAAATTAAAATGGGTAGTCACACCTTTTTACTTAGATTCCTAGACCACCAATGTACTCTGGGCAGAACCAACCAGTGATATGAAACATGCTGCTAAAATATTAAAATGATGTCTTATGTATCCTCTGTATATGTATTTCAGGTGCCGTTGAAAATACCTTCATTTCATGTGTGATTACTTTTTCCTGGCAGCAAATTTATAATTCATTAAATACAAGAATGTAGCCTGATTGCTCATGCAACATGACAACCCATAAATGATGAAACAATTACTGTTTTAGTGATTTGGTATTCAAATTCTTTGTCAGGCGCTTAGAAATTAAGAAACAGAAAAGAGCTTTAGATAGACACTAACAGAAAAACTAACTGCAAAGATTATTTGAGTCCAAAACAGATTAAACTGCAGTTGAAGCCTAATCAGACTCTTTAAAGCCTTCTAGACTGAAATTTTCTAATTGTAGGCCCCAAGTAGACCAAAAGACTCCAATTTTCTATAAGTATTCTCCTCTGTACTCCTACATTTGTACTATAAATGTACAATGTACTACATTTCCTTTGTACTCCTACATTTCCAGCTCCACCTTCAGCTTTAGTCACCTGTTTTTAGGGTCTGCTCTGACTGGGTTCAACTGTGCAACTTTACCTTACTTGGTTATGTTCAGCCTGGAAGAGCCTAATGGAAGACCTCTGGTTAAATACCGGTCACTTGAAAGTAGCTCATTCTAAGAAAAGGAAAAAAGTGCTTCTCTGCTTTACATGATTCAAAATATTTTTAGTTTTATGGCTTTCAAAACCTCTGAAGTAGGAAAAAGAAATAGCATACTTGTTTCTTTCCTGCAAAAATGCTTAAGTTGAACGGATCCACATTTTTCAATGGAAGTTTCAAGTGTGTTCTGATTTTGCTGTAGAAACAGAGAAAAACAGTGTCTTCTTCAAAGGATGGCTTCATGCATAACTTGTGTGAACAATCGTGTGTTCTTTCTTCTTGGGTTACAAAGCCTGGGGAAAAGAGTGTCTTCTGCCACTTCTTGTTGAATTGTCCTGCCTCTTAGTGGTATATAATGCCCTCAACTTGATGTAATGCCTAAAATGAGATAAATTAATGCTGCCTTATATTTTGCTGAACACCAATGGAATGCTACTGCCACTTTGCATCTGGGCAAGTCAATGAAGGGAATTCCTCTGGTACACTTACTGCTGGTAGAGAAAGAAAATCTCTACAATGATGGCAAACACCTACTCCCTCTTACCATGTCCCTTTTAAAGCATGAATCACTTGTCTGTCAAGAAATCCAGGAAAGATTAACCATGTCTACAGAAAATAAACATGTTTATTATACTTGTTTTTCAGATATTTGATTCAATCTTACCTCCCTGATTACTGAGGTTATGCTGCTCCCCTGTTTTTTCCAGGCTCCACTTCACTCCTTCATATTCAAATGCCTCTACTGCCTTCCACTCTTCTCAAGCTGTGCACAGGGGTGGGGAAATGGGGGTCTGAGGTCAGTTCATAACAGCTGCTCTCTGTTATTCCTTACTTCTCACACTTTTTCCCCTTGATACGAGCTGTTCCCATTGCTGTAGTAATTCAGGATACACTTCCTCCTGCAGGAGATCTCCATGGGCTGCAGCTGCCTTCAGGGAATATCCACTGGTTCTATTGTGTGCTGCATCATGCATATCTTCTCTGTCACGGTTCTCTCTGCATGACATGCTTCACTACGGTCTACATGGTTTGCAAGGGAATTGCAGCTCAGATGTCTAGAGCACTTCCTTTTCCTCCTCCTTCTTCCCTGCACCAGTGTCTGTGGGAGTTTCTCAGACTTATTTTTACCACAGCTCCTCAGCATTTTTACCCTTAACTATATTTTTCAGAGAGGCTGTTTGAGTTGACTTTGGCCAGTGGTAGGGCTGTTGATGAAACAGAAACATTTGGGTCCTGCTCTAGAAAATCCCTAGCCTCTTCTCACAGAGGTCACCCCTCCTGCCCCCAAAACTCTGACATGTATGCCTAATATTGTGAGAAACTTTATCACATCTGCTGCAGCCAGCTGACCTTCGCTGCACATTTCTTCCTGTTTGTAGTGGTCTTCAAACTTCCTTCATCAGTACCTACATCATTACTGAGCTGGGTTAAATGCAAACTGAGTCTGCAACGTACTCTTTGTTACAGAATCAGTTTTTTCTCAATTTCTTGCTTGCTACCATACCTGTACATCTATGTTTTGGGACCTACAATATCAACAGCACAAAAGAACCTCCTACTTAATACATTGTTTGTTCTTTGGGATGAGTTGAAAAATTTATATCTGAACAAAACCTAGTTTCATCATCATTATCATGGTCATAAGCTCTTTTAACATCATGTACCTATTAATATCAAATCTAACTCCAGATGACAAATATTCAAGTTATTATTATTTTTATCATTCCACAGAGTAGTGTTGTTATTTTAGCCCTTATGTTATGAGTATGTTATATGAGTAACCTATATAAAGCCAAGAAAAGCAAATTCTGAATTTATTTTCTTTTACATTTTCCACAGAAGTTTTTGCTAGAACATTTCAGGAAAAAACTGTCTTTCAGGGTTTTAGACTAAGTATCATGACGGTTTTCTCTTTAGAACTGAATTGTAACAATAGCAAAGTTTTTTATGTTTTGAGACTTCCAGTAGGAGGTCTTTCAGGCTGCTCAGGAAAAGATGCATATACCTTTAGTGCATTTGAAACTGCAGCATTAAAGTATTTGGGAACTGGCAGACCAAATTTTTCATTTTTAGATTCTTATGTTTTAATTTGCATTCTTGATCACATCTTCAGGATTATTATTCTACAGCAACTCTCAAAAATATTATTTCTTATATTAACAGACTTTTTAAAATTTAGCTCAGATGTTCTTTCTTCTGTCAATGAGCTCTGTAAAAGGTATTTTGAAAAATAAAAATAAAATAATTCTTTATTGTAGGCCACATATTTTATTTTTAAATTCTAATCAGAGATTATGCTCAAGAATGAGCATCCACTTTACAATGCATCACTTCCCATAGAGAAAAAAAATAACACAAAGACAACAGTTCTCAGTGGTTGCCACTGAACAGTCTTTCCCCCTTAAAATGTTTTATTGTTACTGTTTTTTAAAATATATTAGTACTTAAAGCTTAAATTCAACAGTTGTATTTTACTTTTTTTGGATTTACTTGCATTTTGTTGCCCCATAATAACACTAATTTCTGTGCTGAATCTAATTCCAGTGATATCCCAAAACTATGAATTACCCTATTATCAGATTTTCTTTAGTCCCAGATAATGACTGTAATTTCCCAAGGAAGGATAACAGCTTAGAATGTTTATACTAGGTATTAAAACAAATGCTAGAGAAGAAATGATAACACTTCATTAATTTTATGTAAATTATTAGACTGATCTATTTCTTCTTCAAAAATTATTCATTTATGATTTCACTTTTTTTGTTTTACTATCTCTACAAACTACTAACACCAAACCTATTGCTCTAATATATTTTTCTTTAAAGCATTTCTTTTTTTCTTGTAAAATAATGCTTGCTGCACACTGAAGCTTATTAAGTGTCAAAATCACTCTAATGAGAAACTGCAACTAGCTCAAAATGTTTAAAATATGTGTTATGCTCTTACTCTTAAATATATTTTTAATAAAAAAGGCTAAATATAGCATATTTCTAAATGTAAATGTTCCATACAAAGAAAGTGGAAATTAGATTTGGAGATAAGTATTAAAATTACTTGTAACTATTACAGTAACCATTTCAAAAGATCTCAAAGGATGAGAAAGTGAAGCCAATTAAAAAAGAGATTTTTTAAGTGCAAATTGATCTATATGGGATAGTGTAAAAAAAAAATTAGCTATTTTCTCTTTAGAATATCCCTTCAGAGACTTTCGACAGTTTAATGGATTAATTGACTATATCACAGCAGAATGGGTTATCTGGTTGTATAATCATGTCTTCCAAAGTCAGCACACACCCAAGAGGGGTGCGAATATGTGGTTTAAACCCAACATATAATACACAATTAAAGAAAAAATTACACAATCTAGAAAATATTTTCAGACAGGGCAATGGTCTTGAGTTGGCTTCAACCCACATACTCCTTCATAGTGCCTTGGAACACCCAGTGCCATAGAGTCATAGAAATATTTAGGTTATAAAAGACCATAAGATCATCAAGTCCAACTGTAAACCCAGAACTGCCAAGCCCACCATTAAACAGTGTCCCTCAGTGCCACATCCACTGTCTTTTACTCCCCCCTAGGGTTGGTGACCCAACCATTCCATGAACAGCCTCTTCCAAGCTTGACAACCCTTTCAGAGATCTTTTTCCTAGTGTCTAATCCAAACCCAAAACCCTAAAACCTAAAACTCATGTCCTATTACTTGTTACCTGGGAAATGAGACTGACCCCCACCTCCTGACAACCACCTTTCATGTACTGCATTGCAATTTGCTACATGTGGATCACAGTTTCAGTGGAATCTTTACTACTGTATTAAATAAGAATTCTGATGTAACATCACCTACCTCCAAGTAAGCAATTTTTGTATTAAACTTTACATCCTCCATATCAGCCATTTCTTGAAGACCATGGTCAGAGAGTATGAGACACTGACATCTAGTCACTTCCTTTCCATGATAGGTGGCTGCCCACCTTATGTTTTCGCTTTCTTAATGTATGACATTTTTGTATAAAGTACACTGATTCCATTGTTTGCAGGTGGACAAAGAGTAAAACAATAGAGGTCTGGGGTTTTTTTTGTGCAAACGGCTCACCTGAAAACCGCGAATATGGGAAATATTCCATATAGACAGCATTGATTCTTTCCTTCCCTATAAATCAGTACACACACAAGCCACAAGCTCAGTTTCTGGTTCATGCTTGACAGAAGTTCCACAATGCTTGACTAGGTAGATCAAAGTTATGTTTGGCAATCAGTTTCCATATATTTTAGCTGAATAAATTATTTTATATTCCATTTTTCATTCAATCTATTTGGGATCATTATAGGAAACAAAGAGAACTCTTAAATTTCATGTAGTACACAGTCCCTGGAGTGATTTATAGAAGTATATTGTGTTATTCATGCAAAAACTCATGGCAACTGTCCGTGTGTGTGTTTATATGTGCATACAATTTTTTCAGGGATAATAAACTGAAACTCTCCATTCCTAATCTGATTATTGCCAGCTCAGGTGATACAGGGCATTTTGAATATTTTTAAGCCAGTTTTCTCTGTGAAAGAGCTTTAGCATAAGGATAAACAGACTTGCACTGGACACAAATAAAAGGAAATAACCTGGGAATGCTTGTTAAAATACCTTAAAATAAATATATAAATACATATCATTTCACTACCTTAATGCTTGCCCTGAACATTTGAAGCTCCCTTAAGAGTGGAATTTGCTGTATAATAGGATACCTCATCAGTGTTCAGAAAATCCTCTTTATATCCTAGTAAAGATTTTGTTCAGGTAAGCGATTAAGAGAGGAAAACAAAAAAAACAACCAAACAAACAAAAAACCAACCAACCAACCAAAAACAACCAAAAAAATAAAAACCCAACCAATTAACCAACCAAAATCAAAACATTAATGTGTACATTTGCTCTTTTGTTATATCTATCACAGCAAGCCTTGAGTACTAAAAGAGGTATCTTTTAGTTACTGTACCATCCTTTCTCTTCTCTGCAATATTACTAGACACTGCAAATGAGTACTCCAACACATTTTAAAGGCCTGGCAGCCATTCCACAGGCTAGCTATTATGATGGCATAGTGTATGAGGACAGCTTTTCCTCTTCTAAGATGCTTGATATAATTTCTCTCAAACATGGGAAAAATCTAAAGCAGCAAAGCAAATGTACAAGAGAAAAAAGTCTGGATCAAAGGTACTTATGATAGCTTTTAGCTGATAATTAAAACCTAACCTCCCTCATCAGATGTTCTTTTTCCTTTTAAACAAACTAAGAAAATCAGATTTGCATAACAGAACTACTAGAATTACATCTTTGTTCCATTACAGAAATAAAAATTGTGTGGCAGGGGGTGAATGCAGGAATTGTTGTGAATGCTGCCCTGTCATGGGATTAGAGGTGAATATGATGTTCTTTTCTAAGTGTTACTGCACTTTGGGTAGTGCCTTATAGCTATAGATACCTTATTATTACAAGCTTTATGTCTATGATTGATAACAGAGTGATGAAAAACAATGCAGAGTAATTTTGATTGTAAGCATGAGGCACATTTTGCTTGAATAGTAATGGAATTTCCATTCACAAATCGGTTGAGAAATAGTTCATAGTAAGCAAAGAAAAGCCAGGAAGTTATTTTATCTTTGTCTACATCTGCTTGAGGCTGCTGACTGATATCCAGAAAATTAAAACTACTAAAAGCAACTGCAGAGGGAATTCATGCTCTGGACAAGCTCAGATGTCTGATGACTCTGCAACAAATATTCACACTTTGCTATTTTGTGCTATGTACTAGAGGCTGCTTTCTTTGTCCCTCATGAATAGCTTTCAGTGTTTTAGTGGTTGGACTGTAATAGTTCTCATGTTATGGTGGACCTCATTCAACTCTGAATCACTAGAGGAGTTGTATTTATGAGTAGTTGTGCCAAAAGGGATTTCTCTTGCAGTTCATTTCCCTCTTAGTGAATGGAGGAATTTTTCACAGCAAAGTTTCTGGCCATGAGATTTAATCTAGCATATGGGAGTATTGTATGCATGAAAATTATGGTGTGAGCCATTATTTCATTTGATTATGTATTTTATATTTCATTACTTGTTTTTCTGATTAATGTTTTGATAGAGATTAAAAATGACTTATCAAATAACTTGCAGAATTTAACTGAACACTGAACTACCCTTTTTCATCTTTTTGTTGTTGGTTGCTGCTTTTTGCTCTTATATGTTTTGTTGTTCTTGTTATTTTTTGTTAGTTTCTTTGTAAGATTCTTCCTTTTTCTATTAAGATCTATTGAGTATTTCACAGATTACACCACAAATAAGACAATTCATTAGTATTTTGCATTTAAATATTTTAAGAACGTTAATAGGCTGTAAAAAGATAAAATGTAAATGTTGTTGCTATTTAGTTCTTCTAAATTACACAAGCAATATAAAAGTAATTGAACTGCTATTAATAGACTGTAATGGAAAGTGTACTAAAGCATTATATTAGTGTTTAGCAAGATAATTCGATCAAGTAAATTAGATCCTAACAAAGTTAGTAAAAAACAGTATTTAAAGACTGATACCATATTTATTTACTTACAATTAGTATTACCAATGTTAATTAAAGGCTTAATTATCAGATATAATGCATACAAATGTACCACTGGGCAGAATCACAAGTAAGCAGATAATGTAATTCTCAATGGGAGAATCCTGTCTGGGATTTCTGTTACATATTGTTACATTTTATGGTTCTAAAGCTACCAAAACTTTGAGTTCTAAATATATATTTGCTAGTAAACCCTTTTCAGTCAAATTAGTCATAGCCATAAATGTCTTAGTTCTGGGTTTTTACAGGTAGAAGTCTGGCTACCCCTTTGTGCATTATGTGCACCTGACTGAGTCATAAATAATTGGATATATTCAGATGTTCCAAGGAGCTTTACCTAGGAATATTTAAAAATGAGTACATGGTAAAAGACCTATTATTCACCATGATTTTTAACATAACTTCTAAAAGAGAAACATAGTAGAACAAATAAAAATTGTGAATCCCCCAAATTTGCCACAATGACAAGCAGTTACGAACATCAAAAAATATTTGCATCTATATATTATTTACAAACATTAATTTGCTTACTGGTTCTTTCATTATATGCCAATGGGAAAAAAACCAAATACCCTTCTCACTCAGATGTTGCGAGAGAAATCCCTCTCACATTCTAGAAACATCCTGTTCTTCTGCAATGTCCACTCTTCTCTGTTACACCTTATTGTATTGTTCCATTGCCAGGCTTTTGTCTTTACAATTAGCTGTTTACACTGCATTTGGGGAGAAGCTTTTTCTGTTAATTTTTGTTTGAAAAGTACTTCAGAGAAGAAATTTTGCACTGTTAGCATGTTCTAAGGCATGACCCAAATAAACATGATTGGGGTAATAAAGCATAAACTGTGTTCTAATTTTACTGAACTTTTCTAAAGCATATTAACCCGTAATAAGAAGTTTAGTCCTTCATGGGGTTTCCAAGATATAAAATTAGCTATCTGTTACCAGTATTACCAACATTCTTCTCCCTAAATTGGAGATACACGATTTTGATGGATGGACTATTGAATGGATTAAGAGTTGCCTGAATGGCCCTTCCCAAATAGTTACAGTAAATGTCCCAGTAGAAACCAGTAATAAGTGGTGTCTCTCAAGGGTCTGCACTGTTTAATGTCTCCTTGGAGACATTATTGCAGCCTTTAAGGAGGGCATGTAAGAAAGATGGAGAGAGACTTTTTACCAGGAGCTGTAGTGACAGGACAAGGGGGGAAAGGTTTTAAACTCAAAAATAGTAGGTTTAGATTGAACATAAGGAAGAAATTACTGTGAGCATGGCGAGACATTGGAAGAGGCAGCCCAGGGATACCAGGGATGCCCTGTCCTCAGAAGTGTTCAAGTCAGGCTGCACAGGGCTTTGAACAACATGATCTAGTGGATGGAATCACTTTGCATAGAAAGAGGGTTGGACTGGAGGATATTTAAGGGTCCATTCCAACCTAAACTGTTCTGTGATTCTATGATTCCATGCCTGTAGAAGACTAACATGCCTGACATTAAAATATTCATTCAAGCCATAGATTCAATCCATTGCCCATTCCATTTGTGTTTTTCTTCAAGTAAAAAATGTCATATAGCTTCAGTAACTTTTAAGAAAAAAAGAGTAAATAATTATTCAGGCCTCTCTTTAAAATAAACTCTTTATTTTTGAAGAGAAATGTTTGTCTTAAGGCATAAAATCTGATTAAATTTTTTTAGTAGCACTTCCTGTTTGTTGGAGTAAGAAAATTAATTCTTTAAATCAATCTATATTCAAGATTATATTAAGTAACTGCACTTCACTAGTATTTCTTTCTCATTCTCCATTACCCAGAGTAGTAGACTTGTGAATACTGAGACTAGCTTTTACAATTAAAAAGAAGCTGTTCAACAAGATGCCAACTAATTGCTGCCTTAATAATATGCATGATGACATACCTTACTCTTTCTTTCCAGTTATCAGATATTATGAAATATCACCATGCAGTTCAGTTTTTAAAATATTCTATCTTTATTCTCTTCCTTGAATAAGAAATAGGCTATCATCATATGTGGGATTTAATCAGTTCTTTTCAAGAAAAGTCAGCTTTCTGACCCTAGAAGTGTATGCATTAGTGATTGTGGCACATATTTCACTGGGCTCATTTAAATTCACTGCACATTTTTAATGCACATAGAAAAACTTGAGCATATTAATATATGTCTGGAAAATGTGCGGTTTTTCCATAGTTGACTTGAGGGGCTGATTACTTTTGTAACAGTGAAGCCATCTGTGCGTTACAGTTTCATTCCATCATCTACTCAGCTATAAGATTTCCTTCAGGCTGACTTATGGTTATACCTTAGAGTAACTCATTGGCTTTTAAATTAAAGTGTGCAGAAGGCTAAGAAGCTGTCTGAAGGGAAGGCTAAGATGTCTGAGGGTTTCTTTCGGTATTTTGTTTGACTGTGGACTTTGAGCAATTCAGAATCTACATATTTGCTGATGGGACAGAAAAAAGAAAATTGGAGGGGTTCTGTTAATTGACAAAGATTCTGATGTCTCAGAAGACTAAAACCACACTGATGCCATTTGTTCTAGAACTTCAATAAATCTGTTTCCTTTCTCAACCACATTAATTTGTGTTTAAATATTAGTTTTAAAAACTAAGAAATTAGTAACTGCATTTTCAGGAAATCAACGTTTTAATTAATAAAAATCCCTTTGAATTAATTTCCTTTAAAATATATATTTCAATGAAACAGTTAACTGAGTTCATCTTTTATTAATCCAGTTACATTTTGCATTAATGAACAAGTCTACTAGTGTGCTATTCAGATAAAAGAAGTATGATTTATAGATAAGAATAAACTGTAATATAGACTCAGAACTGTTCTGATTTTGCTTGTGGTTTCAGCGTCCTTGGTAGGATCTAAAATATTCTGTCCTTTTGCTGTAAAGGTAGGCTGGACCATCTAGCAGCAATGCTTACAGTTGAGTGAGATGAATGCCCGGTTTCTTTCACCTTGAGAATCATTTATATCCTTTAGTTGTTCAGTCCTATCTACATGAAATGCACCCCTTTGGAGCTCAGTTTATCAATATGACATTCAACACTGCTTTTCAAAGGAAAATGTTTAGGTTGATTCAGAAACTAAGTATCTTAAATCCTGTGTTCATTACTGCATTTTATGTCCACAGGGCACATAACTGTTTTATATGCATAGACATATAAACAAACAAAACAAAAAAAAAAAAAAAAAAAAAAAAAGAAAAAAGAAAAAAAGAATAAAAAAGTGTGCATGCATATCTACAAGTATATACATATATGTGTTCTTTAATATTTTTACAAATGTTCTAGATGCAGAAATTGAATGTACATTAAATTTGCCCATAATTCTTAACTAGAAGGAGCTGTGGACTCCCTCAAAGGTAGAGAAGTATTACAGAGAGATGCAGATGTCTAGAGAGCTGGACAATCACCAACCATACGAAATTTAACAAATCAAGTGCCAAATTTGCCCCTGGGATGGGATAATCCTGGTTACGCATGCAAAATGGGGGATGACAGGATGGAGAGGAGCCTTGCAGAAAGGGTTCTGGGAAATTGGCTTAATGGAAAGATGAATATGGTTTAGATTTAGTCCTGTGAGGAGCATGGAGTTGGGCTCAATGATCCTTATCTGTATCTTCCCACTTGAGATATTTGAATCTTGCCTACATACACTCATGGATGAAAGTATGTATGCACAGACGTTAAACAAAGATAGCTCTACATGGTCTGAAGAATATTATATTTTAATTCCTGGTAGGTTTTGTAATTTTTTTTTCCCACTACAAGCTAGTTATGGATTGTCTCTATTTCAACTTACAGTAAAAAGGAAAATGAAAATGTTGTGCAACAAAGTGTGAGGCAAATAAGATAATTAGAAATTGCAGTTCTAATCCCAAATGACTGACAAATACAGTCTAGGGAAGTTACTGTTTTGATGTCATATGTCCAACAGCTTCAGTCTCACTGTCCCACATGGCTCACAGGCCATTTAGACGATATAAAACAAAACAAAAAAAAAAAAAACCAACTAAACAATGACAAACCAAACAAAAAACCAAAAAAAACCGAAATGAAAACCCCACAAAAATAAAAAACCAAACACAACTATTCAGGCTTCTGTAGAGCCGTTTTTTTCAGTCTAAGATCACAGTAGGCTTTCCTCATGGAGTCAAAAGAAGTACCCATTTTTTAAACCTTAATTTAGGTAATTCATCAGATTCCATAAAGAATTTCATTACCACTTTCTCTTCATCAGGTTCATGGAATGACAAAACTCTCAGCCTAACACTACTCTTTTCAACCTCACTTATAAGAACAACAACAACAAAAAAAAATTATAAAATGTAACTTTTTAGCTTAGTGTTTAGTACTTTTTACATGACCGAATGTGGAAAATTTGATGTACTGTATGTGGAACAGGTGAAGACATTACCTTGTGTTTCTCAGAACATTTAATATTTCTATTTGTTGCTATTGATTGGATAATATTAAAAAATCTGTATGGATTTCTCCAATATTTAGAGGACATTTACAATACAACTGTCTTCATTTGTATGATATTATTCAAATCCACTATATACTGTAGGTATTCTTATTATATTCCACTAATTCATAATTTTTAATGGATCCTTTTTCCCATTTTATAATTTACCATGCCTGTAGAGTATCAGAAATTAAATGCCTCTCTTCTTGTGGATAATTAACTGCACAGATGAATTTACTTTTTAGAACTCAGCTACTACATATTTCTTGCAAGTGGCGCCATTATTATTTACTCTGTTTTTTCCTGACAGATCTTCACACAGTTTCAGGAAAATCCAGAATTGAAATAAAATATGATTTCATTAAATTTGGGTCTTGAAATAGAAAGAAATAAAGTGCAGACAAAACCATGAGTAAAAAACATTGACAAAGGATTTATTTATTAAAATTTCACACAAGTTGCAAGGACAAGGATATGATTTAAAAATGACAGAAATCAGATGCTCTATGCAAATTTCATGTTGGTGTTCTTGACACAAATAGCATAACATTGAATTTATTACTCAATCAAATAATCTCTTCTAAAGCTTTTTATCAGTGTTGCTTGCATGACTCCATGCTTTATATAGTGCATATTATTCTTATCCTGCTTCAGAAAGAGAAGTTCCTCCTGCTTGTACATGTGGTGTCACTATGACAGCATGCATATGCTTCAGAATTTATTTTCAAACTTTGTAAATAGAGGAATTTTATCCCTACCATTTTACAAAGAAATAAATTTAAAATAAATAAATAATAATAGATTTTTAAACTATGAGAGATTAATATATTTTTTTCAAACTAACCTTGAGTGTCAGTGCAACAAGTGTTTCAATCTACTTAGTTATATGCAGCATTTCTATTGCCCTTTATTCATTTTGCTCCCCAAGCTTCCAAATTTGGATTACCTTTCACACTTCTTCTACATCCTCAGTACTTCTCTCCACACCTTCTAATTTTTTTAATTAGTTTTCTCATTGATCAATATATAAAGCCAGGTTGTGAACAGCATGAAATTAATTCCGTCTAATTTTGGCCCTTACTAGGTCGATATCTAATCAGAGTCATAATTAATGAAGAGAGATACACCTCACCAGAGGGAGATTCAGACTGTCTCTATAAACCTTTCTGTTAAAGAAATGTGAATTATGCAGTTATGCCTAGAAGTGCCTTGGACCTTAAAAAGAGCCTGGAGCTTGGTGAATAAACCCTAAGCACAGTAAGCAAGCTCTATCTTTATCTAGGAAAATTTCATTACAAGCATTAAACAGTGTGGGTACAATTTGGACTACTTAGGAATAGAGTAGACACTCGTAAAGATAAACCCAAAAGCATCACTTAGAGAATTATTAGAAATTCTGGAAATTTTCAGATTTACTACATTTAAAAAATGTTCAGTTTTATGTTTGTGTGCCCATGGTCTTTCAGGACAATTAGGTAAAATTTCATAGACATTAATCTTGTTCTGCCTATGTCCATTTCACATTTAATGACTGCAGTTTCATGAATAGGGCACTATGATTCCAAGCAAATGAAAAACAAACCTTGCTCTTAGTTTTATCTGTTGGGGTCAGTATTGCAGGTCAACTAAATCTTGTAGTACTTTGATTAAAAGTCAGTATTTCAGGAGGAAAATTTGTTTGCTTGTCTTCTACCATAGCATAATGAAGAAAACATATTCCATCATACATTTTAGAAAATAAATATGCAATTTATAATGAAGAACTCTATGTTTGCAAGTTTTATTAACAAAATGTTTTCCTATTTCATGCAATTTGCTTTAAAAAATGCAAAACACACACCAAAATAGTTAACATACTATATTTGTTGTCATAACAAAACAATTATTTTGAAAATATAATTCCATTGAGTGCTTATTACTTTTTCTGCTGTATATAAGAATAAACTACATGAGCTGTAAAAGCATAATGGGATAGAGAAATATGTCAATAACACAGAAAAAAAAAGTGTGAGACAACATGATCGTAACATTTAAAATATTGGCTTAAACATTTAAAATATATGCAACCTCAGGGGAAAATACAGCTAAATTTCCAAGACAAAAGAACCAAAATTGGTGAAAATGAAGGACTCTTAGTGATAATCAGGAAATACATTGGAAATTACAAGATATAAAAATAAACAGCAATCTACTCTTTTATAATAAAAAAAAGTTTCATGGCAAAATTAAAGTTCTTTGCCTTTAATGTGTTTTAAACATAGGAATAGATTTTGAAAGAAAGAAAAAGAGAAGAAAAATAATTAAATAGGTATGGCTAAGTGGGCTATTTCTCACATTTTGTATCATCATAACAGATTTGATTTCCTTTTTAATAAGAATTTCCTATGTTTAAATTTTTTTATTCTGACAGTACTAACGATACTTGTTTTATTAAGTACCTATGAAATGTCACAGATATCTTTTATGGAAAATCCTTTCCCGAGAAGCTAAGAGGCCTCAGGAACAAAATATAAACATTGATTATCTGCTGCTGTGGAATGCAACAGGTGGATCTTTGATTGGTCCATGTTAGTTGTTTCTAATTAATGGCCAGTCACAGCCCAGCTGGCTGGACAGAGAGTCTGAGACAGAGCCTTTGTTATCATTCTTTCCTATTCTATTCTTAGCTAGCCTTCTGATGAAATCCTTTCTTCTATTCTTTTAGTAAAGTTTTAATGTAATATATATCATAAAATAATAAATCAAGCCTTCTGAAACTTGGAGTCAAATCCTCGTCTCTTCCCTCAACCTGAGACCCCTGTGAACACCGTCGCAATTAAATGAAGTGCCAGACTGTAATAATTAGTTTGAGTACTTTTACACATTTACGTTGTTGTTTTGCTATTACTTTGGTATAACAATATTCCAGTAATATAAAAGTTTTCTCAATATTACTGTTTTTGCTGCATTGAAGCTTAATTAATGAAAAATTAATTTCCTTTCCATTTTACTTAGGTTGCTACTCACAGCCTTCCAAAAATGAACATACCTTCTAATAGTGCCATGCTCTTCTGCTTCAGGAGTTATGATTTAACCAATACATGTAAATCAAACTTGTCCAGCTTAGGAACTGAATCTGAATATTTTATAAATTTGCACTATTTCACACAGACATAATGAAATTTTGGATTCTAGCTGTGGCCCAGCATTTAAACTGGGCTAGCATCCAAGTCTTAAGCTTCGGCTCTCAGAGTTTTATGTACAGGGGTTTTTGCAATTCAAGGTGCCATGTAAGCAACCTGACATACCAACATAGCTTTTCTTATTCAGGTTTTGTTGTTGTGTTTTAAAGTGAAAAAAAGTAGTTTAATAATTCAGTGACCTTTGTCATTTTGGAAAGCAAATATTTGCCAGATCCTGGTTTTGTCCCCTCACATTCTATAGTTCTTCCTTTTCACTGAATTGAAATATATAATATGTGCCAAAGAGAAAATAAAAAATCCGATTACTTGTTTTCCTCCATAGTATTAAAACTTCAGAAATATTGAATGTGTATTCAGGAAAAAATTAACCATTATTCCTCTTGGAAAACCTAATGACTATTTTATAACTCTATATTTTAAAAAGTCATATTGAAATCACATAAAAGTAAAATGAATGTCTACTCTGTGCAAGAATAGATTGCCAAGACAATAATAATAATAGAACTTCATTATACATTTACAATTCATACAGCTATGGGAATTGAACAAGAGTATGTTTTTACAGTAAAAATAAAGAATATTTTTGGCTATTTTTGTACAAATGTTCTCAGAATGCAATCAAAAAAATGGTCCAGGGTCCTTCAAATGCTTTTTATGTATTGCTAACCAGAAGTTTATCACATTGTTTCCTGTTCTTACCTGGCCCTTCTTCATAATAAATTCATGTTTACCCACATATTTCTCTGTTTTAGTTGCTCCTTTTGCTGAGCACGAATCTCATCTGAAGATCTGAAGAGGCTATGCCTCTATTCAATTTGCTTTTTTAAGTGCAGAATTTTTTGCTATTCTGAAGCAGAAGGTTCAGCTCCTCCTGAAGCCAGCCAGGCTCCCTCTGCAGTGAAGCACCTGCCCTGGTGCCCTGGGGGAGAACACACACCACGGGCACTGCACTCCTTCCAGCAGGGATCACCAGGCACTGACACCTCAGGGTGTCTGTGCTTGATAAAAGCATGACCCTCTCACTCAGTGTTATGAAGTTAAATACAGCACCAAAAAGAAAGCAATTTTAAGGGTATTATTAACTGAGTTTTTATATTACTTAGAGAATTTTTATTATTGTACTGCTATTAAGTATGATGAAAAAAAAATTAATTCCATATCAAGCTTGCCAATATATTTCAGGGCACTATATCTTTATAAAAAAAATTCTTCATCTATGTGATCTCTACAAGGGGTTTTTTTGGGGGGTTTCTCTTGCTGTCAATACACTTTTTCAACTGACTTGTCAAGTAGAAGGATGTAATAAGAGTATGAAAGTAGTTTAAAAATTGTAGGGTAGTTTTTTCTTTTCTCCTGCCTTCATTAAAATTTTAAGTGTGTGTGGAGGAAGGTTGTTTGGGGAGGGGCTTTTTTGTTCTTTTAGGCTTTTTTTCCTTTTTTTTTTTGTTTGGAAATTTGAGGGTTTTGTTTGGCTTTTTTTTCTCTAATCTTATTCTTGGAATTACTGGAATTGTTGCTCGCTCAGGCTGCTTATGATATTATCAAAAATGTGGCCAAAGAGTTCAAGAAAGATTTTTTTTTTTCCACCTACAATAATGAGCACCTGCTTGTTTTTCCTGATCTGCTGGAATGACACTTTTCGTCTTAGAGATGGTAAGTGTATTGTTTTGAAGAGTATGAAACATGCAGCAGTTTTATAACTCTGTATTGTCCATCCTGGAAATGGAGATATATTGAGAAGCTGTTTAGGAAGTTCTGACTTTCCCTTGTGCTTGTTGCAGACCTGGCAGTGTCTGTTTGCTCAGCAGGTCTGCACTGGCGCTTCACTGGCTGGCTAGAGCCCTCAGGAGCAGAGAATCTCACCAGAGCAATGACTTTGTGTGAGTTGTATATATTAGCAGAATTGCTGATTTGTTTTGCTTTGAAAATCAATGCAACGATGGAGAAATCTATTGCCTCATAATTGCATACAATGTATAATTAATTATTGGCCTAATACTGCGTACAAAATACAATTTTGCATGAGCATATGCACAAGTGTATTTATTGATTGCTATAAGGAACAGGAGTGTTCATGCACTTCCCTCTTCAGCTAAGGTGCTTTTCTTATCAATGAACTTAAGCACTGGACATTGACAAGTTGGTGCAAACAACAGAAATGCTCCTAAATATTTGAGGATACAGCTAAGAAAAATGCTAATGACACTTGAACTAGCACACAATACTGAGTTCAGGGAAATGTGGATGTTTTATATGCAGATAAAATTGACAACTTTACATCCTTGCCTTTCCCTTGATAATTGAAGGTGTGCAAAGCCAAGCTGTATCTACCCCAGAAGGGGGCCCAGAGCAGGAACCAGAAAAATTGCAGACAGAGTCTCGCTTCAAAGATGATCTACATGACAGGGTCTGGTGTCAGACAGGTGTGTCCAGTGAGAGTCCAAGACCTTGCAGAAAGCTTGTGTGGCAAATTCATGCTGTCTAGGAAAGGAAAAGTGTGTGCAGCATGGGAAGATCTCAGAGAGAGGCCCACATTTTCAATAAAAAATAAGTCCTTTTTATATCATAGAGAAATAAGAGGGCTTAGGGCATAAGCACTTTGAAAAGCCAACAGATGTTCTTCATGTCTATTTTTCACCTGCAAAAGTCCAGGGATGGATGAAGTTTTCTTTTCTTTTAGCGATTTTTGTTTCTCCAGATTGTTTCCAGTTTTTCAGATGATAAGTTGCTATTCCATTTATGTGTAATGGTGTCTCAGGATGTATTTAGTTTCTAGGTACCAAACTGTACTTCGAAGGTGCCAGCTGCATTTTTCAGAGATGTTTCTGGTTCCCAGCACCTGTTCCCAAGCTCACAGCTCCCTGCTTGGCAGGCAATTTCTCTAGCAGTATTTTCAGTAGACATTTTATTCTGTTCAGTATTTTTCCCCTTCAAACCAGATCACTTTTATGGCTGCTCACATCAGTGTGCAGAGCTGAATCTGGTAGAAATTATGTCTGTCTGCTTCTGCTTGTAGATCAGAGTATAACCACACTTAGGACAGGGAGCAGCAATCAGGCACAGAGCTCTGTCCAGACAGACCAGTGGCTTGTTTATGTAAAACCTGCATTTTTATTCCCTTTCACACCATGCTGGCTCTTCCTATATAAAACTTGACACTTCCTTTTTTTTTTGTCTTTGTCTCCATGTGGTAAAAATATCCAGAATTTATATAGTCTTAGACCTTTACCTGGGACATATATGTTCCTTGAATGGTACCACTTGTGTGGTTACTGAGTCACTGATGGTCTTTCAAAGGTGATCAATACCTCTCTTCTTCTGTCTGTAACATTTGGCCATTTTGCAGAAATCCCATTTAGCTGTCTCTGAGATCCACCCATCCCCTCATGGGGACATCTGTAACTTTTTTCAGCTTCTTGCTGTGCTATGTACCATGTAGCAGTTTTTTTCATGTCAAGTCAAGAAATTTCTCATGAGAGATTCAGTTGGTTAAACTTCAGGCTGAAGTCTAGTCATCTGCCTTCACATGTCAACACTGATATTCAAAGAAAGTGCTACAAAATCTGCTGTACATAAATAAAATATAATAATTCACAATAATCCAGTAATATTCCACAAAATTCACTGGTTTATATAAAGTAAGTACTTTGTTCAGGACATTCTACTTCACTTTCTGCATGACCATGGTTTCCAAATTTTAATTTTCTGCAATAGAAATATTGAAAGATTTTACAGATAATTTAAGGGAAGATTTATTAACAAGTTAAGTGTACTTAGTAGTTCAAAAATCAGTGTTGCAAAAATCAGCTACATTTTTTTCAATTTGAGAAATATAGGAAAGACTATATTTGGCTCCAGACCAAGCAGCTATATAACTCAATATCCTGAACCTCACAATGGTTGTGAGCAGATGCTTACAGAAGACTATTAACAGAAGAGGCATTTATGATTCTTTTCATATTTCCAGCAGTTTTGGGCTCTGAGAATTTCTTAACCCTGGTATGTTTTTTTCCATTTTAGTAGTCTTTAAAAAGTTTACTCTTCTGGTCACTGTTTTTTAGCCCTCTGAACCTTTACTGTGGAGAGCATAATGAATGATACAACACATGAAAGTTCACATCTTAATTTGTCTAAAGGTTTGTATGAGCAAAGGTTTTCAGCAAAGTGGATGATTCCCAGCTGCCCTCACTCACTGGATGCATGCAGCACAGACACTCTCTAACAGCCCTGCCCAAGCAGCCACAGCCCCTTCAGAGTCCCTGCAAGTGCACCCTCTGAACTGGCAGCATCATAGGGGACTGTGCATCGTGGTTCCTCCAGGGCCCTCCTTGCAGTGAGACACAGATATTGTCTGACCTTGGAGGTCAGAGCTCTTGCGATATGCAGGGTCTGCCTCTCTCCAGTCTGGCCCCTCCTGGTGTCAGGATTTGCTACCCTTTTCACAAAGACACATTTCATTCTTTCCTGTTTTGAACCTATGGGCCTTTAGATGGCCCCTAGTTCTTGTCTATGCCTTTGTACTTTCTTCAAGGTACAACCCTGTGCTCAAGTTTTTATAGCAGTCCAGCATATATCCTTCCCCAGATCAATATCATTTTTAGAATGAAGAGTACTAGGATATTGAGTTTTTTCTATAAGGTAGTCACAGGGTTGTTTTTTTTTTTTTTTCTGCTCTTCATTTTACTTTTCATCCTCTCAGGATATTATTTGAGAGAGAAATTATTTAATCCCCAAAATGTGTGTAAACTATAGATTCTACTGCTTTTTAAATCCTGAAAAATCTCATTCATTGTTGGATAAATCTTATTTTATACTGGACCTGAAAAAACAACTTGATCACTTAAACCTAGTTTTACAGACACTGAACCAGAACGATCTCATTTCCAATCTGATGTATAGAGCATTAATTCCTGTTTCTGACTAGTTTCCTTTATGTGGGTAATGAATACCAGAAAGGCTTCAACCATCTGCAGTTTTTCCCAGAAAAAAAATATGTTCATCAGATAACAGGTAGTTCCAGAAATCTTTTGAATTTGACCATTTTTATCTTTTTATACAAACTGATAGAGATGCAAGATATGGCATACTTGCAACAGGTTATGGGTGAAAGACAACTATTCCATATATAAATTGAATTAATGTCTTAGGTATAATTTCACAGCATTACATTAGATCTGCTGGGGTCATTTTCAGAAAGAGGAAGCTGACTTTTGGGTAACTTATTGACACCTTTACTTTTTAATTGATTGCATGAAACAAGGAAAAAATATACATTAAAGATAAAAATATTTCAATTTTTATGTAATTCCTAGTTCTAGGGGCTCACACACTGAGGCAATCAATGTTATAATACTTCAGATTATGTGCATTAAATGTAAATTAAATTTTAAAAATAACCTAGTTTTTATTTGAAGACAGTTTTTTCATAGTTTTTTTTTTTTTTTAGGAAATAATGGATGTTGTGCTGAAATTAATTTTTATATTTTCCTGCAAAAGTTATCTGCCAACAATTTTTTATTTCTGACTGAAAGATTTTTTTAATTTTTTTTTTTTTCCTCAAAACCTGGTATGATATTTCAACCTCATTTTGCTACAGTCATATGTCTTATGACTGCAATTTGTCAGCAAAGGCGACAAGTTTATTTCTGAAGAAAAATTTGCTTTGACAATAATAACAGAAAATAAAGAGTATATTATTTGTCAGAAAAGGATTTTAGAATATATCCTATTAGCTCAGGAAGATCCATTAAGTAGGGACAGAAATAGATTCTCTATGTATCTGAACTAGTAAGTTATACTTCTCCCAGTGAAAAATCAGAAGAATAATTATAATCTTATTAGTAGTAAAAAACCCAAAACAACAACTTTTTTTTTTCTTTCTCAGCTTGAGCAATATCTTATTTAATTCCAAATTAATTTAAGAATTCTCTACTGGCAGAATAAAAAAAAGGTTATTGAATTCTGGAGAAGAAAAATAAAGGTTAATAAGTGAAAAAAAGTTTCACGTTTCACTTTGCTTTACAATAACTGTCATGGCTCAGACTCTAGTGAAGGAAATGAGGAACTTTAAAAGTTCTAATGCACTGGGGTTTTTTTACAGGGTTTATTTGAGGGAAATGGTAACATTCACAGCATACTGATTACCAGAAACCATATTTATTTTGCTGAATGCTCATAACAAGTGTGCCATATTTCATATTTTTTCAACTTTGCTGTTTTCAGAACTTAAATGCTTCTTCAGCATGTTCTTTAAAGAAGTTTTAAAATGTCAGATTCCTGAAGACAAGCCCAAAGAGTACAGCAAACATTTTTTCTTTTCTCCAGGAGTATTTGTCAACTACAGACTATGAAGCAACAATTTTCCCTGACAGTCTGACAGTGAACTTTGCAGAGTATTGTAAAAGCTAGCAGAGAATACTTCTAACAGATTATATATAGTGAAAGGGATTTTATTGAGAAGACCACATAGAGGGCTTTTACTAGAATTGTCATATATCAGTGAAAGATAACACTGCTAAATAATTGTACTTTTCACTGGTTTTAGACAACAGCTGAATTCTGGGCTGCCTTTCCATTCTTTTGTCAGTACAGAGTAAGATGACTTAAGAACAAGCCAGGTTTGCTTTAAAAGCATATGCTTTGAGATCTAGCATTCTTATCACTGACTAACAAGTTCTGTAGGAAGTAGCCTAGAGATTTCACTATTAAGAATTTTTTGTTCTTTTCTACAAGAAACATATGATCACGCTTACAGAAACTTTTTCTTGATGTAACTAAGTCATAGTTATTATCACTTGAATTCTTAGATAACCCAGAGATGGAATCAGATTCAAATTCAGATACTTAAACCACGTTCTTCATAAGATAGATTTGAAATAAAATTTAGGTTATAGACTAGTAAGACTTACATTAAAATCAACAGATATTGATTACAAATGGATCAATACAGTGAGATTTAGTGAGATTTTCAGGAGACAAAAAGGTTTTTAATTGTTTGTTTAATATCTGAACAGATGGGCAATTATATCTCTTCTGGCCCTCAGCTTCCACTCTATTAGCATTTCTCCAACAAACAAATCTTACCTTTTAGACTTACATGCATGTCTTGGATATATCATAAAATACCAGATTCCTTTTCTGATGACCAAGTCTCCATTCAAACCCTAAATCATTGAAGAAAACCCAAACCAAAATCAAGACCATAGAGCTTCAGCTGTGTTTACAGCCGAATTCAATTTCCATGCAGTCATCATTCAAATTCATTGAAAACACTTTACATGAACTGATGGTAAATTCAAAGTATCACAGGCATTAATACTGAATGTATTTTCATTGGGTTTTTGATATCTTGAATACAGAAATCTATATTTTAAATTAGTTGTCCCTTGATACAAAATGTAGAATAACAGGTGCCTTTAGGAAAATATTGCATAGGCCCCTGTAAATAAGTAAAAAAAATGGTTTTTCCTCAGAATTTATTATGAACAGAGTTCAGAAAATTTGGGTTTGTATATTTATTAGGCAAGATTAATACATATATACAAAATCCGTACAAATCTGATGGTTTCTATTTAGGCTGGTAATTTAGTATATTTTTTATGATTCATGCTCACATTATTAAGAATCAAACAGTTTTGAAATTTTAAAAACATCAACAGGGAAGCAACAGGTGCAGAAGTGTGCATGGCAATTTATCAGCACTGTTTAGGCCCTAAATGTTCTGGGAGTGAGGTTTGTCAAAGAACATCACTGTGCCCAGTGCTGCAAATGTGTAAGGATAGTTAGAGGAGGCTCCCAGCTTCCAGAAAACTACAGAAACATCTAAGTTCTGTCACTTATTCCTGGTGAAATGGTTCTTTGAGCTTTTGTGCCGCCTAAATACAGCAGGGGCAGTGATCTTTCAGCAGGTTCTGCAGAGAGGCTGGTGTTACTGCCAGTCAACAAAAGCAGTGATTTTCACAGAATAATGCCTAAGGCCTCTTGCTGAGATTGGAGAAGGGGTGTCCTTGCTTCCAAATGTGTGTTGGGGGAAAATTGGCATTGCCAAGTAGCTGCTGGAGGAGCTCAGTGCATCTCGCAACATTGAAGATATTGTGAAGGAGGTTGTCTGGATCTTCCTTACAATACTGAGCTACAATAGCTTAAATGCTGAGCTGTACTGAAGAAGGCACAGGCAGAGTCTGTGTTCTCTGAGCTGGGAAATAGAGACTCCCATAATGGAAAAGTCAGGGAGCTTTTAACTCCTGTCACAAGGAAAAAGTACACCTAAATTAATTCTGGTAGGAGAATCTAAACAACTGTACATGTGAAGCTACAGAAGAGTTTCAGTGTCTTGGTAGCACATGAGGGGCTGGAAGCTGTGTTCTAGGATGCACCCAAGCAGGCTGGATCTGAACTGTATAGCAGCGCCAAGAGGTAAGAGAATGAGTGATAGCAGTGAGAGACTCCCTGCTCCAGGGAATGGAGGCTGCCATCTGCTGACCTAACCTATTTCCTTGTAAGATTTACCGCTCAGATCTGGAACGCTGTGAACAGCCTGATAAGGTTCTGTACCTGATGCTCCTCCACATAAGCATCAGCTTTACTGTCAAGGGAGGCCTGCTGAACAGCAAGTGTGAACATGACGCCCTGGGGCTGAGGGCATGGGGACCCAGTTGGTTTTCTCCTCAGTGCTGCATGTCAGGGGGAAGGGCTTGAGAAGCAGAGAGGATGAGTGGGTAGTTTCTGCAGGTCAACAGTTAGCTGCATGCTTTGCAAGGATAAAAATGTTCTGTCTTTATTACCAAGGCACCCTCACTGATGATGAAGAAAGCAGAGTTAATAAGAGGTAGGATTGGACTGAACAAATGGGAAAAAACATTTGTCAATAGGCTGGCTAGACTGTTCAGAACAGCTTTAAACTAGGAATGATAGGTGTGGGACATGGCAATCTGCTATCATACAAGAAAGTGGTGGAACACCTGGGAAAACAAAGCACTCTTAGCTCTTTTGTATTTTTCTTCTATATTCCCATTCTTGTCCCACTGAGATTATGCCTACATCCTTTTTTTCCTATTTTACAACTTCTTCTAGCAAATTAAGTAGGGTCAATTCTAAATAAATCTACTATTTTGTTGTGTAACAAAAGGTGTGTTTGGGTCTGGCTTTCTACAATGCTCTCAGTCACTTACGGTTTTGTCAACAGTTTATTATGTTCTTATGTCCCTAAGTCAATCATCTCTCCTCCCCAGTTCATATAATAATTTGGCTATAAAAAAAAGCAGGGCATCAACACTTTCTTTTCTCTTTTTCCTGACATTTTTCTGACTGAACCTAATACTTTGTTGTTGTTTTCTTCCCCATATTCTGTATTGGAGACAGTTAGCATCCATAACAAAGTTTGAGTCCAGAATCTTGGGTAATTTTGAACTGCAAGATGGAAACAGAGAAACTTTCATAGAAACCCAGTAACTTGCCTCCCAAAGATGATGTCGTGATCAGAGAAGAGGTTTTATTTCTTTTTTTTTCCTGGAATTGGAAATTGGAAATTTCTGGCAAAGCCTCCATTGTTCTGTGATAAGCACAAAATAACACAGAACTGTAACATATATAAACAAGAAACACAAGTCCCAAAAAAAAAAAAAAAACAGATCATCAGAACCAAGGAAAAACTTCACCTATTAAACTTCTGTCCTGTGGCATTTCTCATTTCCTCCTGTAATCATGCTGAAGTGCACTTTTAGTTATCATTGCTTAATTACAGAATAGGTGGTAATTTTCCAGCTAGAAGCAAATATTTAATTGCATCATGCATTTATTTTTGCTGAAGAACTTTCACAAGTTTTTGCACTATAAAACTTATGGCTAAAATACAGTCCAGAGATACAATTTTTTTTTTTTCTTAACTCTTGCTTTTATGAGAAATCAGAAACATAGTAAATATATCTCCACATGCTCTCCAGCTGCATGGCATCTACTGAGAGCTTGATAAAAATCTCATATATCTACTTCTTGAGATTCTGAGCATAATGTGAATACACACATTAATGAACACTAGAGATCTCCTTAAGAATGAAAAATGCCCTGGTTTTAGAACATTCTTCAGCAAGAGCCTGCAAACTCTCACCATCACCTGCAGGTCCCAGTCATTCAGAAGCACAGCTATGGGAAACCAGGCTTCACTCCATTTCTGTGTACATATCATGGGCTGTTAAATATCAACAAAGTTCTGGTAACTTCCTTGTAATGAAACTGATTTATTTTTACCTTCCTGCAAAGCTGATGTTGATTTCTGGATGTTCACATTCATATCAGAATATACTTTTATTTTTTTAGAAACTTTCAATGTACCATTTAACACCATATCTAAATTATTCTTTTGTCTTTTTGTTACCCAAATAACACCCTTTCTGGTCACATGAAAGTCTCCAGGAGCATTCTATTGTCATTGTCTACTGTCACTGTATTTTTTAACAAAGTATTTTTCTCCCTTTCTATATTATTCTATTTTCCCTTTCACAACCTAACTCTCAAAACCTAGCATTTAAAAAAAACCAAACTTCTCATGATTATTAACCTTTAACATTGTGTACCCAGAAGCACTTTGATTACTAAAGTAGCAATAACAGCTCAAAAAAAAATAAAGCTAAAAGCTTTAGATAGCAATGGCTTGTGCAATTCTGTAGCTGAACTTGTCAGTCTAATGTCCACTCTAAAATTTGAAACGGTCTCATTTTATTTTCATAGCCTTAAGTTTTACAGATATTAAATGGGTGGCAGACACCTGCTATATTATAATAATTTTTATTTACTTTAAATAAGATTTTGGCAAGGACTGGGAGGCAGATCTCATTCCAGCTTACTCTTCTGTCAGATATTTGAAAGAAAAAAAAAGCAATCTAATTTGTATCTGATTTATTTATATGTATTAGACTCTCACCTCCATGAAACTTCTGTCACCCCTGTGGTGTTGTAGATAATAGCTCTGTGTGGAATGATTTTAACATTTGGCCAATGTATTTTAGCAATAAAAAAGACCTATAGTTATCATTATGAGTACTACTTTAATTGCACAATGTAAGATATTCATCCTCAGTGCTGTGTTATTATTAGTCATTGCAGCTATTGCTGATTTCTTAGAGACTTTGAAGAGATTGTGTCACCAGTTTGGGGGCTGAATAATGTAAAGTAAATAATGAGTTTAATTGATTAAAGAAACTCAGCATCCTCCATACTAAGGGTGGAACTCATCTGCATAACGATAAACACCTAGTGTGCTTTAATATTCCCTTAAGTTGTGCTATTTAACCATGTATTGCTCTTCTAGATGAGCACATGTCTCTGTACGTCCTTCATCATATTTGACAGCCTTTGTAGTTGTGTCTCATACCTTAAAGCATCCTGGTGAAGCAGTGACAATGTTTGGAGAACTTGATTGTAGCTCAAGCATTTGACAGATATGCTGGATATTTTATTTTGCATGCAACACTCAGATTTAAAATCTGTGTTAGTAGGAATTTAGAAGAATAATTAGATAATAAGCCATTTGTTATTGTCCAACACTGGAAGAATGAGTAATAAAAGAAAAAGAATGAATAGAAATAAATTTTTAAAAAGGCCAATGTCTTAAAGCAGGTTTGTGGTACATGCTAGTTTAAATCTCTAAAGAAAATATTTCCAGATTAATTTGCCCTTATTATGCATCGAAATTTCTTTCTCTTTGAACAGAATAAAAACAAACTCATTAGTTCTTACAGTAAATTTCTGTAAAACATTTGAATTAAAGAATTTTGTTTTAAGAAAAAATCGGTAGAATGTTCTCTCCCAGGAATTCTCGGATAAAGCCAGTTAATCCAGTAATGTTCTACAAAGAGAACATCTTGAACTCTAAGAAGGAAATGAACCTGTAGCCCCTACCAAAGGATGAAATCAAGACTCTGAAGGCCAGAGGAACTCTGTGCTAGTTTTCAAGTATTCAAGGTTATTTAACAGTCCACGAGCATGTGTGAACTGATTGGCGAAACATGTGATTGAAACTTTTGGTTGTATTATAAGAATATTATTTGACATCCAAATATTTTTAAATTGGCATGCAGGTATCAGAAACATAGACCAGATGCTCTAAACAGATGAGAGCAGCAGTTGACTCAGGACCTGTTACACTAATGGCTTGACAACTACTGTTTTGGAAGGAGGTTTAACTCTTATTTGGAATTTTTATTTACCCATCAAACACAATTGTCACAATTCAAAATGAGGAGTTAAACCAAAATTCTTAATGAGATCACCTTGGAAATCTTTTCTATGTAACTTCAATGTGATGGGTTATACAGACTCAAAATTGATTTTATTTCTGCTACAAAGTGAAGCTTCAAATACTTTTAAATTTATTTTGTCTTTAGGACCTCAAGCTCAGGGTTCCACCATTATCGCTGTAAGTGTTTTAAATTGCAGTGTTAGGAATTAATGTAAGACATACTTTATCAACATAGAGCTTACCCTTTTGGGTTTCAGTTTCTTCATTTATTTTAATGCAGCAATTTCATGGCTACCAGTAATCTCATACATTTAATTTTAATTTTATCACGGTTTTCTCTGTCAGTGTTAACAAACATTGTTTGTTTGTTTAGTTCAAAGATGTCAGGATTTCATTTAAGCAGCACTAGATGATTGAACGTCATGTTGAATGTGACATTGGTATAAAAAAGTCATATTGTAGTGTGCAGAAATAGCCTACCAAGTGTTAAGTATCTGAACCTAACCCCTCTTTATATTTCCTGTTATATTATCCTGTACCATCTTGTAGTTTATTTGTTCTACAGGAAAGTCAGGTAAATCAATGGAATAGGTCACGAAACATTCAATGATTATGTGTTTGCATGCATACAAGTAATGGAATTTACTGACTCAGAATGATTGAGAGGAATTTTTTTTCTTTCCTTATATTGCTTCATTTTTTGAGAACCTCATGCATTTTGCTAGTTATTCTGTTAATTCCCCTATGGACATCTGAGTTATGAGAATGATCAACTGGGAACTTGAAGGCATAATATTGGCTTTTGTGATGGGTTTCCTACTACAGCTATGTCTGTGATAAAACAGTGCAGTTTTCCCACGCTTGAAATACTGCAGTGATTCTTTAAAGTTTAAAATACTACATAATTTATGAAGGCTTCATAATGTGTTGCAGTGCGTGGCAACTGCAGCCCGGACTCTGAGGACTGATTTCAAGTTATGATTTTGTTAAGTTATGTATTTTTAATGTGTTCTGTGGAGTTTTATTACAGTTGTTATAATTTTTATAATTGTTTAAGATGGCGCCTGGTCTAGGTTCCCCCCCCCCCCCCGAGAAGATCCAGTCTTTTCCATGTCAATCATTGGTTGCCATAGTTACTCCCGCCTTTTTGTTACTATTTTTCTGTCTATCAGTTATCCCCTCCCCATTTCCATAGCAACCCTCTAATTAGTAGTCCATCCATCAGTGTTTCCCCACTCCCAATTTCCAGATCCTTCCCTGAGCTGGTCCCAGTGATTGGGCCAAATCTCCTGTTTCCTCCCTGTATGTATTTGATTAGTTCATATAATGTGTCTATTATCCATACTGCTTTGATATTGGTCCTGGGGCGAGGGTCAACTCCCCAGGCCAACCTTTATAAGCCTATGTTAACCCCTCCCACTTCGCTGTTTCTTCTCGGCTCCCTACCTCCCTCCACGTCCCTTCTCCTTAAATAAACCAACCCTGCTGCGGAGAAAACAGCTGCCTCTCGCCTCCATCATTTACCTGCTCCCTTTAGCTGGCGCGCCTCAGAGAAGACGTCGAGCCGTCCTGGAGAAATCAGCCTGAGGCAGCCTCTCCCATAGACGGAGTGGGCTCGGGTTTCCTAGGATCCAGGGACATTTTGTTTCTCTACGACTGCTGGAGTGGTTTGTGGGTCTCCAGCTGGGCTCCCTTCTCTCCTGTCCGAAATCTTCGGACTCCAGCAGTTGGCGTGGCGCCCAACGCGTGGCGTGGCCGTCGATCCCCTGTGGATTAGGTCACGCTCTGCGTGACTGAAGAATCCGTGTATTCTTCCCTGGGCGCGCCAACACCCGCTGTCGTAGCAGGTCCCGGGTCACTCGGGACTGCGCTCCAGCGGGATCTACGGGCAGACGCACCTCGAGCACCAAGAGCCGCCCGTGGAGCAGGACTTCTAGGAACCGGCCCTATCCTGCCGCGACTTCGGATTTGGTGAGTCCCGACCCTATGTCCCTTCCCTTCCGCGTTTACTGCCCTTCAGTTTGTGCTCCTTCTGTGGCTCTGTCCCAGAAGCGTTTTTACTGCCCCGTCTTACTTTCTCCTTCGGACCTTTCCCTTCGCTCACTTCACTCTGTGTGGTTTCGTCCCGGTGTCATTTTTCACCGCCCCGCTTCGGTTCGCCCCCTCATCCCGATTCGTGAGTCGCGGTTGTCGCTTTCTTACATGTCTGGGCTTGCCCTGCAGTGGTTTCTACCCCAGGGATTTTGCTCTTTTTGTTTCGTTTTAAGCGGGGGTCGCTCCTCAGTCGTTACTGGGAAACTTTCCCCCTCCTTTTTACCTACCCGATTCTGAGCTTGCCTTGTGGGGGCGTCCCCAAGGATTTTGCTCTTTTCTTTTTGTGTTTGCACTGTGAGCGTGCTCCGGGGGCGTCCCCGGAAATTCTGCTCCTTTCCGTCTGTCCCCGTTCTTCCCCCGTCGGTCCACCTGCATGTTTCCCCCCGGTTTTTAGAAGCACTGAGTTGTAGAATTTATAGCAATGGGTGCTGAGCTCTCTACAACTCAGCGAGAGGCAGTTAAGAAAGTTATCGCGTTACTTGTTAATGAAGATGTTGAAGTTGATGAAAAAAGGGTAGTCAAGTTAGTGGTATGGGTCTCCTCCCAGTTTCCAGACGCGTCCCCGACCAATTTAAGACTCTTCCATTTGGGAAGGAGTTTTGATTAAAATTGCAGATTTGGTTCGGTCGAGGAGATTATCACATAAGGAATCGCGCGATTGGAAAAGCACCTACATTGGTGAAGCAGGTCCTTAAAGTCCTGCGAGACAAGAGAGATAGGAAACTGGGAGAACACCCTGCCCCTCCACCCCGGCCCCCGAAGTTCGAAAGTTCCGCTTTCTCCAAGCCCCGTGTTCCTACCCCTCAGCCCTCCCCACATGCTCCTGTATGTCGGCCCGGCATCTTGAGAAGGGCAAACCCCGACCACAACGGGCAGGAGCCGCTCCATCTTCCTGGCCCCTCTCAAGACAGCCGCAAACCCCGCAGTCAGCGTGCAACGGCCGGCACGCTGGCTTCTCCCTTCTCCCGATCCTCGCCTGTCCTTGCTCCCCGTTTCCCAGTTATCAATTCCCCTCATGTTAACAAAAAACTCCGTTTAGGGTGCCGGCACGAGATGGCTCCTATGAAGCACAAGATGCCGGACACCCTGAACCCACGTGGCCCCCCCTCCCAACCCCTTGATCTTCCCGCCCCCGACCCCGTCCCTCCCATGGGACTCCCTGGCCCCTCCTAAGTCATCCCTAGACCTTCCTCCCTATGTCAATCCCCTCCCCTATCCTGCCTCCGCCCCTGTCCCTCCCCCCGAAACGCCCACTGCTGCCGCAACGCCCACATTCCCACGGGCAACTCCTCCTCTCCCTCCGGCTCCACCTGCCTCTTGGGTCCCGCCCAGAACTCCTCCCCCTCCTGCCCCAACCTCCACTCAGGGGGTGGGAACCCATCAGCCGTCCCACGCCCCCGCAGGCGTCACCCCCGAGAGCCGCACCCCGAGGCACCGGAGGTCCCCGCCTCCCTTCCGGGTTCCCACGGCTCGCCCCTTGCGAAATCGTGGGAACTCCGGGAAGTGAGAGCGTGGGAAAACCGGTCGCCCCTGCTGCAAAGACCATATCAGCAGCCCCAGTCTCATACCACCGGACACGGGGGGGGGGGGAACAGAAGTGCGGTGGGCCCCAGTTCCACGCGCCATCATAAAGGAACTGTGCAAGGCCCAAAACAATACGGGGGAGACAGTGAGTATTTCCGGAGTCAGCTCCACAGTGTCATAATAGAACATGAGCTGACTCCGGCAGATCTGAGGCAGATTTTTTCCAGCCTGCTGCCCAGATCCAAATACTCAAGGTGGGAGTTCAATTGGGAGAAATTCCTAGAGCAACTCCTACCCACCCTGGGGAACCCCAATTGGGGTAACGATGGGGACGGCCACAAAATCACAATAGATCACTTGGTGGGGAAAGGAGAGTGGGAAGAGGCACTGAAATGTGCGGAAAATATACCTACCGTGGCACTTCAGAAGAGCGCCTTGGAGGCCGAAAGGGCCTTCATCAAGGTTGTCACGGGGGTGCCGGCGGTCCCCGTTTCACATCTTTTCCAGGGTCCCACGGAGTCGTTCGATGAATTCGTCGACCGACTCCAAGCAGCAGCAGATTTCGAGGGAGTGGAAGGGCAGAGAGAGACACCTTGCTGAGGATAGTAGCCAGCGCCAATGCAAACAAGGCGTGTAAGGCTGCTATCCTCAGCCTGCCCCTCCACCCGAAACCATCCCTCCGTGAGATCATGGACGTCTGCGCCACCAAAGTGCCCCAAACTGCCATCTCATCGGAGCTTTTCAAGAGAAAAGATCGCGTGCGCAGACGTCCAAGAAGATCCCGAGGACCCCTCAGCTGCTGCTGCCACATCGCCTCCTGTGGGGACCCCTGGACCTGGACTGCAACGCCCCCCGCGACCCCCGCCGCCGAACACTGCTTGTCACCTGTGCGGGGAAGCATCACATTGGATGCCAGACTGTCCGCTTAAAGCGGCATTCAATCAGTTTCGGAGAGAGTTCCCGTTGGGAACTGTAGGGAGGGGGCGCGGCCAGGCCCCAAAAAAACCCATAGGGCCGCGCAGCCCCCCCTGCGCGCTGCAAGAAATACGGGCGGGCCAGTAACATCCAATTACAGGGGGGAGGGAAGTGTCGAGGCCCCGCTGCCAGCCAGCCCCGCACCATCAGGGGCAAAGACCCAGCTCCCCTCTGGGAGCTTTTCTACCGGATGTGACTTAAAAAATCTGACGTGACCTCTGCTTTACTTTCCAGCTTCTCTCGCCTGAACTGCCCGACACTGGACGCACTGACAGGACCATTGATTCCAGCCGGTTTGGTCCTTCCCTTGACTTGCAGACGGCGGAGACTGTCCATCTTCGTACCTCTGATACCTCCGCCGTCCTGGTGCGATTCGGAAGCAGTTCGGGTAATGGGAATGCCCTCCAGGGCCATTTACTGTTGTGGGAAGAGTCGGCTGCACACCTGCCGACCTTCAGGTGTTTCCATCTACACATTCAATTAACACAGGCCAAGAATTTCTTACAATTTACATTTCATGTGTCCGCCCCCCCATTTTCATCCCCCAGGGCACTACCATCGCCCAAGTTTCCCTGCCTCACGTCCACAAAATCCTACAGTGGCGTGGTGCAGAAGTTGGGGGCCCGAAGCCACGGATTCATGCCGGATGGTTCGGGGGAGAGAAAATTTCAAGATCAGGGGAATGGTAGACACAGGGGCCGATGTCACGGTCATTCCTACCAAGGATTGGCCGTCGCATTGGGACTTGCAAACCGTGGATGGCCGCATCCAAGGTGTTGGGGTTTCTCAATTGGCTAAACAAAGTAAGAGCATTGTTGAAATTACGGGACCGGATGGGCAATTGGCTAAAGTTCGCCCATTCATTTTGGATTACACCGAGCCTCTCTGGGAAGGGACAACCCTCGCCCAGTGGGGAGCAAAAATTGACCTTCCTGCTCCCCCGGTTTTTCGGGCAGCGGCTGCTGAAGAGCGCCCCACCTGGAAATTGAATTGGCTTTCAGATAAACCTGTCTGGGTGAGTCAGTGGCCGCTCAATAAACAAAAATTAAGCGCGCTCCAGGAACTCGTGGAGGAGCAAGTCGCCAAGGGCAACCTGGTGGAGTCCATGTCAGAGTGGAACTCCCCAGTGTTTGTCATCCGCAAGCCATCTGGGAAGTGGCGGCTCCTCCACGACCTCCGGAAGATCAATGAAATTATTAAAGACATGGGTGCCCTTCAGCCAGGGATGCCATCCCCCACGATGCTCCCCAAAGACTGGGAATTGGCAGTAATAGATATAAAAGATTGCTTTTTTCAAATTCCCCTCCACCCAGACGACGCCCCACGCTTTGCCTTCACGGTTCCAGTTCGGAACCGTGAGGCTCCCTGCAGGAGGTACCACTGGAAAGTTCTTCCACAAGGAATGAAGTCCTCGCCTGTGATTTGCCAGTGGTACGTGTCATCCTGCTGGCCCCCATCCGGGAACAGTTCCCGGATGTCGTCGTTCAGCATTATATGGACGACGTGTTGGTCTGTGCCCACAACAGTGAATTGCTAACCACAGTCCTCTCCAGAGTCATCGATTGTTTAACCTCTGTAGGGTTCGAGCTTCAGGAGGAAAAAATTCAGAAGGTGCCCCCTGGAAATATTTGGGCCTGGAAATTACCAAGAGGACCATTGTTCCTCTACGATTGGCTATCCACCCTAAGGTGGAAACCTTAGCAGATGCCCATTCCTTGTGTGGGGCGTTGAATTGGCTGAGACCCTGGCTGGGTATCACCAATGAAGACCTGGCCCCCTCTTTGATCTTCTTAAGAGAGGAGAGGGTGAGGAGCTTTGTTCTCCTAGGGCTCTCAGCCCAGAGGCATTAGATCGCCTGGAAAAGCTCTTAAAGACGATTGAGACAAGGCAGGCCCACCGTTACAACCCGGGCCTGCCATTCAAATTTATTATACTTGGGAAACTGCCACACCTCCATGGTATCATCTATCAGCGCGAGACCCCCGCAAGCCCAAAACATCGGGGAAGAAGGGCCAAGGTACTGATGAGCCCCTCTTAATCATAGAGTGGGTTTTCCTCAGTTACCATCGGTCCAAAAGAATCAGCAGGCCACACGAGCTGGTGGCAGAACTGATCCGCAAAGCGAGATCGCGGATCAGGGAGCTGGCAGGTGTTGATTTCACGTGCATCCACATACCAATTGAATTAAAAGATGGTAAATTTAATTGGCAATGTTAAATGATCTTCTAGAGGAGAGCGAAGTTCTTCAGTTTGCGCTCGCGAACTACACAGGAAAAATTGACGTAGTGCGGCCCTCTTTCAAGTTATTCGGTTCGGATTTAGATTGCTTTAAATTTTCAGCGAAGAGGGTCCAAAGCAGAGTGCCGCTGGATGCCCTACCGTTTTACAGACGCGTCTGGTAAGACCCACAATTCTGTTATGACGTGGGTAAACTTACAAACTCAGCGGTGGGAAGAAGATGTCACAGTTGTTGAGGGTTCCCTCAAGTTGCTGAGTTAGACGCAGTCGTTAGGGCATTCGAGAAATTTAAAGATCAAGAATTTAATTTGGTTACGGACTCTGCCTACGTCGCCGGTGTAGTTTCGAGAGCAGAAAATGCTGTCCTCCAAGAGGTCACCAATCCGGCCCTTTTTAATCTGCTCCAGCGTCTCATTCAACTAATCTCCCACCGAGAGCAGATGTTCTATGTCATGCACGTGAGATCACACACCGACCTTCCTGGGGCCATCGCGGAGGGGAACCGCCGAGCTGATGCTCTGGCTGGGGACCCTGCGCGAGCCAAAGCCTACTTGGCTGACCCCGTGGACTGGCTCATGGCTGCCACGGTCCGGATGGCCACGCTCCCGGAGGTGTTCCAGCAAGCCAAGCTGAGCCACCAGCTCTTTCATCAGAATGCGCCTGGCCTGGTTCGCCAGTTCCACCTAACACGCGACCAGGCCAAGGCCATTGTGGCCACATGCCCGCACTGCCAACAGCACCAGCTACCATCCTGGCCAGCGGGCGTGAATCCCAGGGGGCTTGCAAGCTGTGAGGTGTGGCAGACAGATGTCACACATATCCCTGAATTCGGCCGTCTCAAATTCGTCCACGTGTCAGTTGACACATTCTCCGGTGCGATCTATGCCTCTGCCCACACAGGAGAGAAAGCCTCGGATGTTGGACGTCATCTCCTCCAGGCTTTCTCTGTCTTGGGTATCCCTAAGGAAATAAAACTGACAACGGGCCCGCATATGTTTCCAGAGAACTCCTAGTTTTCCTACAGAGGTGGGGAATAAGGCACAAGACGGGCATCCCTTATTCCCCCACTGGACAGGCTGTAGTGGAGAGGACTCACCAAAAAATCAAAAAAGTCCTCAATAGATTGGCACCGATTCGTAAAACAGAGTCACCGCATTCCCAGCTTGCCCGAGCTCTTTACACATCAACTTTTTAAATTGCTCTTTTGATAACTTAGATCCGCCGATCTTGCGGCACTTCCGAACGCACCAGGCTCTGCCGGCCAGGGAGAAACCACCGGTGTTGGTGAAAGATCCAGAGACCTGGAAGGTTGTGGGCCCCTTCGATCTACTGACCTGGGGAAGGGGGTACGCCTGCGTATCCACCCCCTCAGGCCCGAAGTGGGTCCCCTCCAAATGGGTCAGGCCCTTGTGCCTCGGACAGCACAGGCAACAGTACCACCAAAGCAAGTCACGTCAGCATGCTGGCGGCGGAAAAAGAAGACCATCAGTCCTCGGCACCCCCATCCCAATTGATCAGACCTGTCCCCCTCCTCCATACTAGGGAACCTAGATTCAGACGCCAGTGACTTATGTTATTTGTTCTCCCTTTCTTTTAGATTTGTGCCCAGCGAGGATGGAGGCCAAAGCAACAAACCTTTACATCTTTCTCGTGTTGCTGATCGCCTCCACGTCCAGCCAGGAAACGCCTAGAAAGAGCGCCAAGAACATCTGGACAGAGCTCGCCCGGTCTCTGGGCCAGGACCATGTTTGTCTGAGTGCTGACACGGCCACAGACCCCTGTCGTCTTGCCTGGTGGGGATCCCTTTGCCTTCCTCCTCCCTCCCATTCCCCTGGAGCGTTGCTCTAGACAACATGAAGCTGGTTCCAGATCCCACATGGATCTGGAACCGAACCATCGTACGTGCCCCGATATCCTCTGACCCCCCTCTGAATTCAAACTGCTCGGCGTCGCCAATGCTTCTATATGTTTACATTTTTCCATCCCCGAATTTTACCTCAAATACCACCGCACCTCTTCCCCCTGGATCCGGGTAGTCCCGACTCCGAGAAAAAATTCCACCACTTTAGCTGCCGGAGAAACTTCTTCATTCGGGGGCCATCCACGGGGATTTCTTCCCTTGCACCCTCCCTGACAATTTATATTTTATTTGCGGCGACCGAGCATGGAAAGGCATCCCCTCCCATCTTATCGGAGGCCCCTGTACGATTGGCCATCTGTCCCTGCTTACGCCCAGCGACCCAAATTCGAACGATTGGCCTTCCAAATTCCCTGAAACTATTCCAATTCGATCCAAAAGAGACCTCATCGAATTCGACCAAAACTGCGACTCAGAAATTAATCATTGGAGTCACGCCAAAAGGGCCGCAGTTTCTTTCTTCATCCCAGGTTTGGCAGCCGCGCAGGCACTGAGTGAATTAGGCAAAGTCGAGTGCTGGGCAATTAAGCAGGCGAACGCCACTTCAACAGCCATCGCCGGCCTCTTATATGATGAGAAGATTACCAGGCAAGCAACTCTTCAAAACCGAGCTGCCATTGACTACCTTTTGCTTTTGCATAAGCACCGGTGCGAAGAGTTCAGGGGGCTCTGCTGTTTTAATTGTCATCAAAGGCCACAAATGTCGAAAAAAGCACTCGACGACATGCGTTCCTTGGTCCATTCCATCCGACAAGAGACCGGGACCTGGCTGGACGACCTGTTTAACAACTGGAACTTATCCTCCTGGGCCAAATCTGTTTTTAAAGACTTATTTTAGTTATTATCTCGGTTTTAACTGTTTTTGTGTTAGGTTGTGTTCTTTGGTTTCTTCTTAAGAGATTATTATTCGAGCTTTAGAATCCCCAGCAGTCAACGCCGTTGCCCGCCTGGAAGACGATGTCGGAGCAGAATTGCAACATCTACAAGTTTCATCCTTCCATCAGCTCCAGACTCAACTTATGTCAATACCAACTGATGACATCCCCCTCTTTTCCATTTTTTATTTGTATAAAAAGGGGGAGATGTTGCAGTGCGTGGCAACTGCAGCCCGGACTCTGAGGACTGATTTCAAGTTATGATTTTGTTAAGTTATGTATTTTTAATGTGTTCTGTGGAGTTTTATTACAGTTGTTATAATTTTTATAATTGTTTAAGATGGCGCCTGGTCTAGGTTCCCCCCCCCCCCCCCCGAGAAGATCCAGTCTTTTCCATGTCAATCATTGGTTGCCATAGTTACTCCCGCCTTTTTGTTACTATTTTTCTGTCTATCAGTTATCCCCTCCCCATTTCCATAGCAACCCTCTAATTAGTAGTCCATCCATCAGTGTTTCCCCACTCCCAATTTCCAGATCCTTCCCTGAGCTGGTCCCAGTGATTGGGCCAAATCTCCTGTTTCCTCCCCTGTATGTATTTGATTAGTTCATATAATGTGTCTATTATCCCATACTGCTTTGATATTGGTCCTGGGGCGAGGGTCAACTCCCCCAGGCCAACCTTTATAAGCCTATGTTAACCCCTCCCACTTCGCTGTTTCTTCTCGGCTCCCTACCTCCCTCCACGTCCCTTCTCCTTAAATAAACCAACCCTGCTGCGGAGAAACAGCTGCCTCTCGCCTCCATCATTTACCTGCTCCCTTTAGCTGGCGCGCCTCAGAGAAGACGTCGAGCCGTCCCTGGAGAAATCAGCCTGAGGCAGCCTCTCCCATAGACGGAGTGGGCTCGGGTTTCCTAGGATCCAGGGACATTTTGTTTCTCTACGACTGCTGGAGTGGTTTGTGGGTCTCCAGCTGGGCTCCCTTCTCTCCTGTCCGAAATCTTCGGACTCCAGCAATAATGAATTGTTTGGCAGATGTGAAAGATAGGTTATGTAATCACTTCATTCTAAAAAGAAAATAAAGGCAAAAATTTAGAAGGAGGAAAGACATTTGTTAAAATCCTTTGCAAACTTCCGAAGAATTTTGCATGCTGCTATGTGCCAGCATAATTTGTTCTCTTCTAGGGCAGATTTCTGTCTTTACTTTTGTAATAAATTGGAGCAATAATGACAGTATAGCTGTTTACTTTTCTTGGCCTTATAGAACAAGAAAGTGATAGGCATAGGAAATTGACAGAGATAATACTGTACTTTGCACATCACTATCAGAACGATTAATGAACTGAGATTATGGGGTGATATCCTACTTTGAATCACTGAGATAATCATTACTGTTACCTTCTTTGATGTAGTTCAGCCTCAGTGAAGATGACTGCAAAAATACCTGAAATAATATATTAATCAAATGTTTTGTAAAAATGAATGAAATTAAATAAATTTAATTGCAAAACACTATGTTAAAGCTTCTTTTAAGTTGGTAGCTTGAACTTCCTTAATTTGTCTTCTCCTTTTTTCTGACTGCAAAAATGTCCAATTTTATACACTTGGTTATTTTTGCTGGAAGAAAAGTTTATATTTCAAAGTGCAACAAGATGCCTAAGTAAACAAATCATTAACTACTATTTAACATGAATAGACCAAACTGTTATCAAGAAAAAATAACCTAGTATTCTAGTGTAATGATTTATCTAATCAAATGATACTTTGATATTGTAGTACTTAAAGCAAAAATTACCATTAAGCATTTAATTTTGTAATGTAACTTCTCCTGATTGAAATAGTTCCTTGAGGTCTTCAGTTTGTAATGATGAACAAAAAATAGTTGATAAACACCGTTCATTAATCTTAGTGAAACACTGAAATTGTAGTGAAACACTGAAATGAGTTGCCAAGAGAGACTTATTTCTGTTCTTGGACACATTCAAAGCTCAGTTGGATAAGGCCAGACCTGAGTTAGTTTTGACATGTTTTTAGGAACAAATTGGATCTGTTGAGAGCCCTCAGAAGTTTCTTCCAGTCTCCACAATTCTGATTCTTCAAACAACATTGATATTACTGTTACAGTTTATTGCTACTGGTGATATTTACTATAAAATACCAATACTGGCAACAATTTACTATTCACGGATACTGTTACTAATAATTTCTGGTTTAATAAAAATTCAGAAGAATTATAAGGAAGACATGAAAAATTGTGATCAACAAATAAGAAAGCTCAAGGTTAACCTCACCACAGGTCTAACCATTCCTTTCATTTGACATTCCTCTAATATCCCACTATACTTTTTTCTTTGTACTTTTGGGTTTTTTTGGGTTTTTTGTTTGTTTTGTTTGTTTGTTTTGGTTTCTCATGTTATTTTGAGATTGCTTAAACAAATTAGTGACATTTTTGAAAGTCTATAACTGTAGCAACAGTATACATGGGTTTCTAATCTGTCTGCTGGGTCACCCTACAGCAAGTACCCAGAGGTTGGGATTTTTCCAGCAGTTTGTTACATGATTACATTTGATGTTGCAGTCATGAACTTCTGAATAATCCTATTTTCTTGATCACTTTAATTCACTCTTTTAATAAAGAAGGAGAAAATCTTTATGTAGATTGCATCCTTGGGGATATATGCACAAAGGTATTTTGTCATCAGTATCTTTCATAACAAGGACATAATCCTCAGGAACACTCTGAATTGTCATTCATATGAAATGCATGTCATCTGTAGTAGGCAGTAAAGCCTACTAATGATAAAATACTAAGCTAACAACCTGTTAAGACCTTACCTGCATTGACATTAAAGACAGAAATTTGATACACTGGGTTTTTTTTCCTTGTTAGCAGAATCTTGCCATTATGGAAAATTTCAGAAAAAAAAATAGTATTGGAGATCATAAAGAAATCACAGAATCACAGAATAAACTGAGTTAGAAGGGACTCACAAGGATCATCTAGCTGAATCATTCACTCTAGAAATATTTCTAAGATGTATTTCTTCCCTAAGGAAGTATTACAGAAGGTTTCAGAAGCCCTTTCAGAAGCTTCAGTTCATTTTGAAATTATAACTTCCTGACTGAGAGTTTTCACTGAGAAGACTGACCACTTTGGAGTCAATTTATTTCAGTCCATCCTAATCTATCCACTTCATTTTGTACGAAAGAAAATAAGTACAAGGTCTCTGAACTTTACTGACATTATGGATATAACTCACTAATAAAGATAGTGGCATATAGATCTAGGCATTTACATTAAGTATGAGAATAAAAGCTAAGCTAGTGTTTCCTTCTATACTTTGAGGTTCTTCTTTTCCTGTCAATAGATAGAAATCTCCCTTAAATGCAGCAGCCACCTATATAATTCATGGTTTTCATCCCATGTTTTGAAGTTTTTTGATTGTGTTACTGGAGACTTAAAACTGCATTTGACACAGTAAGTAGCATTTCATATATCTAAGGCGGCCATGACAATTACACAGTCGGTAAAGTTATGACATCACCATAATTGCATTTCCTATATTGTTCTGAAAATTGACATTTTTTTATTAGCTTAGACAAAATATCATTTACCTGGACTGTGTATATGCATTTAGAAGAAACAAGGCTTTATTTTTTAATGTATAGCATCTGAGATAGTAATATGTGTAAAGAGAGTTCTGTAAAATATTAACTTTATAACATTGTGTCTGTAGACACTCTTTGGTACTTTTTATTATTAAAATTAGGTCTATTACTGAATAAATATATATTAAAATTGGGGAAGCTCAATTATCATGCAAAAATTTTAAAACCTATTGATTTTAATACTTTCAAGTATTTCATTGCTTCCCATTGCTTTAGTTATCTGTTATCAAATCTAGTAGATGCATCTACCAGATGGAAATCTTATATTATTTTATTTTTATTTCCCTTGGCTCTTGGTAGGACGAGGCAAGGTGAGGCAAGACAAGGAAAAATCCATGTGATAATTTAATTTTTTAGGTTTGGAGACAATTTTAGTTAACAATCTGTTAACTAAATTGGAAATTTCCAATTTCCATTGCAGTCCAATAACATAATATTTCTGTTGAGTTTATCTTTAATGATGAGAGAAATCTTTAATTATTTCCTTATTCTGTTCTCATCATTAAAAAATTGCCATGTTATAGTTTTCCTTTTTTCTTTGAACTTCAGTTTGTATATTCCCATAACATTCAATGTTTAATATTTAAACATGCTTACCAAATTAAACAGTAATCTTCAAGAGATCATCAATAAACTTGAGCTCAGAAAACAAAACTCAGATTTAATCAAATTTCCATTTAAATTAGTACGTTGTCTTTTGTTGCTACACTCGAAGTCAAGGGTAAAAATCTGTTTATTTCAGTGTTGTTGGGATTGTTCTCCAAGTGAAAACATATAAGGAAAGCAAAACTAAAGAAATATTTTTGCAGATAGTATTTTAGCTGATGTTGGCAGAGTAATTCTATCAACAATAAATTTATATTAGCAATGAGTAGTTTGAAGACAATAAGAGTTTCCATTATTTATTAGTATATGGCTAAAAGATTTTCCATATTTTCCAAAGTAAATGTATGGTAGAAAAAAATCAGCTACCATCATGAATTAAAGATATTTCATGTGGGAATTCTAGCAAACACAGGTAGAAAAAAACCTTCTCATTTATTAAAATTGTTAAATCTGATGCATGTTATGAAGTAAAAAAGGCTTGGAAGCATGAATAGGAAATAAAGCTTGGAGAGCTGTGCTTTGATATTTTAATGTACCTCAAATTTACAGGCCAGTTACTTGAAAGCTCCTTGCAGGACTTGTAGTGGTGTATTGACACATTTCTCTCAAGCATATATAATGAATTTATAGTTTATGAAAATTAGAGCTCACAAAGTGCTTTTTACTGGATTCCTATTTTAAAATGTTTGCAAAATCTCTAAATTCAAAATCCGCTTTGAAGTACTAAGTACTTCTGAACTTTTTGAATGAGGGAAATAATATATCCATGATATATACAGCTAAAGCAGAGATCTGTTGCATCCATGAAGACAGTAACCCACCAAGCAGATTACAGAATTTGGTTGTTATGAAATCCAACATAAGCACAGTGATAAGTCATAAATGTGCATGTGCTTGTCTCTTTCCTCTTTGTTTTCTCTGACTGGGACTATGGGCTAGGAGTTGTTTAAAATTCCAAATGTCTTGGAGATGTGAATGTTAAATTACAAAGATCCTGATAGAATTTTGTGAATGTAAAAATGAATCAGAGGATAAATTATGTTACAGAAAAGGGAACCTGAAATCTTTTTACACAGTTGGAAAACAGGGCTGAGTGAGGTTACAGGTGAGAAATCTGAAGATAACGTTTTCCCCCATGTAACGCATCCAGTATCACACGGTGTACAACACAGACAACCCTGTGCAGTCTTCTCCCTTATCTGATAGCAGGGGAGCAGCTGCACTTGCTTGCAAATTACCTGGGGAGGTATGTAAGAAAAGATTTTTGCTCCTCTATACAAACGGATCAAGATTTCACCCCTAGGGGATACCTCTATGACAAATACATTCCTGACCCTGAATAACTGATTTGAAGTTAAAATATTCCATAAATCATAAAAATGTTCCAGGAAACACATTATTTTTGACTCCCCTTTAATAAAGACTGCAAGGGCAGGCTTCTCATATGTCAAGTCTTGAGTTTGTCTAAAGTGATACAGGCTTCAACTTGGCTTTCTTCCTGCTTAACATTGTCACTTAAATGCAATGAGCCACCCCAACTTCCCAGTACTCCACTGTTTGGAAATGAAGTTAGCACTCAGAAATAGAGATTTATATCACATAATCTGATTTTGACCTTCTAATACACAATTTCTGTGCTTTTATGCCCAGATTCACCATGGAAACTGGGGCATTCAGAAAGCTCTAAAGTCAAACAGAATGTGATAGATATTGCTGAGTCCAAAGTGAGTCCAGTCTTGGTTATCACAGAGCTGTTAGATGTGATATAGACGGCTCTGGCACAAAGTGCACTCTTTGGGCAAATACAAATCTTTTGTCACTATGGAAATACTTAATGCACTTTGGAAAGAATTTACTCAGAATTCTACTACTGGAGTTTCTGAAATGAGAAAGAAAATACAAAGACTCTTATTTTTTTCTAAAGGAAATTATCCTTTTGGTGTTGATTAACTTGTTAGATTCATCTTATTACGTGTCTCTCCAACAAGAAGATATTTAAACTCCTTTCCTGTGTGTCCAAGACAACACTTGAGCCATTAAATTCCTCTTTTATTCCTACTATATATACCTCTCAGATCTAGGCTTTTAGGTACAGAAATTATGGAGAGTTTCATAGACTATTGAGGGACATTTTGTTGGGTTATCTCTGAAGGCAAATTTTATTACTGGCTGTAGACACTCACTCCTTCCTTTGCAAGAACATGCTCTCTTCTGCTTTTTATCTAACTTCAAGCCTTCCTTTTTCTTTGATTTTTTTTTCTTACTTTGGATCTATCTTCTACTTATTTCTTCCTCATTGATCTCAATGTCTGCTACAAACACCCAAATTTGGAATTTCCAGTGTTGTTGCTAAAACATTTTTACTCTTATCTGATACTATTGACACTACTATGTGAGTGCTCTCAATGTTGCCCAGAAACTATCAAGTTCATACTTGCAACGCTTTTTTTACCTTAGAGACTTTTATAAACAGTGTTCTACTTTAGCCTTGATTCCTCTACCTAGTTCTAATTAATTACAGGTATTTTCTTAAATTTCCTACTGTTTGCATACCAGAGCAACAGTGTGGCATGTTTGCCAGATTCTGCCTTTGTGCTCATACAAAATTTCTACTCTTGAATTAAGTGCTTTCCTGGCTCTCTGCAGATGTCTTAGATAGTTAAAAATGTTCTACAAAAATGCAAAACAAATGAACAGTTTCTGTAAGAATTAATAGACTCAAACAATCATTTTGACTACATGAAAAATATCCTCATCAGTGTGTTGCTATCAAACTCCCCTTTTCTTACCATCTTTATCCCCTAGGAGCATAAAATTTCTACCTCAACCAACATAAATCTTTCTCCATGGAAGTTCAGATTAAGCAGGAAGGGAAGACAAATGTTTCTCTGTCCCTCCTTTTAATTTTCCACGTTATATCAAGTCATTTGAAAATGAAAACTTTCTTTTGGGTACAGGTCTCTGCAGGTTCAGGAAGGGATTACTCAGGGCCAAGTGATTTCACCAGTTGGCTATTTTGCCCTTGAGAAAAAGTGGCCACTGTCTTATAATTAGCTGTCATTAAAAAGTTAATGTGGGAAAACCTGAAGGATTTCTAAGCTCATTTAGAGATTGAAGTAGATTTTTAACAGGTTTAACTTAAGCCCTCTTTGCCACAAAGATATATTGCTGGCTCATAGTACTGGCTGTGGCAAGGGTGGGTAATTTTTCTTCATAGTAGTGTGTGTGGGGTTATGTTTTAGATTAGTCACCAAAGCAGTGCTGGTAGTAGAGGGATGTTTAGTTATTGTTACACAGTGCTTACCCAAAGTTGAGGACTTTTTTGCTTCCAACTTCGCTCTCCCAGTGAGGAGGTGGGGGTGCACAAGAAGGAATGATGTCAGGACAGGTGACTCAAACTGATAAAAGAGATATTCCATATCATATGTTGTCATGCTCAGCAATAAAAGGTTGGAGGAAGAAGAACAGAGCGGATGTTCCTGGCATTTGCCTTCCCAAGTAAACACTGTGCATGCTGAAGCCCTGCTTTTCTGGATGAACACATGATAATGGGAGGGAGTTAATCAATCCAATATTTTGCTTTGTGTGCATGGCTTTTGCCTTACCTATTGCACTTTCTCAACCCAAAAGTATTCTCATTTTTACCCTTCTGATTTTCTGCACCCCCATCCCACTGTGTGGGGGAGCAAGCAAGAAGATGGGTCTTGCTTAGCTGCCTACTGGGGCTCACACTGATGTTCATCCAGACTCCTAGGTCCTTTCCTTACAAGCTTCTTGGTCATATTCCCTGGGATATTCTGGTGCATGAGTCTGCCATTCTTGAAATTAGGTAGTTCCAGTTGCTGCTTAAAACTAAGTCTTGTACTTTACCTTAATCAAATTCATAGGTGGGGTATGCCATGGCAGTAACTACTCATCTTCAGTGTTATTCTTAACTCAGATTTTGCATATACCTCCTTTTTTTTCTTTTTTTTTCTTTTTTTCTTTTTTTTACTGATAATAAGTCCACAGATGAATTAGGAAAAAAAAAAAACAGCCTCATTCTGGACTGTTCAAAGAAAGCTGCAGAAAATATTTTATGAGTTGCTATTCTACAAGATAGCTTCTGCAGCCTTATTGATTCATTAAGATGTAAAGAAATATCCACTGCTTTGGTTCCCTCTAAGCATGTGAATTTATTTATTGTTGCAGCTTGAAGATAAAAAGCAAAATACAGAATTTGGAGTAGTCCGTATTACTATGCTTATAATTTAAAATGTACTATCCCTATATTTATATATACATTTTATCTCATAAAAGCACTGGTAGATTTCTGAGAAAATGTAGTTGCCATGGGAAACAAAAAATAGATTTATTGTGTTTATTTTTGCCAGGGAGTTGCTGGTGCCTGGAGGTGTGCTGCTTAGGTAAGAACAACTGTAAGATACTATTGTTACAGGAGCAGAATGCCATGTTTTGATCTCAGAATTCATATGAAGATCCCATCTTTTTCCAGAGGTAGCCTAAATGAAAGCAATGGAATAGATTAGTAGTTGACTGTAATGAGGAAATTTTCCCATGCACCTGAAAATGATGACCAGCCTTACCCTGAGGAAGGGAAAGTAAATGACAAATATCTGGACGAAAAAAACAAACAACATGATTGATCACAAATTATATTGAAAGAATAATAAAATAATCTAAATAATGTCATAAAATTAGCATAATTGCATATCAAGGTACCATAATGAGCTTAAGAAAGCTACTTTTTAGGAGTATCATTTAAGAAAATAAGTATTTGAAATCAGTTATTTTATTTGGCTTAGAAGCATGTGCTGTAAAGTGAAAAGCCTGCTACCATAACTGCAACCTTTGATTTTTTTAAGATGTTCTGTACGCTTACATTTTTTTTCTCCTTTCCAACGTCATTGAGCTTTACCTTAGTTTGAATCTGTTCTAATAAAAGAACAATCTAATAAAAGAACATCACTTCTGTGACAGCTATCAAATCATTCTGTAATACTATGGCACTTTGTTCTTCTTTTGTTAGAAGAAGCAAAACTCTGGTGGAAATGTTGCAGTTATGGTGTATTTTGTTCTCAGTATTTTCTTTGTCATCAGCTTTAGCCTCTTCAGTGATTCCCAGTCTCTCTATGGGAAGAAAGTCAGATGGGGAAATGACAATTAAGGCACATTGAAATATGGAAATAGTTTGTTGGGTGCAGTTTTCATTATTGTGAAACAGCTTGCTGCAACTCTTATTAGGAATGTAAGCTTATCTGTCAGAGTATTGAAATGATTTGTGCAAAGTTGGTGCCTCAAAAGACTGCAATAACAGATTGTCAATTTTGTGTAAGGTAGAATTTCAAATAGTGTCTTAGATGAAAAAGGGTTATGAAGGCTAGTATCAAAGTGAAGCTGACATTTTATTTTTTCCTCTTACATTATTTTCTAATGTACTTTCAAATCAAGGAATGAGAAAATTGCATAAATGGGTCCATCAAGAAAGTGAACTTAGTCCTCATTTTTAAAAATTGGTTCACATAAAACCCCTGAAGTTTCTCAATTTTCTTTAGAAAGCAATTTCCAAATAAAAGAAATTTACATAATGAAATGTAACGTATAAACACTGGAAAAATTGAAGAAATCAATAATTTTGCAGACTGTTTACAGAAACCTCTTTACAGAATCTCACCTTTCTTTTGTCCTTTTGCTCTTTTGTCTTTTGTCTTATTATTTGTTTAATAAAAAAGATTGTCATTTATACCTATCTCATCTGATTGATATTTGAGAAATCTTCTTCAAAGCACTTGTTAAAAGTGTAAAAAAATATGTAAGACACTTCAGAAATAAAAACATATGAAAAATGCCTATTTCTGAAACCTAAGGCCAGTCTGACAACTTGCACCCTGATTGAAATATAGCTGGAATATGGCTGCCCCAATCACTGCCCAATGGATCTTTTTGGCTGTCACCCAGGGTTTACCATTGCTTAAATTTGGGTCCAAGATTCTTTTGGTGAGATCTTCATTTATTTCTTAGAATAGACATTGAAGACCAAGTTACAGGCACACTCAGACTATACTGAGGTGATTGTACATAAGAAGACTAGTTGAATTAAATTAGAAATGCGGGTGGAAAACAAAGTACTGGAATCCTTTATTAAGAATAACCTTACTCCTAGTACCAAATCCCAAGGGAATTTTCTCAGTTTGCAATTGCCTTTCAGCACAATCTGAATGCAAAATGACCTAGGGCAAGTGCTTGAGCTTAAAATCAGAATCCAAACAAGCTGGAATTCAGCTGCACTTCTCCCAGCCCTTTCTTACCCTGCTGCTTCCCAGCAGCCTGATCCAAGGCCACCATCCTGCACCCTGCCAGCACTGGACAGGAGGATGCACTCGGGTCCCTGATGGAAAGCCACCACCTTTGTCCAATCCTAAACCAAAGGAAGCAGACCCAGCCTGAATTAATTCATATATCTAACAGTGCAGCTGCAACATCATATATAAACAAATGCATTAATAGATAAAAAGGAATCTCTTACTGCTCCTTTGCCTACCTCCCTGCTTAAATAAATTTTATTGCTTGGTTGTCGTAAGTGAGATAAATTATACTTTGTATTTCACCAGACAGAAACCATTCTGTAAATGACTAAACAATTTTAAAGGGGGGGGGGGGGGGAAGCTTAGTGTTTTTCCATATTCTAAAGCCCTGCCCAAAGTTTTCTTTATTATATGATAAGATTTATTACAGGTGAGATGCATATAAAGCACAGCATAACACACATAACACATAAAAAGGAAGTATACTAAGAAGGTTCTAAAATGCATGCAAAAAGATGAAGGAGAAACAGTTCGGGAGGACAGCTGAGGTCTACATAATACTGTTCAATTCAAGAAATGCATCATACATAGAATTATCACTCAGATCTTTACTAAATACCTCACCTTTTCTCAGAAATACCTGGGGTACAATGAATGGCAAACAGAAAAGGAATAAGGTCAGTTATAAAAATAATTTAAAGCCAAATTATGTATTACATATAAAAAATAAACTCTGAAGGGATGTAACAACACCATCTGCAGAAACACCAAAGAAAACATCTAAAAATAGCAGGTCTATCTATCTAAAATTATTTTAGCATTTTTGGAAAAGAAGTCCTCAATTGGAAAATATTTTAATGAAAAATGAAGTGAATATTTGATAATTTCTCTTTTGGGATTTTATTACAGGAGTAAGAGAACGGAAAGAGAAGTTTTCTTGATTTTTTGCATTTTTTGTTTTCTTTTTTCTTCCATAGTAGAACCATTACCACAAAATTCCTCTTTGCAAACATACTCCAGTTCTCATAATCTCTATGAAGATTTGAGTGTACAATTAACCACCAAAAGAACTAGGAAGACTTTGGAAAGCTATGGAAATCTTAGCTACAAAATGCAATGTCTGCTGAAATTTTCTGCTGAGTTCTTCAACGGATCAGATAATTTAATAGGCTAAAAATTAGCCCAGAATTGTACTACCTGGAAACTAATTCTGTCTCAGAAAATATCTGTCCAAAATAAAACAAAAGAGCTGGGAACATATTCCAGGATATAATATATACTCATCTTGCTGCTGTCTTCTGTCAGAGAAAGATAAACAACTAGAAGGAGCTTTGGATAAAGCAGAAGGCTAATCTTCTGTTCTTTGGGGATTTTTGGTTGTTTGTTTTTCCCCCAGAGAATAATTGTTCTTCAAAATCCATTCTGTTTTACTTGTGGATCAGAAGTCAGTGCTAAATTGTGCTCTACCTCTTGCTTAGTCCTTTTTACTCAGAATATGTTGTGGTTTAAGCCTCACTTGTAACTAAGTCCCAATAAGCCCCTGCCTCTGGCTTACCCCCGATGGGATGGAGAAGAGAATTGGGAGAGTAAGAGTATAAAAATGTCTGAGAAAAATAATTTTAATAACAAAAGCTGTGTACACAGGCAAGGCAAACAAGGAAATCATTCACCACTTCCCATGGATAGGCAAGTGTCCAGACATCCCCAGGAAATCAGGGCTCCATCACGTGGAATGGTTATTTGGGAAGACAAACACCATTATTCCAAACATCCTCTCCCTTCCTCCTTCCCCCCCCAGCTTTACAGAAGTCATTGCTGACCATAACACCATATAGTCTGAGATAACCCTTTGGCTATTTGGGGTCAGCTGTCCTGGCTGTGTCTCCTCCCATCCTCTTGTCCTGCTCTGTCCTCCTTATTATTGCCAGTGGAGGAGTGGTCTTTGAAGCATCAGGAATGGCTATTGTCAGGTGCCAGAGTACTATGTTAAGCTAAGGTCATTCTGATTTCTCACTTTTAAATGCAGATCTGGAAGTTAGAAAGAGAAATTGCTTCTGCAGTCGAGGCTACCTGAGGTAGTCTTGGCCTTTTATAGATCTACAGCAAAACAAAAGTAAGAAAATGGCATGTGTTGATTCTCATGCCAGCTTACAGGATAGCAGAAGGGGCATAGTGGCAAAAACAATACCAGAAACCAGAGTAAAACTCTCCTCATGTTCTTCCTGCCAACATGCATTCAGAAATGTACTGAATATTAGATGGTAAACAATAAAATTTGAAATCTCCAAAATGTTTCCTTTCCACCTTTGATGAAAATCTTCGGTGACTAAAAATGTGTTTAATTTTTCCAGGTCTTTTTTTCTGCTTGAATGCAGGATATACAGAATGCTTCTACCTGCAGGCTTTGTCTTGCCTTGACAATAATCTTCAAACTTTCTACACCTACATCTGCAGCTTTGCTCCTTTTATAAGAAAAGTTTTAGGCTAATAAATTTTAGTATGATAATCTAAAGATTATCGTTTTATTGTACTCAGGGAAAATTCTCAATGAAGAAAAATACTTCCAACTCCAAATATATAAATAAAGATTAATAACAATTCCTCCACTGATATTATTGTATTGCCTGAACTAGAAAAGTCAGAAAACTGTTTATCCTGAGATTAGATTTTCTGGTGTTTGTGCTACAGTTATTCTTAAACATTCCCCTATATTTTATTAACAAGAAATTTGAACTGGGATCCTCACATGATCAGATTGAGACAAATTTTAAATCAGGAAGAGAATAATGAAGACGTTAGTAATGTATGGATTATAGTTTCACTCATCATTAGTTGTTTTAGAGATAAGCCCAAAATATTCTTTTGGCTTGCAGCATATGGTCTTAGATTTTATTAGGATAAAAAAATATATAAAGTAAAAAAAAAGTAAAGTAAGTAATAATTTTTTTAAAAAAACCCAAACTGTAGTAGAGCTACACCTGGATAAAAATACTAACTCACTCATTGTTGGAAATTATCATTTATTACATATTGAGCATTTTATACTTATCCTACTTACTGAAATAATTTTTATGTTTTATGATCGTTCCTGGCACAATTTTTACAGTTTTTTGAGAAAGAAGAAAAACAAATACTAGTAAGTTAAAGCAGAAAAACATGATGTGTTTTTAAGATATTATAAGCAAAAGAAAAGTTACCTTAAAACATACGTGAATATTTTAAAAACCTGGAGATGGTCTCTGAAATTTCAGTATCTTCTGAAATAAGAATATCTCAAAGTCATCATGTATCTCTAAAGTATGATTGTGCAGCTGCAGTAATGAACCAATTTGTGTTTCTCAATGAATAAAAATAATATAAACTACATTTTAAAGACTAAACTGGATTCTGATATAAATAGATTCAATTAGCTTTAATTAAACTTCTCCACCACTGAGAGAGAATTACTATGTTCCACTTGAATTCTTATGCTTAACCAGATACAAATGCTGAGATTAAATGGACTCAAGTATAATAGAGTATAATAAGGTTGAATAAAAATAGAAAGAAAAAGAACAAAACAACAAAAAACACCACAAATCAAAGCAGTATTTTCTCCTTGAAGTATAGAAAATATTTAGTGATGAAGTCATTAAGAGCACAAAAGACTTTGGTTCAGTCTACAGATATTTATATTAAAAAAAAAAGAAAAAAGGAAGAGAAAAAAAAGTTATTTCTCTAACAACATGCAGGCACAGCATAGAAAACATTACTTAAACACGTCATAGACATGCTGGGTTCTTTTCCCTTAATTTATTTTAAGAGAAAACTGAATGGAAATTTATAATCAAGGACATCAACCTTCATGTTTAAGGTTTTGTTTTGATGGATATTTTTATACCACAACACATTCTTCCCAATCTGCTTCTCTGTAGAACATTTGCCAGCATCCATTTCTTTTTCTTCTTTTTTTTTTTTAAGAACCTTCTGCAATATCTAATTTGACAAAGACTTTTCAACTGCCAGTAATTAAAGTCAGGACAGCAAACTCCTGTTTTGGACACCTTTTCAGACTAGACAATGTACTTAAATATGAATTTGGAATGCAAGTAGTATATTGTTTTTTTCCTCTTCCTCCTCCTCCATATTCCAAGAAAAAATACTCTCACAGCTCTCACAGATCTTCTTTCCCTCCATTATTTATGCTGCAAAGTCAGAAACAAGAAGTTGATATGGGATTTACAAAGGTTTGTTGGTGAGAACACTTGTAATGACAGAAATAGATTGTAAGCCTAATGTCATGTACAGAATAAACCTTTAAATAAGAAAGAGGTAAAAATAAATGAATAATGTAGTGATACTTAGAGCTTTTGTCTTTGTGAGCTCTTAAGGTTCTCCCTGTACTGAGAAATATGGTAAAATACCAGTGTGTGCACTCATGAAAATCCACATTCACAAAGAGCTTCAAAAATCTTGTCAGTGAATCTAGGTCTAAACAATTTGCTGTCCTCTAATCATTGACAGTAACATGCTGATATATTAAAAAAAAAAAAACAAACAAAACACCATAAAACCCCAAACAAATTTCAAATCATCTTCTGCACAGCCTTAAAACTCTGTCAATGTCAGCCTGCTTCTTGAACTCTTTTCCTGCTTCAGAAAGGATCCTTCTAGCATAACTGGGAAACAATAGAGTGAAATGTTATTAAAATATGGAAGTCAATGATTCTTGGAAGAGTTTCTGTTTATCAGTATTAAAGCACTGCTAATCCAAAAGACAAATGTTCTCAGTGTGTGTTAGCCAGATAAGAATTTTGTATAATTAGTGCTCTTAGGATTAACACAGGAGGCCTAGAGGTATGCTATGCACATACACACATATGTGCACAAGCTTCCTAAGCAAGCAAACAGAAGTCAGCCTGAATCTATAGAGTGCAAAAAGGCAGTAAAATTAAAGAAAGGAGGAAGATTTAACTTACTGTAATCAAGGCAGTTTAAAACAGCTTTCGATTTTGTAATTAACAATATATAAATTTACAGGTTAAGAACAAAAAGGTCTTTGTACATCCAACATTGTTCATTTTAATGCTTAGAGCCTATACCCATACTTCACTTTCAGCCTTGGTTCTTAACAGATGCAGAAATAGGAAGAGTTCAAGATAAGTCACTAATAATTAGATCCAACTTTATTGCCATGATATGCTGGACACAAATTTCTATATTTTTCTTCATTAAGTATGATAAAATATTTATGTCTTTTCAGGATATCTTTGTAGGTTGCCTGAAACATGTTCAGCAAGGCTCGTTTAGAAGTGCTTTCAATTTTATAATTTTCTCAGTTACCTTCATTCTTTTGAAAATCAAGAAAATGTGTTAAAAGCAAGACTTTGATGTTTTTGTTTTGTTTTCTTTGGTTTGGTTGTTTTTTGGGGTTTTTGGTTGGTTGATTGGATGGTTGACAGGGTTTTATTTGTTTGGGGGGTAGTTTTGTTTTTTGGTTTGGTTTTGTGGGAGGGCTTGTTGTTTGTTGGTTGGTTTTATCAGTAGAAGAAGAGCTTATCTTTAGCTTTCTGAGGTCTTAGAAGATATTTTTGGGGGATATTCTAAGCTTTCCCTGCATTAATGAAATCAGTAAAAGTACTTTATCTAGTTTAGTCTGTTTTGACTAAGAAAACTAAAGTTATAACTTTATTTTTTTGATTCAAGGACTATATTTTTTTAAATATATATGATCTTTTGTTCATATATACATGTATATTTGGCTTTTACTGGATTGATACAGTTATTTTTTAAACTATAAAATGTTCTGTTCTTTGGAAATAATTCTTTAACAGCCACTTTTATTCCAGTACCAACAGGTCTGAGGGCTAATTTTGCACCTATTTAATTATAAAAAGTTTCCAGATTTATTTTACTTTATGTATTTGTTAATGAGAAAACATATATTCATAAAATATTTAAGTAAGACAATAGGATGCTGCCTGCAAGCAGCTGCTTATTCCCAAAATTTATTTGAAATCATCTGGTTAAGCAAGCAAAACTATTTCCTATATTCTGCCTTATTTCCTCATGAAAAGCAAAATTTTCCATCCCATTTTCTCTAAAGCTTTGGAGTTCTGATAACAGGTGCATTTAATTATTTATATTTCACCTTTCTGCAATTCAAGAAGCTTCACTTTTGGAATTGTCTTTGTCACAGATTAGTACAGCTTTTGACATGAACATTAGTGCTCGAGCTGCAGACAGACCTTTTTAATGATGTTCCTTTAGCAGCAGTGGTGCACAGACTGTCTCCTGCTTCCATGGGGACAGCTGTGACACTGAAGTACCACAGACAGTTCAAGGTTCTCAGTGGTTTTAACACCTTCCCCCACAGCGCACAGCAAATGCCTCATCTGTTGTGGCATTGTGACACCCAGATGTGGCAGGACAGTCATGTTCCCACACATCTATCCTCATGGGGAACTTCCAAGGCAAGGACACTCATTTTGGCTGATACTTCTCCCAAGAACAGGTCTATGTTTGCCACAGTCCTAATCATGGTGCTAAGCAAAGCTGACTTTGGCAGAAGTCCAAGGACAAAGACATGATCCTGGATTTTTTTGTGTGACTCTAGTATCCTGACTTCATTCATGCTTGCTGCCAGCATTTCTGAGTCCTTGGTTGTTTCTCTCCAGCTGACTTTGTTATGTCAGATTATGATACCACTCTCCTTATTTGAGATCTACATGGAAAAAAGCATCAAATTGTTTTGATTATTTTGTCCAGACTGCTTGGCCTTCCTTTCAGCCTTCTTCCATCTAATTTTCTCTCTCCATTTTTTTTTCTCTCCCATCTGCCCTATAAACAGTTCTAATTTGAATACTTTCATGTCTAAACAGATAGAATTACACAACTGTGAAATTCTGTGAAACTGTATAAGTTGTTAATTATTACCTCTTTTTAAATTATAAACAGTGGAATATCCTGTTGTAAAAGAGCACCCTCAAAGAATTTCTATACTTCTATGTAGACCATTAGAAACCACCTAAATTCAAACTTCTTTCCTCTTTTGTGGTTCTTTTTTTTGTTGTTGTTTTGTCTTGTTACCTTTATTTCAGTGGAGTTACTTAACAGTCTTTGAAGGAGAGTGCAAGAGTCTGTTTGTGCATCAGCAATGCAAGCATCAAAGACATCTGAGGAAATTAAATCTGTTTTCTGTTGGCATTCAATCCTGCTCAGTGTAATGCTCACATATGATTTTCTGCCACAGTTACATCTGCCACTGTCTCTACCATAACAATTTTTAAAATAAACAGAGATGAAATAAGTATTTGCAGTAATTTACCTTTGACTATAATTTCCCTAATACTGCACTATCAAAACTTATATCAATGAGTTCATAGATATTGTTTATATTCAGACCAAAACTGGCTTCTTTTGAAAAGACAAAATATGTTATCGAAGATATTACTGATCTAATTTTGTTCTCCACTGTACAATCTACTAGATGGTTCAGAAGGTCCAACAGAGAGCAATGATCACCGTTGTACTATTGACATACGGGTTCCTTATATCGTTTGATGATGCAGTTAAGTCTTCTTCTAATTATTTTTCTCTGGCATAATAAAAAAAAAGGATAAAATATCTTCTTTTTAGTACTTAAATGGATTTATGATTGGAAAATTTAAAAAAAAAATCCAGGACAAGTTGAAGAATCTCTCCACACAATTTATTAATCATGGCTGAGGTTACAGGACTGTGTGTCTCTCTATCAAGTTACCATTTCCATTTTCTAACTGACATGCTGTGCTGTCAGCAACATTTTAGACTCTCATTTCTCTGTTGCCTATCTCAATATTTAGTTGAAATTCTAAAAAAGGTAACACAGACCTCACAGTATATGTTTTTTTTTTAACAAATTCCGCCTCTATTCAAATGCAAATACAATAAAAAATAAGCTCATCCCTCTGAGAAAAACCAATTTCTGCATTGCAAAGATGCCTTAACAATGAAGTTATTTAAGAAGTGCTAGCAGTTCTCTAAAGGGACTGATTTAAGCATGAAATGACAAAAGGACTGAAGAGCTATAAAAGAGAAAAAGATAAGCCATTTATTTTCCTCAAACTGTTTTACTAGTTCACTGAAGTGAGTGATGAAGAAAAAAACACGCAGTAGCTTGAAGAAAGATGAAAGTGACCAAAGGCAAGATCCAGCAATCTTGCCATCTTGATGGTGATTTCTAAACTAGGAAGAAAAGGGAATAGAGATTACAAGCCACAGTCATATGTGGAAATGGTGGACACACATGGAAAACCAAAGATCCATGGCAACAGGAATAAACGAGATCTGAGAAACAGGGCAGAATAATGCCTTTGTAAAGCATACATATGAAAATGTGCCCAGCCTTGGAAACAAGTGGGAGGAACCAGAATGCCACATGTTGCTTTGCAACTGCAATGCTGTTGGATGAATTAAGACTTGGTGGAAATGGAGTGGGGTAGTGAGCAAATAAAGGTTGTTAGGAATGACAGGCAAGGAAGGTGGTGGAGAGGGTTTTGTTGTTAGTACGAAAGAACATCTTGTCTGTAGGAAGCTCCCATACAGGATGGGACAAGAGACTGACAGAAAATCTGAATGTCAGGATCAGAGATGAGTACATTTTTCAGCAGGAGTGTGTTACAGTATTCCCAAACAAGATCAGAAAATGAACAGTGGCTCAGCATGAAAGCATGAAGTATAGGTAATGTTTTACTTTGTCTTATACCAACCACACACATCATTAGCACTCAAAGCTTCATTCACAAATAAAAAATTAATTAAGGAAGCCACAAGCAACTAATAAAAGCAAACCTTCCCATCTTCTGTTTAAAGATATTATCTGCATTAAATAAGGACATGGCTCTAGATGGTTTGGAATCCCTGCCTGTCTCTTTATTTATAGAGCCAACAGTTCTATATATCTACGGGGTGGTGTCATTGCTGTATTGATTAGTTCCATCTTCCATGAAATAATTTAGTGTTTATGATAAGCATATTAATTAAGATTTTTCTTAAAGACTAGGCTGCCAGAATCTATTAGATAGCAGAATATTTTCTTTCAAACCTTGAGGAAATAACTAAGAAGAATGGCCAAGAGCACATTAAAGATTGAAAATACTAACTTTTTTCAAGTACTATTTAGACTAAAATCTCCTTTTACTTAAATGTTGCCTCTAATAAAAGCAACATTTCTAGTTTTAACCGTATTAGTGATTAAGTATTATTACATTAAAAAAATAGCAAATATTTATATATAAAAATAAAAAGTTTCATTATGTGTCCCTTATGCAAAGCCGGACAGTGACAGAGAGTATAAATTCTTTGCTGTAATTACAAATACAGTGAAGTTACTGGACAGACTATCACAATCTCATTAAGGCTGTAGGTAATGGCAATACATTTTCCATGCTTCAGAAGGATATGAAAAAATCAGGAACAGATAAGAAATACTTGAGTGATTTCTACTCTGTCCTTGCTAAATGCTAACACTACAAGATTATTTACCACAATTAAAAGACAAGAAGGTTGAGAATGCACATAGACACCAAAGCGTAAGTTTTAAATAAAGGGAATGAGAGCTGACTACTCTTCAGCATAACACACAGTACAGTCACAGAACTTCATTACCATAATTCACAAAGAAAGGGACCCCCTCAAGTGACTTTGTTCAACACATGCTCAAAACAGATATAATCATGTCAGGCTGCCCTTGGTTGTGTCCAGACGAGTCTTGAAAACTTCCAAGTGTGAAGATTTCACAAACTCTCTGGGAAACCTTTTCTACTGTTTGACCACTACTACTTTCCTAACAGCTAATTGCAATTTCCCATATTCTAACTTTTGTCTATCGCCTCTCATCATATCACAATGATCTTCCAAGAAGATCTGTCTTCTTCTCTGTATATTCCAGTGAGGTAGTTGCAAACAGGTCATAAGCCTAGTCCATAAACTGTGTCTTAGGTCAATCTGACATAGAAGTCTGATACAGATACAAGCTAGTGAAATTCCACAGTTTATGTTAGCCTTATAAAGCTAAATAACTTTATAAGCTAGTGTCCTAGTCTGTTTTGGACTAGGAAGAACTGTTATGTTTCTATCTCAATATGACCTAATACTACCCAAGCACTCTGGGGGGAAGAAGTCAGGTAAGAATTGTGAGATAAATTACGGGAAAGCTAGTAAGAAAATAACAGTATCATCCAAGACTTCAGGTTCTCCTTAATTTTGAAAAAAAATTATTATGTGTCAGGAAGCTATACATTTATATACCACCCAGAGAGGCTATGATGCAGGAAGAGATCCAGCGCAACTTATTCACGTGCCTAAGTTGTGCCTCTTAGACATCCAGAATCCATCTTAAACAAATTGAACTCATCTTGGTGGACCTATGAGATACCCAGGACTTGTAAGAAACACCAGTACCATAGGTTGAGGTCAGAGTTCCATGCAGCACCTACGGTGTGTTTTCAGTTGGATAAATCCTCAGTTCAGTAAGGTAGATGCTTTTAAAGATTAAATGAGAAATCTAGATCTTATGTTGTAGAGTTGTGCCATTTCAAGGGTACCTGTATGCCCATTGTACCTATTAAGAACTTTGACACTTCCTTTTAAGGGGATTAATGCATTAACATTTAAGAGCAAGTTAATTGATTTAGATAGTATGATTCAAATTTATCCTGCTTGTTAGAGTATCTTAGTTAGCTAAGATTAATTCAGACCACTTTAGTGCAGTGGGAGATTGCTCTCATCTAAACCATCTAAAAGTAGATGTCTAGTCTGTGCTAATTGCGCAAATAAGGTTTCTGATCAGTGGTGACATCTTTAAAAGACAACACAATCTGGGAAGTAGAAATCAATTCTAGGATTAAATTACTCACATTCTGTATATGTGACTTTCTCTCCAAATTATATGGAGAAGACACCAAGACCAGCTTGAACAAGTCAACTAATTTTCAGTTGGCATGTGTTAGGTACACTCTTACAATGTGAAAATATTTTTTTATTTATTTGCTTATTTATCTATTATGCTAGAGAGAACTCATTACAGAAATTGGCCTCTCAAAGAATTTGGTAAAGAACTTAAGACACTTTTTGAATATAAGGAAATCTGAGGCTTTTAGAGGCAGTTTATTTATTTTTTGGTCAAAAAAAACCCTAACACATACAGTAAAAATTACATACAAATTTTAAGATGTTCATAGAAATTTTTAATAAATGAGAAAAATATGAAGTAGAATGATAGACAGATTTTAAAAATTTATATTAAATGTCGTGTTCACAGATACCAATTTTGCATGTTAATGAGGTACACTGTGAAATTTTTATAACCAAATCAAAACCATAAAGCACAGTGATGAAAAAACCAACAAACAAACTGTACTTGAAATACTTCATATTTTTTATTCTGAATGAAAAAGTCTGCTTTTAGAGCAGCTTTTGCTCTTTTGGGTTACAATTCTTAAAAAAAATCAATTTTTTTCTGGGTTAGTTGGGAAATCCAACTATTGCTCTTTTAAAGCTTGAAATAAATTATTTTCTTCTACAGTTCCTTCTAAGAGTTATTATAAAAAAATGCAACACTATGATGTTTTCTTTGATTTGTTTATGGCTTTTCTTGTCAGTTTTATAATGGTATTTTCAAGAAAAAAAAATATATAAGCATTGTACCTTCTCAAAGAGTTTTCATGTTGAAATATCTGACATCTTGGATCCAGTTTTCACCATTTTCCTGTTTACAAAGCTTATAAAGATGTAGATGTGCTAAGAGCCTCTCTTCAGCAAGTATGAAAATAATGTTTTCCTCCTAGCAATATTTTGAAATCCTACCTTCAGGATTAAGGTTCATTTTATAGTAAAATATCATAGGTTGTAACATGGACATCTCAGACATCCAGTGGTAGATAACTTGATCTATAAATGCTTCATGCATTACAATCTTGTTCATGAGACAAATGTTGTTAAGTCATCAATTTTGTGCTTTCTTGATAGGTCTTTAATTTCTCTTGGATATTTTGTTAGATAACTAATCATATAAGCTTCTTATCATCTCAGCTTAATTCAACAGAAGGATATCTTGCCATTTTCGACTATCATTCTGAAGATTATCAAACTTCTGAATCTTCATGTGCATTTCTATCCATTACCAGGTAACAGCTTATCCCCCTTTTTCTGTATAATATCTTTTCAAAATAAAGCTAGAGTCAAGTGTTCTGCCTTTCTGTTCTAATGGCATGCTATTACTACTTGCATATAGGAATTATTCCATATTTTAGCATAAACTCTCTGTTCTTTCTTCCTATTTACAGTTGAAGTTTTCTTGTTACTATAAAACCTTTACTAGCCTCCTTTGTCAAACCTCAAGTTTATATATGAAAATTTGTCTCTGAAGAATTATTGAGATTTAGTGAAACCCAAAATTCTTCTCTGACTTGATCAAGGAACTGTATTAAAGCAAGCATATTCTAGTAACATAGAAAGAAATATAGGCATGAGAGAGTAAAAGTCTTTTTTTAACTGAACTAGCTTTCTGTTCCCACTAGCATCACATGTTTGGAAGGAAGGGAAGATGAGTGAAAGAAAGATTAGGAGAGGCTTACACAACAACAAATCTCATTCCTGGGGTGGACAAGAAGGTAAGATAAATTTAATGTTACATTAGGGGTCATGTTCACGTCCAGGTTGGGCACACTTTAGCTATTTAAATGCAGTACACTGCATCCTAATTTAGAATTGAAACTTCCAATAGGCATGGCTAGGGAGCTGCTCAGACAGAAACATTTTCAACCATTTGAGATGCCTTTGTTAATCCAAGGCAGATCCAATATGGTCAATAGCAAACTTGTGTCCTGTTTTCAACTGACAGGTTAAAGGAAATCAAAGATATCTCATACGGCACCAGATACCTTGTGAAAAAATAAACAGAGCTATAAATAGGGCTATAATAGGGAGTCAGAAATCTTGAACTAGATACAATAGCCTAATTGTAAGCATAAAGGGGTATTTGAGTTGTCCTCAATAATCTGAGCATCCACCTGGGAGTGGCAGACATTGCATTAAACCCATGGGAGACAACTCTTTTGGGAATTGTAGTTAAAGATCAAATCAGATTACCACAGGATATCTGAGTTTATTAGTGCCATACTAGGCAAGTGACTTGAGTTTTGCTTTCTAATTTTTATCTATTCACTCAGTTATAGCTGCAAATTTATTTTTTATGGTTTACCAATGGTAACATATACAGCATTTTGTCACCAAACAGGGCCTACTGTTTAATATTATTTCCGTTTGTGTTTAAAGATGATGACCGATAAGGAAACTTTGTGAACAACTCATAATATAATTTATATTATTATAACTAACAGCATACCAAGCAAATGATCTAAATTTTGAAGAGTTTTCCAGAAAGGGGAAAAATATGTATATTTTTAAAAAATCCAGTGGATAAGGAATGAATTGTAGAATCATGTCCACTTTCTATCATCTCTATGGTCAATGGGGAGGATTTATGGAAAACCTTTTAAACTGTGAAAGACATACAAACAAGCCAAAGTGTGCAGCTTAACCAAGCCAAAGATCAAGAATGAGGGCCTGAGTTAAATGCACTTGCAAAAAAAATGAACTGGGGAGTGATGGAGAAGGCCACTGATGAAGCATTTTCTGACCTCTACACATCAGTCTAAACGGGGATTAGGCCTCTTTGCAATTCCAAGGTGAGCATACAGGAATAAACCCTTAGAAGAGAGAATGACTCAAGTCCCGACAAAAGAACTGAACTAGCACAGGCAAAAATGTTGGCAGATAATGAGGGCTGAATAATGACTCTGTGATTTTGATAAAATATGGTCATTGCAGTCTTCAGAAAGATTATTTCAGTCAGCGATAATTTCACTCATTATTTCAATGATACTTTCAATGAAGCTAATTAAGTGCCCAGTGAAGGAAAAAGGAGAAAAAGGAGAGAAGAGCTTGAAACTGGTTTTTTGAGTCTCTTTTTTGTTTGCCAGAATTAAGTCCCTTTTTTCTAAAAGACAGATTGAAAATATAATTTCCCCTTTTTGTCATTGGTACAGATAGTTCCTACATATTGTCTAAAGTAAAATTTTAGTTATTTTGGGGCAGAACATCTCACTGTGATTCCACAGAATTGGTTTAATTGGTCTCTCATAATACCAGGTTTTTATATAATTTATGTGAAATAATAGAAAGAGATGGAACTTCAAAGAGTCTCTGCAGCTGAAACCTACGGATGTTTTAAGATTAACTTTTTATACTTACCACATGTAAAACTTTTTTTTTTTTAGTTTCTAAACTTAAAATTTTCTGATTGCAAAATACAGTAGGTTTTCCTTCTTTGTCAAAATACACTCACATCTCTTGAATAGACATTACTACTACTGACTTACAGATCATCAAAATTTAGATATATTTAGGTTTGTTGTGTTGACCTTGTCTGGACACCAGATACCCACCAAGCTGCTATATCACTTTCCTTCCCAGATGGACAGGGGAGAGAAAAGAAGGTGGAAAACCACTTGTAGGTTGATATAAGGCGGCTTACTGAAGTAAAAGTGCAAGTTTGTTCATACACAAACAAAGAGAAGGAAAAAATAGGTTTGCTCTCTATTTTCCTTCAACAAGAGATGTTTAGCCACTCCCCAGGAAGCAGGGTTTCAGCACATGCAGTGGTCACTCAGGAAGACAAACATTGTAAATAAAGAAGTTTCACCCTCTCCTTCTCATTTCCTTAGCTTTAATATCTGAGCTGGTATCATATGGGATGGGAAATCCCATTAGTAAATTTGGTTCAGCTGGCCTGGTTGTGTCCCCTCCCAGGATCTTGCCCACTCCTTGATGGGGGGGAAATGTTGAGAGCCAGCCCTGATGCTGCGCCAGGCCTGCTCAGCAGTACCCAAAGCCCTGGGGTGCTATCAACACCTTTCCAGGTGCCAGTGCAAAGCACAGCACTGTGAGGGCTATAATAGCAAAATGAGCTCCATCTCAGCCAGACCCAATACAATCTCCAGCCCTTATTCCACATCCTTCATTTCATATTCAGATTCCACATGATTTATATATTTCAAACCATTCCACTGTATTTATTTCTCATTACTGAAATCCCTTCTTACTAATTCATGTAACAAACTGCATCCTTAAACCATTTTAATATCCAACATATAGATTTATACATTTTCATAACTACTATGTCCTGTCACAAAAAGGTAATATTCTCCCATTTCATGGGCTTCCTCTGCCCCTCCGGATCTATGACTTGGGCTTCATCTTACCAGGATGGATACTTAAGACAGAAGAAGCAGCCCAATCAATCACTGGGCACTGACACCATCCTGGCTCAGGTCATTGTTGCACTCTCCTTGCTCGTCTCAAAATTCAGCCTTTGTCAGTTCAATGTCGTCCTGATACTTTACTTCCTGCAACATACAACTTGCACCTCAGATAATTTCTCCCCCAAGGTTTAGGGGGAGGCACACACTGGGTCTCCCCATTCTTCTGCATTATCCACCAAGTACACCCTGATCCTTAAGCAAAGACAATCCCATTAATGGGTTTGCATTTTCCCATGGGAGGAGAAATCCACACAGCTACAGTACAGCTGAGTTTTAAGAATATCTAAAAAAGAAAAGAATAAAAATCCATGTGCAGTTGAGGTTTTTGTGAAAGCATATTTCAGATCTTTTCCCTCAAATTGTGAACTTGATGAGTTTGACACTTTCTGACAGATATGAGCATTTTGAGCCTTGAGACTTACAGAACACTATGAAATGTTTCACCTTCTTGTCACCTTTCCATATAAACACCAGAAAAAGTGTCAGGATGAGAGAGATGACAGAGTAACACACACAAAAAGGCAAACAAAATACGAAACTAATATTTCTTTTGTCATGTCCTTGTAGCAACCTCTTTCCCCTCTATATCAGGGCTTTCTACTTCACTTCTCTGTTTGTCTCCACAAAGACTTTCCCTCCCCATTATCCTTGTCCAATTCCATTATTTTTTCTTTCTAAATTTCCTTCTGATTTCCTAGATCCAAAGACGGAACTAAAAATAAAAAATAGCTAAGTATTTAAATTAGAAGTAGCAATTTTAGGCTTTCTATATAGTCAGTGCAGAGAAGTATGCACCTGCAAAAATATTGTGCTTAGTCTTAATGGTCTATTTTAGAATCTTAATTTCTGTTTGACTATAAATATAGCCTAAAGTGTCTAGTTCTTTTATGAATCTCTAACTTCTTAAAGTATAAGTTTGTGTGGAGGAAGGTTCTCTTAATTTTCGAGATAGAATAATAAAAAGTCAAAAACATCTGCAGAGCATAAAGAATACAATTAGGTGTACTCTGTCCTTAATTTCCTTTAATTTCCATTAAGAACTTGCTTTCCAAAGAATGAACTGATTCTTTTCCCAGTATCCATACAATATTTATACCCCTTGTTATATTTATATTTTTTTCAGTTTTTGCAACATTCAGGCTTCTCAGGAATGCTTAATCTGTGAAATACTTTTTGAGACACTCAGACACACTCTTTCTTCTGCATTACCATGCAGTGCAAGAATATGTTCTGCTTTCTGAACCATATGGGAATATGGGCATTAAAGACCATGTCAGACTTCTGCTTGCACTTGCTCACCCATTAAAGCCTATAACCTGCAATTTCCACATCTTTAAAGGAAGCTACAAGCTTGGTTGAAGCATTCACAAACAAGCTTAAAATATTCAAAATTACTTATAAAAATGATCTGAATTGAGCATTTTGACCTAAGGAGATTTTATTGTAAAAACCATATTTGTGTATAAATACACTAATTAGAGATTTAATGTTCAGTATATCTTATATATATCATATATACATATGTATTTATCTATAAATGTAGAAATAATCCTTTAATTTAAAGTAAGACATATAAGTTTTAAAATGAAGACCTGATTCTAAATTTTAAGAATGTCCCTATTTCATACGTGGATGAGTGGGAGAGGCTGTTCCTGAAGAAAATCTATGTCTGAGATAAGACTGCTCCCGAAGAAGGCCTCTTTGTTTCAATTGGCTTTTTTAAGTGTTTAATATGGTATAGGCTGAGACTTGGATGAGATAGCAGCTCAGATTCCTTTAGCTGTATTTATGGTGTTAAAAAAATAGAAGTAGGGCCATGGTAATCCATTATGTTTAATTGCCAGTTTGTTCTTCCACCCTTTTTTGGAGGACCCCGAGTAAGTCACTAGATAGTAGAACACAGGTTCAAGGTTCAAAAAAATGTAGAGTCCTAAGGATAAATCATTCTGGAGAAAACTACCTATAAGCATGCAAATAATACTACTGTGATATGTTTTTCCATGCTCTGTGTTATGCCTTTGTGCTGCACACCTTCAAAATTTTCTCTATGCTCACTCCCTCACCTATATAGCAGTATGTATGTGATGCACACACTAGAGCCACTAGGGCACACCAAAAAAACTTAGAAGACAGGTTTTATACAGAAAGAACACACTCACTTTGCTTTGCAGGAACTAACATTTGGTCTGTGGGTTAGGAAGAATTTCCTGAAACTGCTAATTTAGCACTGGAAGTGTTTTAATGCTCTAACTTTAGTTTTGATGGTATTCTGCTACATGGTCTCTGGTCCTCCTTCACATACTTTGGGATGGATGGGTTAACATCTTCTGCATCAAAAACTCGAATCTATGATTTGTGCATTAGCAAAGATGAAGAAAACACAACAGCTCTGTGTGTATAATCATGTGATTGTGAACATGTAACTATGGACAACGATTATCAATAAAGTGTTGGGAAGAGAATTACATTTTGAGCCACATGTCATGCATTTTTCTCGAGCAAGACATCTGAGGCAATGAAGTAGAATTAATCATACTAAAGTGTCTGTGTGCTTCTGTTCCTGAAGGTATGCAAATATTCCACTAAAGAGGATTAAATTTAAAATTAATTTGGGAATTTTACTTGCCTTTTAGTGGGAATTAGAAAGAGCTTCTTTACTCCATTTTAGTGAATTATTCACTTACTTTTAGGGTTATATCTTTTATTTGCAGTTGAGGATTCAGACATTTGCTGAAAGCTAACCAAGTGTTTAAGTGGTTAGATGAAACAAATGGAAGATTTGAATGAGGGCCAGACCCTTTATTCTGGGAGTTAAAACATTTTTCATGTCAAGAAGCCTTCTCCTAACATTAGAAGAAAGAAAAAAATGTAGCACAAATGATAAAGCATGGTGCTAACTTTTCTAATAAGCTGGACTTTACCCTGGTTGTATAAAGTATCCCTGTAAACAAGGACCAAAACCAATATATTAATTTCATGCCTTCAATGTCTCTAGACAGTAATGACAGTTGCAAGGTGTGTCCTTGAAGCATGATACAGGATTATGTTTTATGTTACTTGGTTTTAGCTAAATGCTAAGACATAATAAGATGTAATTGAGGTTTCTAAGCATCTAAAAACAGGTGTGTATCTTCTCCTGGTGTCATGGGGTCATGCTTACCAAAAGTAAGCATGTCAGCCTGGCTTAACCACCATGCATGTTCACTTTGTGAGGTATCCAGTAGCATTCCATATGATCTGTAGCTGACACTCAAAAAAAGCTTGAGTGCATCTGTTCTTTTGTGCCACCATTGGAGACATATCTGAGATATCCAGCATGTCTCAAGTATCAATAGATGTCTACGTCTATGTTAAGTGCAGACAAATGAAACGACATCAGCAAGAGATAAATTACAGTTTACAAGTATCTTCTTTCCTAAGCCAAAAAGTGTATTTAGAATCCCTAGCATTCATTAGAGAACTGATCTTCACCATTTCCTTGTTCTTTTAACTTCTTAGATGCTCTGACTTACTATGCCTTCCTGGTCTTTTATTGACCCATACTGTATCTCTTCCTCATCTCATCAAAATTCTCTGTTTTTCAAATCTTTCCATCCTCACATCTGATTATCACTTAGTCTCAGCCTCAGGTTCAATAATTACCTTTTCACCACTGGGAAGCCTTCCATCCTGCTAATTGCAAAGTGCTACTACAGGAACCCCTTTTTACCATTTACCATTTTCTTCATATCAATCCTCCTAAACTTTTCTGTGTTTTTGTAATCTTCCTGTGCATATGGTGGGATTCTCCTTATCTGCAGAGTCCTTGTCATGGCTCCTCCAGTCCTTTCAGTACCTCCCCATCCTCAAGAATGCTTATGCTGAGTGAAAATGCCTGTGGTCTCTCTACCTCTGTCCACTTGCCCTCTGTTCATATCTCAGTTCCTTCAAAACAGCCTCTGAAAGTTTCCTGCAAACAGCTCCAGAAAACTGTAAGGTGGAGCACAGAACACGATTTTATTTCATCTACTATTTAACAACATCTAACTGTATGGGCTTTTATCACTTGATCTGGTTGACACACAAACACTCATTCGATGGTAAGGGAGGGTATTTATTATGTAGTTGCAGAGAGAAGAATTTATGACTTTGTTTAAAATAGCTAAGCTTTTATGGCAACAACATGGCTTTTATAGTAACGACAAACTTAGTGTGCTTTACAGCTCTGGTGGATTTAAAGACAGAATAGTAAAAGCGCTAGGGAGTATGCTCAAAAAAAAAAAAAAAGAGAGAAAATAAAATAAAAAAGCTATTTAATGTTTCTATTCAGCTTTTTAATGCACTGTGTAAGGCAGTGGTTAGAGTGGGTCATACATCACTATATTAAAATGTTGCTTTTAAATCCTAGCAGCTGACTAAAATATTTCAGGTGTAATTCATCTGAAACCAGCCTTGCAGCTTGATGTATTAAGCTTTTGATATAAAATGTTTTCCATCTACTGCATCATAATGTATTTTTAAAACATGATGATTTGGCTCAGCAGCTGAATGTGGATTAAAGTTTCTTTAAGAAAAGCAAGGCAGTTAATATTTTTTTAGTTTAGCTGTCATTTTTTATCATGTTTTGTCTTTATTTTTCACTTAAAAGCAGCTGTTTTACAATAGATCTGAAGCATATATTACACATTCTTTCTAATACAGGATCTGTTACCATAGTTCGACTGCAGCTGTGCAACTAGATCCTGTTGTAACAAACCAAGAGAAGCTTCTAATGAGAAATAATTAATTTACTTCAATTTATAATCTACAGAAAGAGGGATCTGTACTGCATATGGAATTTTTCTATAACGAGCTAAAGAACAATGAATCAAATTACAAATCCAGCAGCTAGCTGCTGCCTCCTCCAGGAGAAATCCTATCCCCCAAAACAAACTAAACAACTTAACAAACAAACAAAAAAATCCACTTTTTTTTTCATCCAAAGCTACAGTGAATTAACATTTTCTGTTGCATACTGTGAAATTGAGTGCTCTCCATTTCTTTGGTTTTTTTTTCCTTTTTTATTTTAATTCCTGGCTTTCACAGTTTTACTTAGCCATCTAGCTTGTAACAAGCTAAAAATTCTTAAGCATAGTAACCGGTTTAGCTAAGTAAAATCAAAAGCAGTATTTAAAGGAAAACTTTAGATACATGTGCATGGAATTTACATTCTTCTAGAAAAATCTCAGCATCTTGTCTCTTCAATCCCTTACCTTCTTTCCTATCCTGCCCTGTATTGATGAACTCTCTTCATAGTTCTAAATTTCCCTGAAATGTGCCTGTAGAATTAAAATTTAAATAAAATGGGCATGAGTCACAGTAAGAAATCTGTATCCAAAGGATATTTTGTTTAAGCAATGAAGGAAACAAGGCTATAGAATGACCTGGGAGAAGAAATGGTGTCAATGCCGACTCTGCCTGGAGCTCATGTTTCCAAATAATATTCAGGGAAGATAATTTCAAAGACATAAACAGTTCTTCTTTTTTGTTTCCTGTGTTTTCTCAATCACCACCAAAATAAAAAAAAAGACAACAAACCATTCTCCAGTTTAAAAAATTCAGAGAACTAGATTCTCTGTGTGACTGTGAATTCTTTGGTGATTCCAAAATTTATCCAGGATTTCCTGTATTTCCACTGATTTACTCTTATGATTGAAAGAAGGGATCAAATCCTGTAATCGGAAAATTCTTTCCATTTCCTGTGTTACACTGTGCTTTAAACTCTCTAAGCTTTGCAATACTAAGGGGTTTCACTTGGGTACTTGGAGGCCTTAACTCTCACTCCCCTTCATTGGAAATTGCATAAGCTTTCAATTAAGTTGATGTATTGGTATTTCTTTTTTTTCCCCTTTGGTATTACCACCATACAGTTATTCTTTTGCTGTTATTTTTCTCTACTTACACTTGTTAAAGGTAAGTGTGTTATTATTGTTGTGGAAAGTGACTGTTGCTAGGATAAGGATTTTATCATAGGCCTTAATTTTTCTATTGCCTCTTTTTTTTGTTGTTTGTTTTGTTTTGCTGTTTTGCTGTTGGTTTTGGGGACATTTTTTTTTTTTTGTTTTTGTTTTTAGTTTGCCCGAGAGAAAAATCAAGACTTGATGGATGACATAACAGATAATTTTCAGCTAAATATGTGGTAAGCATATCTGTAATATATATGCACAGAACTTAGCATCAAATGAGAGTGCAATTTCTGCATCTGATCAAAGCATTCTTCAGTCAGCACTAATGGCATCATAATGAGGAAAAACTGACAGGGACTTTGAGCAGGTTCCTGCAGAAACTACATAAATACTATCAGAAAAGTATTGTGAAACAGCCACCTGCTGTACTAAAGAGGACCTCCAGAGAAATACACTTGTATTAGAGACCCCTGCCACTCCAGTTCCTTGTTGCTTACTGGGGAGGTCTTTCTCTTTCCTTTTCCCTTTCCTTGTCTTGTCCCTGTTTCTGACTTTCTCTCTCTCTTTCTGTTTTGGCTTTACCCCAAACTGTTTTTACCAATAAGAGTCAGAATACGACATCAGCAATACCCCTTGTAAGTATTTTTATTTGTATGTGTGTGTATTTCAGCCTGATGTCAGGAAAATTTTTAACAAATAAGTAAGGAGCAGAAGAGCTTTCATGATATAGTGTAGCTGTTCTCTGAATAATCATGATTATAAATATATTTAAGGCAGGTGGGCTCCCACTTCTATACTTCCACCTTTCATGTTAAAAAACATTTACATCTAATTTATTATATAAGTAGAGGAAAACTCAGATGAAGATATCCATAATGATTACATTATCAGCCTGCTGACATCTAGAAGTTTGACAATAAATGTGTACAGCATTGATTAGGGAAGGAAGCTATGCCATTAAATAAAAAAACAAAACAAGCAGGGAGTGTCATCAGGACACACAGGAAGCACAGTCCACTCTGCCAGGCTGCTGCCTGCCTTGCTCACCTGCGCTCTTAGGCTACACCCTCTAGAGTTACTCAAGCTGGCTGTTGGCTGTACAAGCCTAACCAGCAACTGGAGGTCTCCAGAGGGTCAGAAAGGCTCCTCGGGCAGTAATTTGAGGTTGCCTGGAGCATGGTAGTGTGGAGGACCAGGCATAAGCATGGAAGCATGTTTTTTCTCAAACTAGATTCAGGACTGCACCCACAGGGGCATTTACCAGCAGAGACAGAAACATGATCATCCGAATCTCATGGCAGCAGCTCTCTGGCCGCAGAGAGCAACACACAACTTTCCCAGGCATTGCCCTGGGAAAGGCTGTGAGAAAATCAGAGAAAAAAAAATGATAAACAATTCTTATCTACACTTGCTGCACCTGTTGTGAACATGTGAAATGTATTATGGAGATTTGTTTACCCGAGGATAGGTTTCTTGATTGGCCAATTGGTGATGGCCTTTAGATGGAGGGACCAGTTGGGTCCACCTGTATCATGATTGTCTGTAAGGGCACCGGGTTTCTAAATAAGTGTGGTATAATAAAGAGATTGATCAGCCTTCTGAGAAGCATGGAGCCAATGCTAATTATTACCTGGCCGGGGGCCTGTGACGATGTCTACTCAGCAATTATCAGCCTGCACCTGGATTATTTAGTCCTCTTACCATCAGCACAATTCAAAAGAGACAAGAACAAGCTAGAGGTAGTCCAAAGGAACACCACAAAGATGATCAGAAGGAAACAAAAAAGGCCTTTCCTTTTTGTGAGAATTGCTCAGTGACATGCAAAACATCTTTATCAGCATTTTTTCCATCACTAATCCAAAGCACAGTAGGATATAAACTATTATAAAAAGCACTAACTCTTTCTAAGCACAGTGTTCTTTACTAGTTTCTTAGTGTCCTATATTTTATAATTGAAAAATGCACATAGAATTCAGTGACAAATTTTTGCATCATAGATAAGAAAAGTTTTTTTGAAAAAATTTGAGAGAATATGGTATTAGTTTAAATCTGTGTTTCATTTGCTTAGGAACTGTTAATCAATACAAATATTTGTTTATTTTTTTGGCAATGTATGTTAGAAAAACATTTCAAATTGTCCCCAGTGCTTTCCTCTATATTTGAAAAATTCAGGGAATGGGGACAAAAACATTAAGCATTGATTCACCAGTAAGTTCATGGAACAATTGCTAACTTGCGGTACTTCAGACAGGCAGATGGATGAAAATATTGTATGGGTTTGACAATGAAATATACTTTCCACTCAAGCTGAAAATCATTAAGACCCATATAATATTTTCTTTGTGATTATTGGAGTTACATTTGCTTCACCCTTTCATTCCAATTCAATAGTTGATTGGTAAGAACTAGTCTAATGCCCTCTCTTCTTTTTTTGGCCTTTTTTTGTCTGTTTTTGTTTTTTCCCCTCAGAAAACAATGCAGAAAACCTGACAACAGCAGAATTTTCATAGAATATTCTGAGTTGTAAGGGACTCACAAGGTTCATAGAGTCCTATTCTTAAGTAAATAGTCTGTATGGGAATTGAACCCATGACTGTGGCATTATTAGCATCATGCTCTGACCAACCAAGCTAAAATATCGGCATCTCAATTATATCCTTACAAGGCATGATAAAAGTATACCTTCTTACACATTTGATATCTTTTTCTTGTTTCCTCATCTTCTTTTTGCTCCCGAGTATTCATGACAAAAATTGGTTTCCATGCTACCTAATTTTGGTATTTGAAAAAAAACCAAAAAACAAAACAAAACAAAACAAAACAATAAAAAAACAGGATTAAGCTTAGTTGCTTAGCAATAAGTTTTTAATTTAACTTAAGATGCAGAGGATGTTTGAGACCTCTGTGTCTCTTCTTGAGGCTGTGTCTGGAGGGTACACCACAGGACCCATAGCTGCACAGGATCAGCTCCCATTTCAGGCAGCAGCTAAATGTAGGATAAGATTCCTCTAATAACCTCAGCTAGCCCAGGAATTATGGTTATACAATTGATATGAAGCCTCGTACTAATGCACTTCATTTGCAAATTGCAAATACATTTAGGTATTTAAATATATGTATCTATTTGGTAACTAGCCATTTCATCTCCTGTTAAAGTCAATAGAGGTCTAGCAAAAAAATCCTTCAATACCCAGGGGCAATTACTTTCCTTCTTAAATATTCATGTGGCATCAATAACTTCCTCTAGGCAAGACAGTTCATGGGAGGCAGATATTAAGTAGCAAGCTGAGCAATTATTCCACTGAGATCCTGGAACAGTTGTAGGGGCAATTTACCATTGCTTATAATCTACCTTTTTAAAACTGTTTTCAGTTCCCATTACCAGAAAATTAAATCTTTTCCTTTCAGAACAAACACTGTTCTCATTTTGATATTCTTCAGTATCTTAAGTAAACATACTTTTCCTGATAACATGGTCATGTTCGTCTCTGCAGAAATTGCTGTGATTTTTTTTGGAGGAAACTTGAGAATATTAATAATTTCCTACTAAACTACAGATCAGAAGTGTGTTATCATCATCATCAGTTTCAAGACTGAAAGGAGTCCTCTGCTTCTGTGTTTCCATATTCAGCTACTGAGTAGAGTTTTGCGTTCCCATTTGTTCTGCAGAGAGCCCACAACCTTGCACTTTTTACAGTGCTTTGTACAAACTTTTTTAACATTCTAACTGAAACTAAAAAGTCTAACAAGTTAAATTTGCTACAAAACATGAAAGAAGAATATATTTTAATTTCTTTTTGATAACGTGACAATTTGGTAAAGAACCTAGTTAGCTTTCTGTTATATAATAATTACCATTCCCTAAACTTGAAGTCAGGTTGTTGACTTCCAGCTGAACAAATATTTTTATTTCATGTTTCATGCATCCCTAGCTAGAAACTCTATTTTGCTGTGATTTACTAGTATTTAAAGTGCTTAAGTGATTTGGACATGTTATATATGAGGCCTGAGGCAGAACAGGAAGAGATGTTCATGCTATGAAGATCAGTCATAACTTTAAAAATATTTTTTATGGAAGATTTATGGCAGTTTAGCAGAGAAAATCAGAGAGAATTTTCTCCAACGTAAAGTTTTTGCATTAAAAAGTAACACACAAGGTGCAGAAGCAGAAATCATGCAGTGTTTTTCATATTCCCATTACTTTTACATTAGGTGAAGGTGATGCTTCTACTGAAAGAGCCTATAATCTCTGCTTTCCTACTGATTTCAGCTTGTCAAATAAATGCTTTCTTTTGTAGAAACTTCAAGACTAGAGAGAGAAATGAAGTTTTAAAAGTAGTAAATGTAATCTGTAGTTTACATTTTTTTTCATGTAGAACACAGAAATTACATATGGTTCTACTTGATTTTTTTTTTTTTTTTTTTTTAGTCTTTGATTGCTGAAATGTCAGCTAGAAGGAAAAAAATCTTGAAGTGCAATTCCTGTGACCATATTTACAGGAATTACACTCCTGGTAAGTAAATTATCACGAGGTTGCCAACATGACTGTACTTCCCATGATACATCTGTTTTTCTCTGCAGACAGCTTTATTTTTAGCATAGAAAGCAACATTTCCTTCATATTGTCTCATCTCATCCCTTGCTATGTGCCACAAACAGAAAAAAGAAGTACTTCATTTAGGTAGTGTGATGTTCTTGACCCTTTTCCTAGGACCTTCAATCTACCGATTAGTCCAGAGCTGTGCTGTTTCCGGACTTTTCCATGCATTGAATTATTTCTATTTGGATGCTACCATCCAGAGTAATATAGAGGTATAGAGAGAAGGGCCAAGCATATTTGGTTGTGAGTTTGATCAAGTATCAGCTACAAAACAGTATCAGCAAAACCACGTATTTAACTATACCTCTGCCTGATTGATAGATCTCTGCACAACCTACAGCACCATGCGAAGTTAATGTGTAATTTACCTCACAGCACTGAATCTTTTCTAGGCCAACACATCCCAGTGCCGCCACACAGCTGCAGTCTTGAGATCTTGATGGTCTGTGTGCTCAAAGGTATGAAAATCTTCATTTAATACAAGCCAGTAGTGAATCAGTCCGGCTTCAATTTGCTTTCTGATTGCCAACTTGACAAAAAAGTCTGTGCTATTTAATAAAAATACTTTATTTTTGAGGCAAGAAATGTAACAATGTCATTGTACAAATCTTTTCAGAGTGGAATTTACTCTTTTGTTTAAATATTTACAAAAATGTTTCACTGAAAGGAAATGTTAATTAAGAACGTGTCAGTGCAACTTGTTTATTATTTCTCTAAAAATATGAAGGAGCTATGTCTCACATCATGCCATACTAGATGACAGTAATATTAATAATGAAAGCAACAGCAACTACATAATACATGTACTCAGTCCGGTCAGAAGCGTGAACTGATGTGTTCCGTTTCTGATGTGAGCTTCTCATGTGGTTAAAATAAATTAGGTAGCAAGAAGATATAACAGTTGCAACAAGTCCGGGAATGGAAACAAAATAGCAGACAGAGATCTATTTCAGTCTGAGGACTCACTGGCAGAGGACTTCAGGTGATTGATGCTATTACTTAAATGCCAACATGTACCCCTCCCCTCTAGTGAAGGAGAAAACCTACTTTTTATTCACTCCTCATCACATTTCTCTGCTGAAGAAACAGCAGTCATACATAAAACATTATGAATGACAACATAATTAGGTTAAGTAAATTAGAATTCTGAAACTCAGTGTATGTTGTTTTTCTGCTTCAGCCTTCCCACATGACAACATAATTGATACCACATTACAGAGTCAGAGTAAACTAGGCTGAAAAACTATCAATTGTATTGCAAGCATTCAGTTTTTAAGTGCAAAGCATTTTTTCCATGTGCATGTTATTCTTTGTCCTTTCACCTTTTCCAGCTGTTTGGCTTCCATATTTGAAGTAGATACCAACATTCAGAACTCCAACCATCCCCTTGCCAATGCTGTACACAGCAGTGACATTCCTTTCCTACTCACTCTGCCTTTGTATGTGTGCAGAGATAGCAATAGATTTTCTGGCTATAGCATGGTACTGGCAGCCCTGCTCTTTAAAAATCTCCCATAAAAGTCAATAAGGGCCCATGTCCTCACATGAAGATGCATTCACTTGTATATAAGTATGTTTATATATATTTTGCTTCAATAAAGTAAGAATATCAGAGTGTCTTGGAGTATAACTCCCTCTCGATGGTGTCTACTCTCCTTCATTTTTTTCTCTTATCATCCTCATTTTTTAAGAGGTTTATTTGTAGGCAATTAAAAAGCCAAACATAAAGCATTATGTTCATCTGAAGTCTAGAGAAAAAGCCTTGGTAACAACTTAAAAGATCTAAGTTTTCTGTTCTCTCATTAAGAAAAAAGTTTAAATATTTCATCTGTTCTTTTTTTATTTTCCACATTTGTCCTGTCTATATAGATTACATCACAAAAGATTGCTCTTTGTTATTTGTACAAAAAACCCAGAACAATGTCTGGTTGAAGTATTTATATTATCCACAGTCTATATTACGACCAGTACTAAAATGGTCTGAAGAATCTCTCAGCATAGCTGTAATAAATATGTTACTTAAAGACAATCAACTGAAACTTTTACCCGGTGGCAAAAATATGGTGGTGACAAGAGTCTTTCATTGCTAGAGCTTTATTGACTATTGACAGTGGAGTTACATCATTGTTTTGGGAGTGATAGAACATCAAGAGAACAATGCTTGTAAATAAGCCCAATCAGAAAAAAAGCAATACAGATGCTTTTAAGACCCCTTGTTTTCTGTTTTTGGCACAGCAATATATTTCTATTTGTCACATATAGAATATAACATATATATGTAGCAATAAAAATGTAATATAAAAATGAATAATATACAGTAATATTTTGTGAAAAATTTTCCTTATTATTCTTTTTCTATGTGTTTTTCACTCTCTTTATCTTTCTTGAAATGGCTTACCTTTCACTGGAATTTATAATATTTGATATTGCATATTCTGTATTAACTAATGGACTGCCCTGATGTAAAGAATTAAATTGATTTCCTCCTACACATCTAATTATTTTACAATTTAGGTGATACCAGTTTAGTATTAAGTGGGTAATTACCCTTAATAAACATACTTTGGGAATTGTGTTAATCACAGTTTAATATTATAGTTATATTAAAAACTCTTTTCTTTCTACTGTTCTGATAATTTTAGAAGTTTAGGTTATTATAATTTATGCACATTCTTTCTTCATAGAAATAATTCATGTTTCATATTGTGAATTAGCCAAACATCACTTATTTTTAAAAAAATCAGTTAAAATATTTCTGAAAATAAGATACAGATAATCACTGAAAAAAAAATAAATTGAATCATATAGAATCTATTGTCATGAATATTATGAACAGATTAAATTTTTGAGCTAAATGAGAAAGCTAAAACCTACATATCCATGGTTTTTATCAAAATGCTGGTGCTATCCTGATTAATGTCTTTTGGCTTTCTTAGCTTTTAATCTCCCATTCTGACACATTTTAAACAAACTGTTTTTACACACATATTTAACCAGTGGTTCTTTGGAGTTCTATATGTTTCAATAGAGTAGCAAGCAATAGAGAAGGTGCCCTGACAAACTAGAAAAGCCGACACATGGCTGATATGTAAGTAGCATCCAGTAGATATGTTCTTTATTTAGAAGTTCAAAAATGAGTATGCAAACATTCAACTTCTACCACTTGTACTTTCTTATTTTTTACAGTAAAGTAGAAAAAATAAAATTGCTGATATTCCTAGTACAGGCAACAGACTTGGTGCCATGTCAGCAACGTATTGCATAGAAGTGCTGAAAAAATATCTGAAAGTACTCTGTGACCTGCAAAGAGCCACCAAAAGTGGTTTTGCTAAAGTAGTTTAAGTTTAGTGCAGATTTGCCTGGAGAAGGATATAGTTTAAAATTATGCTGACTTCTGTCTCAAATATGGGCTTTCAGACTATGTAACCTAATTCTTATATATAATTTTTTTTTCTTCTTATTTTTTTTACATAAATGATGACGTTGAAAGAAAAAAAAGGAATAATATTGAGTCTCTACAAGGATAAAAATAGTCTAACTGAAAATTAAGCAGAAAATCATGGCAGCGTATTTTTAAAATATTCATAACTAGCAAGAAAAAAAAGGAAAATAATATTCTTTTTACTTCTTTTGATGAGAAGAAACAAAAACCCAACGAAGATTTCTTTACTTGGATTTTTACAGAGAGTGTTAATAGTGTTAATAAACAGCCCCAAGAAAAATGACAATTCTCTCCAATTGGAAAATTTATTAAAGTATAATTAGATTTTTTAGGATTTCAGATTTAGCTAGACCTAATACTCTGTACAAACAAGAATGCCATAGAGATTAAATTAAAATATTAAGAACACATAAGAGAGGATAAACTTAAGAGCAGTCTGTGCAGGTGATTGTCATGGAAAAACAGACTAGAAAAAAATTCAGATTAACAAAATCTTACTGTGTAGAACAAGCAAGGTAAAAATTAGGAGAAGAGACAAGAGAATGACTATAAACCACCTAAATCCATACCTCCAAGAAAGAAAAATAACGTTCTCACATATTGCAAAAAAGATTTATTACTTGAATTAGGAATGTTTTTTATGATTTTTCTCGATAGCTTATATACTGTGACTAAAGAATTCCTTATTTTGTACATTTTTGTTGTCAAGAAACATGAAATCAGAACAAAACAAATCTAGACAATGAGTATAATGAGAGGAATGGAGAGTCTATTTTTACACAGGAGACTACAGAAGCTTTTTTTATTTAGTCTGGCAAAAAAAAAACTGAATGGAAAACAAAAAAATGGATGGGTATGACTTTATAGCTTTCTATAAATACCTTAGGGACAGAAATATCAGAGAGGTAAAGAGACATAATATAGACAAAATGTTGATGTGATAAAGAACAGATATAAACTCTTCCTGAATAAATTCAGAAAATAATATTCTTGAAGATAGAAACAAATCCATCTGATATGAGGTTATAGGATTTCATAACCCTGCAGATTTTCCTACAGATAAAAGAAAGACACCAGGTAGTACTGAACTCATAAACATGAAGATTGGAGAGGATTTAAGTTCCAAAAAATGATACAGAAATCAAATAAAATCTAGTCTAACCTGATAGGGAAATAAGTCATGAAAGTCATAGATACCAGGAAAATTTCTTGGCATTGACAAATCACCACCTGAAACATTAGAACAGCATTTGGACTTCAAGACTGCTTCAGTTTGTCTAAGGCAGTATGAACATAAAAAACTTGTGGCTAGGAGCTTTGCATGGCCCTTTTTGAAGGCCACTCAAACACTGAGTAACATTTCTGTGTTCAGTAGAGTGGGTGGGCAGTGACTGTCAGAGCATGTCCAGGAAGACTGATACCTTCATTCCAGGCCCTCTCCAGTTGTTCAAATTTGTATTTTTCACATGCAAGAGAAGTATCCTCCATGCTACTATAGCTCATTTTTCCTGAAGCCAAGCCATGATACATGAGCTCTGATATTGAAAAGAGCAAGGAATACTAATAATCCTCTTGGCAGTGCTTCGAAAAGTCAGGAGGGAACAGGGGTACTGAAGTTTAAATACCCTGCTTATATGTTTAGTTCTGTTCCGTATCTAACATCTCCCTAGTGTAAAATTCATGAACAGCAGTCCCTGGTTGACAAATAGCTGCAACTTATAAATCAGTATAAATATAAGAGCCTTGAGAACTTATCTTTTCAGCCTTAATATTTTTATTTTCAAGTGCAGCCTGAAAATCTGAGATTGCATCTCTCTTTTGAATTTTGTAAGATAAGTGCCAAAACTGAGGATGGTGGACTCTTTTGAAATGTACTGTAGTTTCTTTGGAAAAAGCTTTTATTTCTAAAAGCATTGGTAAATCACTAGCATTTCTTTTTTTGTTGTTGCTTGTTCTGTTTTTTAAAATTGATTTAAAGTAAACTAGTGTGAAAATTTACATACGAAAAACCCAGATTAAAAAAAAAAACAGTACTCTTTTTTCTGTATCACCTATCTTTTTAATAAAATAACAAACAAATTATCTTGTTATCCACGTCAGAACCATTCCCTGAGGACATTCTTATTGTATTTGTGGGGTTCCCAGACAAAGGAAGGAATGATGAATCTGACTCCATGTTCTTAGAAGGCTAATTTATTATTTTATGATACTATATTATTTTAAAGAATGCTATATTATACTACACTAAAGAATACAGAAAGGATACTTATAAAAGGCAAAAAAGAAAGTAATGAAAACTTGTGACTCTAACCAGAGCCCTGACGCAGCTTGACCCTGATTGGTCAATAAGTCAAGATAATTCACATGAAACCAATGAAACAGCCACCTGTTGGATAAACAATCTCCAAACACATTCCACATGTGAGCAAAACAGAGGAGAAGCAAATGAGATAAGAATTTGTTTTTCTCTGAGGCTTCTCAGCTTCCCAGGAGAAAATCCTGGGTGAAGGGATTTTTCAGGAGATATGACTGTGACACATTCTGTGTTGCCAGCACCCATAAATCAGTATTAAATCTTTTCATTACTTACACATCTGCTTAAGAGTGTTTACCTGGTTTATTTTTCATAGAAATATTATGTAGCGGTTTGGCAGCTTCTCCACATATTCAGTTTTGCATTGCCCTCTAAATTCTGTTTAGCCTGGTAGAGCTTGCTATCCTTTGCCTCTTAGAAGATATTTCTTCTATTACATGCTCTAATCTAAAAGCTTAAATGTTGCAATTACATTTTTTCATGAGTTGTTTGAGCAAAAGAACAATTCCAGAATTATCATGGTATGCTCCTGTTTCCAAGCCCTACACCAAACCAAAATTTACAAAATAAAGGCAATTTCTATATAATAACTAGATACAAAAACAAACAAGCAAACAAAACCCACAGGGGAGTACCTGACTTATTTTGTTTGCTTTGTGTATCTACAAGCAATCTGAAGAATTCACCATTAATTTTTAATGCACTCTACCAATTATTATTGTTCATAACAGTATAATTATTTAAGTTAAACATTTTGCAACTTTGCTGTGCAGCTATTTTTTTAGGATTTGGTTAAGTAAACAGCCATATATTTTAAATAACTCCTTTTTTTTTGTTCTAGGCTTTATGATTGACGTGGGTTGACTGGAAGTAGGTTTTCTGGGAGTGGAGTGGTCAGACCAATGGAGTTCCGATTTTGGAAATTGGAATCTATTTTGGCCACTTGGGCATTGGTTACGCCTCTGAGAACACAGGGTTTAAAAGCAGAGCTGTCCCTTGGGAGCCTCCTCTTTGGGTTCTGGCTTCGAGACAGGTCAGACCTTCCCCTGCCCAAGTCGGTCGGCTGGGCAGGGGGAGGGGAAGCCATGCGGCCGGGTGAGGTGGGGCCTTGGACGGAGAGGGGAGGTGAAAAGGCCCTTGAAGATCAAAGGGTGGGGGCACCAGGAGAGATTGGGCAGCCCCCCCCGGGAGACGAGATAGAGAGAAGCCGGCGCTCCTCGGTGCATGGGGCTGTGGCCTTGAAGGCCTTGAAGTTGGCGGCATGGCCGGCTTGTGGAGAATGGGGGGGGAGCACGGAGAAGTCTGGCCACTTGTATAGCCATGGACAGAACCATGCTTCCTTGTGACACAGAGGCTGCATCCAGGGGGAGGCGGTGGCTCAGAACCGAAAGGGTTCAGTGTTGGAGACCCCCCGGCCCCAGGGGGTAGAAAAATATGGGGGGGACAGGACGTCCCAAAAGTGAGACTGTGCACTTTTTGGAAGGAGACAAAGCACCCTCAAAAAGGACAATCCTCGAAGCAACTCTGGTCCATGTTCATGTGGTGAGAGCACTGGACATGAAAAGGAAGAGGTCACCATGGCCCAAGAAGGACTCCTCCTCCTCTTGATGGACTGAGAATTGAGTATTTACAGAGGGATGGACTGATGGTGGAATTTGAGAGATGTATTTTATTGGGAGAATCGGGTAGGGGGAGGAGGAAGTGCTTTTGTGAAGTTTTCATTTTCCATGTGTGTGTGTGTGTGTGTGTCCTTTTTTGTAGTTTAGTTAACAAACTTTTTTTTCCCTCTATTCCTAAGTAGGGTGCTTTGCTTATTCCTGGTCCCATCTCACAGCAGACACTAGGGAAGAGGTATTTTTCATGGGGGCGCTGGCATTGTGCCAGTGTCAAACCATGGCAATGATAAAATTATGTCACAGCATTTTTTAATTCTGTTTCTGAGGTACCGCACAATTTAGTTTATTTTTAAGAGGCTTTTACATATAATTAGACTGCTGTTGCTTGGAAAGTTGTAATTTTCTTTAAACACTACAAGAGAAACAAATTATATGAATATTTATCTATTTTCTGAATGTGATTTCATTTAAATAAGGGACATCTGGAAAATATCTGACTTTTGAGCAGCCACGAGGAAGTCTGACTAAGAAACCAAGAAAACAAAGTTACACAAAAAGGAAAATCTTGTTGAACCAAACTAAATCGAGTGATAAACCAAAAAAAACCATGAAAAAAATCCACACACAATGCCATGGAGGCTTTGCAATACTTCATTGTTAGTTGCATTCAATGAGAAATGAGCAACAGATCTCAGAAGTTCTAATAAGTAATCTCATCATACTAATGAGTTTCTTACTAGTAGGAAAACAAAAACTTTTCATATTAATATATTGAACTGCAGTTGAAAGCTATGAGAACTCTCTATTCTTTTGACCTTATTTGTGTCCTCACTTCCTGTATATGTAATTTCTCCATGTCAGTACATTGACAGTAATGGGCTTTCAAGTAGAGATAGGTGAACCTAAGGACCTTAAGACAATTTGTTATGGAAAAATCTTAGACTTTGTTGAGGTTCTTGTTTGCTTACTAGTTTTGGGGGCTTTTTTTTGGGTTTGGGATTTTTTTGGAAGGGGGGTGTTTTTTTTTTTCTGTCATCATATGTATATACATAGTTCAAAGAAGAATATATTCATTAAAAGAAAAGAAGGCATATTCAGAACCTGCATGGAAAAGAGAGATGAAACAAAATGCAAGAGAGGGAGGGAAAAACCTGTTCCTAACCCCCAACATTTCCTTCTAAATTCCAGACTCTCTGCAGCTTCTACAGCACAGTTAAATATTCTTTACATTTCACTTCGTTGAAAATAAATTCATTAAGTTGACTGATCACATGGAAATTGGATTCCCAAGAAGAGGAACTCAGGGTTGGGAGATTAACAGCCAGTAACTGCACACTGAGATCTAAGCAAATTCTTAGCATTTATCTCCAACTTGTTTAAAATACAAAAAGTACCACGCCTGTCATAAGAAATTCAATTATTCTTTTAACAAATTCACAGAATCCCATCATTTATCAACTTCACTGATTTAAGTAGTTATGAGTGAAAAACTTTATTGACAAATGATTTGATTAAAACACACATTATTAAAGCAGTGTTACCAGAGTGTGGTAACATTTTGGCTTAATAAACTTACAGATGTGACAGATAAAAAGTGATAAAACAGAGAATACAACATACTCCAGAAATTTATAGCTTTTATTTGAATATTGTTTTAAAGCAATAAATTCAGATAATTCTTCAAATTCAGTTCATTTTACTGAAAATCAAAATGGACTTGTGATTTCTTTCCATAATTCTCTTTGTGCAGTTACAGAGCTTAAAAAAAACTCACACATTTATTCCGTACAGCAATAAAAACCAGAATAGAATGGCAACTCTACGAGTTTTACAAATAATATTGTGTATTTTCAGGGTATTCCACTGAGGTGATGTCATGAACATAAAAAACCTATAAATAGAAATAGTTCTGAAATATAAGAATTTAGATAATTTTTCTTAAGTCTAAAAGAATAATTATTCAAGAATTGTTGCCCAAAGGACTAGAAATTCTAAGGAATAAAACTGAGTACAAAATATTGCTATTAAAATAGGTTTATGGTGACATACACATATATAATATGTGTTTTGCCATTTTTCAGAATGAAATTAATGTCACTGTGGTGCTCCTGGGTGTTGTAGATTTTCAAAGATATAAAATAATACTTTCAGTATGCTAATATAGAGTACGTTGGAGAACTTTTTGTCTTGAGTTCTGTGAACATTTAATACTTGTGGTAGATATTTTTATGTCTTTGCTTTAGTTACTCTTAATGTTGTTCAGAGAAAGGAAAAAAGGCTGAATTATAAAGGCTATTATAATTTGATTGTGAAGTGAGGATTATCACCTTGGTTTAGAACACTACGTTGAACTAAATTCTCCATGTATTGACTTCTCAGAAATATTTTGTCAGGGACTTAGGGAGAAGGAACAAAATATTCATTTCTAAATCCTTTACAAGGCTTCAATCTGAGAGTTTCTGCTTCTTGAAAAACCTACTCTTGGGGGATTTCAGTTACTGTAGTTATGCCATTTCTTATGGACAAAGGCAGTCACTCACTGAACTGGCTGTTGCATCTTTAAGGTAGAAGAGGCTAGCAATCATCCTTTTTGTCTCCCAAAATCTTGCTGTTAAACTTCATGCAGTCCTACTGGTTTCATATTAAGCCAAACTGTATATTTAGTTTTTACATATGGCAAAGAATAAAGTTCTATTTAGTAGATCAAAGTTCACCTTTTCAATGTGCTATCCTGTTTTCCCCCAACACCTAAATTAGAGACTACAAAAAATTGGAGGATGTACACTCAAGTTAGCTACAGATTTAGTGGTCAAATGCAAAGAACCAGGAAACAAAAATTAAAGTTTAGAAAATGTTGGTACAAAAGTACACATATCTTTTTCCAGTAATGTCAGAAAAGTCTCCTCCAGTAATGCCAAAAACATTTGGAAAAGAGGTCATTACCAGGAGGATATATTTTTTCTTGGACCAGAGGGAGAAAGAAAATACATTCTATAAGAGTGAAGGTAAAATAAATACTGTATTATAAAAATGGAGCAAAAACACTGAACAGTGCATATGATTATTGTAAGGGTAGGGGGGAACAGAAAGAGATGAGTCTTCAATTTTTCACTGATACCCTGTGTGATATTGACATCAAACTGAAAGTTTCCTTAGCATGTTTTTAATGATTAGATTTAGTCTTCTGATAACCACAGAAGAGAATTTTGGTTTTGAAAACATCCCATGATAATTCGCTGTTAATACAACAGAGTTTTTTTAATTGAAAGTGTGAGGAGTGTGTTATATGTAATAAATTAAAACCTGTACAGTGTACATGAAAAAATAACTGAGAACACAACTGATATATCCCTCTGTGGAAGTGAATCCTGTTCAGTGATTCCTTAGAGCCTTATGCTACAATGTCCAAAGCACATGACCTTGTTGTTGGGAAACATGATGGTATCATAATTTAGTTACTTGTTCTGAGAAATCTGGGGAATTTTCATGGGCTAGCTGCTGCTGAGGTGATTATAGATTGGCTCAAGCCCAAAGCTCATGATCTGTGATATTTTTCCTGCTCTATTCAGGACAATGAATGCGTATTATTCCATACTAATTCATTTTTAAATTATCTGTATAACATTTTTCATTAGAAAATTCATCAAAATATTGAGACTTGTATTTGTCCTTTCAAGACTATTCATAAGATTATTTTCTTTAATGTTCTATTGTTTTAAAGATTTTAGGAAGCTTAAGAGAAATATTTTCATAGAAATTTGTTAAAATGGATTCTCAAATAGCTGATGAAATTATGCAATATAGATTTTTTTTTTAGTATGTCCATTACAGAATTTTTTTGCACTTTTTTTTAATGCTAATTTATTATTATTGAAAGGAAAAAAAAAAAGGAAAATTTCCCTAAATCATTAATTTGTCCAAAACAGATTTCTACTTTATATCTGACAAACAACAAACACCCTAAAAATGTATGTTCTGTTCTTCAGCTACAGAGGTGTAATAGAATTACTGGAACAGATTCACGTCTGCACTGAAGATAATTATTTATGTAATAATGTGACTCCCACCTCTATGATGGACTCTGGTTTTTGACTCCTTGGAGATAAAAAAACTCAAAACAATTAATACTTCAAACTCAATCAAAACAGTGAACTAAAGTAGGACCTTGAAACAAAGAATGAAATTATTTTAAAAGAAATGTGATGCTGGAAGAGAAACACGAGGAGCTGATTGAAATATTAAGTTCTTTTTACCATCTAATTTTCAGAAAAAAAATGTTTGCAGGGTTTGATTCTGTAAGCAAGTCTTGGTTACTTGTTTGGGGTTTTTTCACCATTTGATAAATTTGATAAATTAAATTTGATAAATTAAAAAATTAAGTTTTAAAATAAAATAATGCATGAGTACTTTGTAGGCACCCTCAGGACATTGAATGCTGTTATACTAAGATTTGACTCTTAATTCCATAGGGAGAAATGAAGTCACATGCAAAAATATTATAGGAACATAGGTTGCCAACATTTTAACAAATAATCCCACCCAAATATATCCTGAAAAAAAGCTTCAGCAATGTGCTACATAATATTCTCCACTTCTAAAGGCATTAAACATGGAGCTTGACAGCAAAATGCCAAGAGCATTAAAACAATAACTGAAAATATTTATTCCCTTTTTAAAAGAAAAGTGAAAAATGGGGTTCCAAGTCAATGAAATACAAATATTGTTAATTGTAATTTTTTTAATATCTTTTCATCTTTCAACACTTGTGTCAAAAGTCTACATTTTGTCTGTGTAGTTATACAATGCAAGACTCATCTGAATGCATGTAGATGTCTGTATCTCACCTAAACTCCCTGAACTCCCTTTACAAACAATCAAGATGAATAGGCACTTCTAGGGCACGGCTCATCTCATTTTAAAGCAGACTGCCAAAATAGGTCAGATTAATTGTGCCTTAAAATAAGACTCAGTTACAAAGTCTCCCATCCTACTTCTGTAAAAATACACAAATGTTTACTGATGATATATATATTTGTATCTTTAATCTTCCATGTAACTGCTCTAATTTTAATGAGGAATTAAATTATACAATGTATCTAATATAACCTTGTACCACTGATCTCACAGGGAAGCAGGGATATATTATTCCTTGGTAACACACAGTACATGTAACAAACTAATAGGTTTCTAAACTTTTATTCTTTTTTTTATGTACTCTATACGAGGTATTTCTCAGTAGTGATTTAATACTGTTTGGGATGGAGATAGAGACCTTGGAAAAAAATACATTCCAAAAGCCAAAACTAAAAAATAAAAGCAAACATAAAATATCCCCCCCCAAAAAAAAAAAAACCAAAACCAAAACCAAACAAACTTAATTTTCTCCTTTCAAATTTTTGTATGTGGTCCTAAAATACTTGTAGCCAAATAATAGTATATGCTCTATCTATCTACTGCAGTGGTTTTGAGCTATCCCAATTCAGCTTTATCAATTGAAAAGTTTATGAGAAACTGATATTTTTATAGTCAGTGTTTCACATAGGGAAGTGTGTATCATTTAAGAGACCTGATATGCTTTTCTCTTGCCCACTGTGGCCCTGGTATTGATACATAAATATATTTACTTAGCTTTTACACATATATCTAGAATATATTAAACACCACCATTTCTAGTTTTCTTTTACAGTAGGATTTTCACAAAAGTTAAATAAAGCAAGGTTATTTTCCTAACCTTGATTAATAATTTTTACTTCACTTTGTTTGGATTTTAAATTACTTTAGAATCTTTACCTATAGTTTATCCATCAAAGGTCTTAAAAACTTTTTAGATAATAGGGGCTTTGTTCTTTACTGGTAAATGACTCTGAATGTGCAGACCAGTCAGAATACAAATGGAGTCAGGGAAAGTGTCCTTCGTATTTCTGAGGAGAGTCCTGATCTGTATTTATTTTAGTAAACTAATGCAATATTTCACCTATTGGGATTTTTCGTGGTGCAGAGGTTTCCAATACAATATGCAGACAACAATAACATTTGATTGAAACTTTTGCCTCTAACAGACTGTCTCAGTCCAATGGGGAATCATCCACAAGTTTAGATATTTCCATTTCAGTCTGACATTTGAAATAATTGACAGCTAAATTAGGTTCAATCAAAGCAGGTGTGGATACCTCCAGAGCACCATACTAATCATTCCACACTTATTAGCATTGCTCTTAGGACACAAGGGACTGCAGAAATCACTAATAACAGTAGTATTACTATAGTAGCACAAAAGAAGAAGAAGAGGATCAAGAAGAAGAAGAACAACAAAAGAAATTAAATTTATAATTCCTGGAGAAATCTGAAGAAGGAATATATTATTTTCAAGGTGTCATATAGATTTCAAACACATTACAGAAATAAAAATGAAAGGCTCTCCGTGCTAAATGGATATATGCAAAACTACAGATGGAAAGTAGAAGGAACTTTAATTCCCTATCTTCTAAAATGTTTCAGTAATATTTTGTTTTCTGAAAACATGGCTAAAATAAAAGTCTATCTACATTTAAATTCCCTGAATTTTTTTCTGTTCTTTTAAATTTATCATTATGCTGTGCTTAATTAAGTGCAATGGAAGTATTTTAGCATTTATTACATAATAAAAATAATTCTTTTTTTACCCAATAATTTTATATTGGTTTAGTAAAGTACGTTTTTAATGATTCGATATTGCACAATTGTCCTCTTACTGCAAGAAAATATAATAATTTCTCTATTAAAAAAATAGAGATACCTTAATGCAGCGTGCCATCAAATACCCTGTGAGAAATTTGTCTGAGCCAATACCTGCTTTCTTTATTTTCCACTGAATAATTAATTGCTTATGACATGGATTGTTTATCTACTTTATATACTTCAAACTCACAGAATTACTGTTTTTTTCATGCTATTTGCCACCATGTCCTAACACAGATTTAAATCACAGTAGTAATACGTGTAGGCAGTGAAAAAGAAATGACAAAACTTTAAAGCACTGTCTGTTGTTCTATGCTTTCTCTGTTTCTTTTCAGACACCTATTGTTTTGAATAATTAGAATATCTGCTAGTCTTCAGACTGTGAACTGGAATTCATTTAAATAATTGTGCATGCTTCTTATTGTGCCTGAATATATCTGAGTACATAGAAAAATTAATTTCTACATACCTTTAGATCTACAAATAAAACCTGACCAAAAATTTTACTTGAGTGGGTTTTGGTTGTTGTTTCACAGGGGTTTGGTGGGTTTTTTTGTTGTATCCTCCCAGTGCCAGAAACAGACATCTAACATAAATTGTATAAATATGCCTCAAAAATTCCTGAACCTCTCTGTTTGCTATGGATGAACCCCACCAGGAAAAAAGAAATTCTACTGTGTATCTTCAAGAAGAACCTTTAATTTCTTTGTTGTCCTTCATTCTTATTAGTTTTTTGGCTAAGTAGTGTTTTCAGCTCACACAATCCCATCTTGAAGCTCTCTTTCTAACAGACATAAGTACTTCAACCCAGAAGTTCCAGATTCCCCAGTTTTGTGTTTTTCCAAAGGAAAAAAACAAATCCCTGGAAAATGCTATAGTTTTCTTAGCATCATGTCTTTGTCTGTATGTGTGTACACATACATAAAATTTTGTATGTTCATTTTCATGCAAAAGCTATTATGAATTTTGACTCAAAAATGTAAGAATAAGAAATGTACCAGCACTTTTGACAAGAACTGATGTAGTTGAAAATGAACTACACCTTTTTGTTCCAATCTTATCCTTCAGCTTCATTCCTTCTCTTAACATTATGGTGTCAACACAAAATCATAATTTGCTGTGAGTTACCACTCAATACAAAACACAATGTTTTAAGTTCGCTTGATTTCTGCTTAAAAGAAAAGACAACAATCTTAATATATCTATGTGGGCTGCTTTCAGCTGGGTTAATTTTCCTTCCAGTGGCTTGTATGGGGCTGTCTTCTGGATTTGTACCGAACACATGGTTGATAATATAGAGAGATGTTTTTGTTATTGTTGATCAGGACTTAGAGACAGGGCTTTTTTTGCTTTTCTTACTGCCATGCTGGCAAGGAAGTTGGGGGTTTCTTAGTTGATCAGCTTATTCATAGTTCATTCTCCTTACTTCATTAACTTCTGTCATAAGTCTCGTGCATTTTGACAGTTTGAAAAGCAAGACTAAAATTGCGCATTAATTTTAGATAGTGTAGAATTGGATGATGTCATGTCATACTTAGTAAATCCTCCATAGATATTATTTGAAATAAATTATTTCAAAGATAGCTTTTAATTTCTTTCATCCTATTTAGTAAAGATGTAGAACCTTAATAGATTCTCTACAAAACTGAGGTGCCTTTACATTTTGGTGGTGTATAATAAAGTGGAAACATTTTGTTCCTATCATTTAAAACAACCTTTGCCATTTTATTTATGACTTGGCTTTTAAAACACTGACAGGATACTGGACAACATTTATAGAGCGTGGCTGGAAGCAATATATTTTTTCCCCTTAACTGAATTCCATTCACCTTGAAAGTATGAGCTCATGAAGGATAAATGACCCAGAAGATAAGATCATTCCTATTAGTAAATAAAGTACCTGTACTCACAAAGATTTAAATTAAAGTGAAAGCATGTTTATCATCTTAACTCATTCAAGCAAATGCAAAAAGCTAATTATTTTTCTCCTCTGTATATGTGTATGCAATTACAGATAACCAATTAACATTTATGGCAATTTATCTGGTCATATTTCATTATTATTTATTCCTTATTGTACGAATATAGGAATCTACTTTTGCTAGTCAGGTAATATTTATTAAAATTGAAAAGGAATTATGTGCATAAATTTAAGCAGGGTAATTTGGCCTCAATTTTTTTTCTAGTTGCTTGCTACCTCAATACAGGAAAAAACAACTTTTCTTCTTCTGCTGAGATTCCACTTTGAGAAAAGATTTATGTAATTAGTTTTTCTTCCCTATTAACTAGGTATTTATAATGAATTTATATTCACATTAATATTGGTTTTGTCCCTTTTACTTCTCTCCATAAATTCACACTTCATTTATCTTCTTTCTTTACTGTTTTCTATGTATTTCTTCTTTCTTCATTTTTTTTTTTCTTTCAATTCTTCACTTTTCTTTTGGCTTATAATTTGCTCTTACCATTACTCTTATTTACGTCTTCTTTTCATTTTTCTTTTTTTTTTTCATTTTGTGTAAATGATCCAATCCTTATCACTCCCTTAAAAAACTTTCCTTCATTCCACATACCCACAACAAATGGCTAAAATTCTGTCTATTTTCAGACCATTTTTCACCTCCTACATCCTCTGTAAATCAAGGAGTTATGTCACTTCCCACTATAGGTATTAATGAAGAGTTAAAAAAAAAAAAAGAAAAACAAAATGCAGGATTATGGAAGCATAGCTTCCAAAATTTTTCACAGTAAAATGAAGCTGGTGGCACAGCTTTGCCAAAGTACAAAACGTACACTGATGTAGTGTACTAGCATTGTACAAGATGATGGTTCAGAAAAAAGAAAATAGTTCAAAATCATCCCTTATTTCCCCAGTTCCCATCTTGACTTGACTCATCAATATCCACATTTGATAAGCTCTTTTCTGTCATCGTTTCATGAATGAACCAGGAGAATATTACTTCTGTAAATATTTTTTTTTAAACTGATTACTTTAGAGGTGTAGATGACATCATGGATCTTGCCACCCTTCTTTCTTGATCAATCAAAGCATTCTTAATGAGATACTAAAATTAATGTTCTTTCCAATTAACATATTCATGTGAACCACACAAGCAGACTGCACATCCTTGATAAACACAGCATAATGAAGAAGTCTGTTCAAAGCTCACAGTAACAGGGAGAAATATTTGCTTTGCAAATCACTGACCCAACAACTGTCAACATCAACCAGACTGTTTAACTATGATTTTGTAACTGAGAAATAATATTAACTTGATTCTGGTCTGGCAGCACCTTGTATAGATGCTGGAATGGCAGCACCTTTTATAAATTCTGGTGCTGATGAAGAAGTCTGACATGACTGCAAAGCTGATATCTAAAATTCTAGATGCAGTTTCAGGTATCTGATGCTGGAAGGACCAAGCAGCCATAATATTTTATGCTTTCAGTTGTGCTCCAGAGCCAAAAATATTACAAAAGAATTATTTTCTTTCAGGCCAGGTTTATGTCTGATCTCATGACGTCCTTGTGTGATCTCTTTAGGGCATGCTGCCTCTTTACAAGGCAACAAAATGTGCTGCAACTGTTGTGGCACGTGCTGTTGGGTTTCACTGTTGGGTTCACTGTTGGGTGTTTCTGTGTATTTTAATGTTAATTCAAGTTTTGTTCGATGCATTTAAAATGGCGCTGGTCCCAAGTTTCCACCCCCCAGTTCTTCTCCAGTCTGCCCCTGTCTGTCATTCAGTTGCCTAGTTACTCCCGCCTTTTTGTTGCAAATTTTATGTCACTCCTAAATCCCCTCCTCAGTTTCTATGCCAACCCACCTGCCAGTCACCCTCTGCCCCCTTCCCAAATGCCAGAATCTTCCACCTTGGGCAGAGGGCGATTGGGCAGGAACTTATAATCCCTCCCCTACTGTACCCCAGATTGGTATTTTGTTATGTTTATCATGTCAAGTTATTATGTTATTGGCTTAGGGGCAGGGGTGTTTATAAGTTGTCCCAGTCCCTGCCCTCGGGGCAGATCCCCGCAGCTTCCCTATGAACCTGCACCCCCTCACCCTTCAATAAACCCCCCGCTGCTGAGACCTGCCTTACCTCCTTGCCATCCTTCCTGCGACTCGGGTCGTCGGAGCCAAGCATTTGCGCAAACTTTGGACACTGGCTGAGGCAACCTTCCCCATTAGCCAGGACGAGCTCAGTCAAGGCAGTTGGAAGCGCGGCGTCAGCCGGACAGCTACACAGCTGCCAGAAGCAGCTGCTGGGTGTGCTGTGGAGCTAGTGGGCATTCGTTTGGCACCCCGACACTGCAACTTCCCTATGTTTTTTTATCAGATGATTTTTTTAATTGCATTTTATTTTTCAATTTTTTTCTGTCTTAAATATACTTCAACCTCACAGCAGATTTCACTCACTGAACAGTGAAGGTGCACCCAGCTTATTTTCAGTCCTAAGTTTTAAATGTAATTTTTCCTATTATAGGAAATTTCTCTTATCATGTGAATGGCATGTGAATTTCATTTATTTGATTCATCTCTGCCTGTAATCTTTATCCAGACCTCCATTTTCTCTTATCTTTGATTCTGTGATTTAACTGTTTTTTTATTATGTCTCTTACTAATTTAAAAATATTTTCTCTACTGAAGTCCCTAATTCCTCGGCTTTTCTCCACTGAATTCCTTAATACCCTCCAAACAAATTGAAGATTTTTATGTTCCTCCAGGTGGAAATAAGATTTGATAGGATCAGTCTGACCTTATAACCCCATTTTCCTTGCTCTTCTGCTCACCTTAAAATCAGTTCTGAGAGTTTAGAAAAACTGTCCCTGAGATTTTTGCAAACCAAATGTTCATGCATCTAACTCATTTTCTCTCTGCCTATAGTACATATATATGATTAAATAAATTGGATAAGAAAGAAGAGGGAAGAAATAGTACAGGAGGTTTTTTCTTCATATAAGTGTATATATATAGGCATAGAAAAGAAGTACCTAGGTGAAAATTATGAATAACAAGGTCATTTATTTTAACGATAAGTCATGTTTTAACCCCAACCAGCAGCCAAGCAACAAGCAGCTTCTCACTCACTCCCTCACCAGTAGGATTGGAGACAGAATTGGAAAGGTAAAAATTAGGAAACTTGTTTAATAAGAACAGCAAAAGCTGAACATACAAGTGAGGTACATACAAGGAATTAATACACACAAGCGAGGTACATATAAACAAGGAATTAATTCCCTGCTTCCCATGGACAGGAATGTAACAATTGGGATGACAAACATTCCTCAAACGTTCCTCCATCACTCCAAACATTTCCCACTTCTTCCTTCTTCCCCACAAGCTTTGTGTACTGAGCATGGTGCTATAAGGTTTAGAACATCCCTTTGATCATTTTAGGTGATCTGTTCCTGCTGTGTCTTCTCCCTTCTTCCTATGCACCTCCAGCCTCCCTGCTGGAATGTCAGTATGAGAAGCAGAAAAGGCCTTGGCTCTATGTAAACCCTGCTCAGGAGTAACAAAAACATCTCTATATAATCACACTTTTTTCAGAAAAACTAAAAAACAAAAAAACAAAACCATAGATCCATACCAGCCTCTGTGATGAAAATTAACTCTGCCCCAGCCAAATCGAGCACACAGTTCAGTAAGGACTTTCAATAGCTATATTACTTATTTCATGTAAATGGATTTTAGCCCTCTATTATGAGTGTTACAGCACAATGAGATGGGCATGGGAAGGGTGAATTAATGAGACATCAGCTGAAACTGTGAGGGACAAATCTCACAGCAAGCAAAGGAATATTTTTACCCATTAGACAATTGAAAGAGTGACGCTTCCAGCCAAAGAACACTTCTAATGCTGAGGGTTTGCAAGGGCTCTGAGGATCTATGAAATTGAAGACTGATAGAAGCCATCTATGAGGACTCTTACTAGTAACTAAAGTCATAAAAATCTACCTCAGCAAATTTAGGAACTGCAAATGTTGGGAGGGCAGTAGGCTGAGTTCTTTAAAGAAAGATTATCTATGACACAGTCTACATATTTGCCTGATCGTATTCAGAATGTAGATACTAGTATAGGTGATTAGACCTGGCACCACACGGCTACAGTTATAAAAAAAAAGCAAAACTTCTATCTCCTCTATAAAGCAGATATATAGGGTCTTTAACCCAAGTGTATGGATTTAGTGAAAAATGACAGGAAAGCATTTAAAAACTCATAAAAAAGAACTGTGTAGGATGTAATGCAACAAAATTTCCTGGGTGAGACATTATTTCACACCAATAGGATTTATATCAGGTTCATTAAAAGTTTGTGGTAGAATACTAATAGTGTAGGTAACTAACCTTAACCACTCAGTTTCCCACTTAATATTTTTTTGTTTCCTTTAAGGGAATAAATATCTATTATTGGCCACTCTTGAAGTTTATAAGTTCTGCAGAAGAGCAGGATTTAATTGTTGCTATTTCTTGAGATACCTGGCCATCCTCTTATTTAATATCTAATTTGTCAAATTTTTAAATGACACACATTTAATCACTGTCATAATAGAGACTCATTCTTAAAGGATTTGTTTTTCTGCTTTGACAAGACAGTAGGTCAAGAATTAGACTTAAACTTTGATTCAGGTATTAAACTTTAGGGAGAACCATAAAGTTAGCAGATTACATGTTTCATAAACACCAGACATCCAGATATTCAGTTCATTCAACTGAATACTGTGTTACATGTTAACTGCAGTTGAAGAACAATTTATAAGGAGATGGATAAGCACAATAGAAAATAAAACTAAAGATGTAAACCTTGAAACAACCATTATGTTGTAGTGAAATATCTTGACAAGTGCTATTAATCATTTATAGAGGATAGCATAATAATTTTCTTTCAGTATTAAAGTCAGTATAAAATCCTCATCAGCAGTAAAAGAACAAGAAAAATATTATTCTACCTACACAGTACAAAATCGCTCTAGGGAACTTCAATATTTCATTCTAAATTTTTAAAATATCTTTTAAATGGGGAGTTGAGTGGATCTTGCTGTCTAATGGGAAAAGAAAACTCACAAGGTATGAATGCCATGGAAAAATACTCCAGAATACTCCAGAACATAAGCTTGGAAGAGATAATATTAATGATATCAAATAACACAAATCCCATTTTTAATCTGATTTACATAGTCAAAAACCTGAAAAATATGTTTTAGGTTTTCAAACAAATGCCTCAGGATTCTCAGATAAAACAGTATAATTCTTATTCACTATATGATGAAGCTGTGGTACACTCACTACATCTACCATGAACTATAGAAAGCTGCAAAAATAAGAACCTAGGGAAGTATTGATCAAAGCACTTCTGGATGTCCTGGTCAATTCACAGAGGCAGTTGTTTTCATTATTTTTATTTTCACGTAGCTACAAATATGAATAACATAATGGTAGAGCATTGTTCAGAAACACAGTTTCTAAATGAAATAACTGTCACAGCTCATGCATGTGCATCCACTTCACCCTTTCACATGATAAAGAGAACAACAGAGCTATAAAATATTTCCAGAATAGTAATTAAAAAATTGATGTTGTTGCAGCATCATGTGGTTTATATATGTCTTTCCTGGCTTCAAAGCTTGCATATTTTTGTTGTCATGTTTAAAAAAAGAATGTACGCTACTTGTGGACCAAACTTGTTTTGGACACAAGTAGACCATGTTCAAAAGCACACTATAGGAGTATTTTATATAGAAAGCAGGATGTTAAACTGAAAGTCAGTGTAACAAAGGCCTGGTTATCTAATTATGGTGAAAAACATGAGGAAAATTAAGCAGATATAAATTTCTACAGCTGTATTGACTTCAAAGTACTTGTGTGATAAAAAAATCTAGTCTACTTATTTACTTTTTGCAAATGCATGTAAACTCCATCTTCCAAATATATGTCCAAAATGTTTCCTTTCCTGGAAAGCATATTTTTCAACATCATCAGTGGAATATTCCTTGTGAATTAGACTTAGAATTTGAACCTTAAAAATCAACTATATAGAAATCATAATGAATGTGAACCAAATAAGCTTATGTGCAGTGGGGGTGCAATTTTTTAAATAAGTTTTGTTAAGTACTTGCTGACCCAAGATATTACTCCATTTTTATATTCAGCAATGAGGAATGTACAAGAAAAGGAAGGGGGCAAAAGTGCATTTATGACTTTTTTCCCTGGAGGTTAAATCTCTGTCTGAAGATTAAAAAAAAACAGAAAAAAACATGGTAGTTAAAAATAGCATAAGTGGAAAATAAGGAAATACAATAATCAGATGATCAACAGTGTTTTATGCGTGTAAATAGATATTATGCAATTTAAGAATAGGAAAGTAATTGAAGACATGTTTGAAGACAATATTTTTATCATTTTCCCTTCCAGAAAACTTTGAAAAATTTTTTGCATTTAATAACATGTGGTATGACATCCTAGAGAAAGAAAAAGTGAATAGAGACCTTTCCCCATTTCCATATCAGTGGACTACAGAAAGGAGAATTCATTTGAAATGCAAGTAGGATAAAACTGGATTTTCCCCCCTTTGTGATACAGTGTTCCTGGCTGTAAATGAGAGGAAATATTTTGATTTTATTTGATGGTTTTACTGCGGAGGTAAAGCAATGAAGGACTTCATGGCACTAATAGCAGTGTATACTGTGGCTTTTTCATCTGCAACCTACAGAGGCAAAAAGAATATAAGTCTAATATTCTGGGAATCATGGAGAATGTTGTTTACTCTCTTTCCTAGTCAAAGGTACAGGGTGCCAGGTTCAGAACAAATAAAAGGAAATACTCAGCTATTGAACTCTTTGCCAGAGGACATTTTGAGTGCTCTATGTTTGTGAGTGTTCAAAAGAAGATTTGGACAGATTTTTGAAGAAAAGTCCTTCGAGGTCTGTAAAGAAGAAAGAAAGCACATATGAGTCAGGAAGACCTTGAGCCACAAATCATTGTACACTGGCAGAATGCAAGCATTTGGGAAAACACCACTACACATGTCCTGTTCTTGTACTCTTTCCTAAGAATCTACATTGTTCCAGCCAGAAACTGCACATGGAACTATAAGAATTTCAGTTCTGAATTTCTATGTTAGTTTTTCAATATATTCTTAAAGATGCCACTTGCAAATAAAAACCTAATATGTGTGTGTAGTCTTGAAAAAGAATTAAGTGAAGAGTTCTATAAAGAAATAATAATAAAAACAGCAGCACAATAGTAAGTAATGCATTATTTTAGCATTAATTCAAGTCACGTCATTAGTAAGGCTCTCTGAATCATCTTGTAACTGCTGCAAATGTGCTTTGGGTTCAGGACTCCCAGTAATTCCAAGAGTTTTAATTTCAGCCTCCCAAAGAGGAAAGTGTTTTTCTGTTTTGAAGACAGTCAAAGGTTGTAAAATTGTTTAAATGTATAATGACATATTTATGTATTTGAAATACCAACACAAGCATAGCTGATAGGTTCAACTTCTTCTCTCTTTTTTTTTCTTACAGAATTCTAAAGCAAAATGAAAAGATACACTGCTATGATCAATTTCATGATGTTGCTGCTACTCATGGTCAATTTAGCTTATGACAATGTGATGAGGAAGACAATTTTATAAATTTAGTTGCTGAGCTTGGAAATGTTATGATGCCAATTGTAATGTTATGACAAAACTAATTTTTGTTTGGTTAATATTGTTATCATATTTTTGTTTTCTAGCTCAGCTGGGAAAAATATTGTTCTACATGGGTTACTAAATTTCATATGCCAGGGTTTTAATAACAAATGTGTCTGAGTTCAGAATAGAAAAGACTCATTAGTGAGAAATAGTTTAAAAAATGTAAAAATACAGTTGCTGAAATCTTTTCATGGATCCTTGAACTCATGATCACATAGGGATCATTGGCAGAGATAATTTTGAACTTGCCCTGAGATCTCAGAGCATACCTGATTTTGCTTGGTTGTGACTGTGCTGTTATTTCCAATGACAATAGAAAAAAAAGGCTTGTTATGATCTTCTTGTAAGACTCACAGTTAGTGTTAAATTCAGGCTCTGTATTCTGTAGCTGTGACAATACCTTAGAAGCACAAAAATGCTGCAGTGCTGAAGAGCTAGATGTTGAAATTTTATGATGGGGCTTACTACACAGGAACAATTAATTAAAGCAATTTAATACAAATACCTACCTTTTTTTTTTTTTTTGCAGCTATAGTTTTTTCTCTTCCTTAATCTAAGAATGAAACTATATACCTTGTTTTGTGAAGAATAAAACCACACAAACTCAGTAAAAACAATTTTAATTTCACTCTGAATATATTCCACACAAAAAGTACTGCAGCTTCACTTTTTCCAATGAAAAATTTACTTGTCTGATACTTAGACAAGTATTCCTGAATTCCTTTCTTTAGACCAATTGGGTCAATATCTGTTTCCAGATCCAAAGAGATCATCAGTGCAACTCCATACTGGTTTTACCTGGTACAGATTATGTTTTTTATAGCAGCTCATTTATGGTACTACATTTTGGATTCGTAGGCATTCATTGTGGTCCTTGATCGAGTTTCTAATGAATCTTATGATATCATAACTGCCAGACTGGTCACAGAACTCCAGTTCTTCCTTGTTGTTGCCTAAATTGTGCGAATAGGTCTATGTGTGTTTGGGGTGGTTAGATGCTTCTTGTCTGTGGAAGGGGTTGGAGAGCAATCCTCAATACCCTGATACATTTGATCATCCTCTCTGTTTTTTATGAATATGCAGAAGACACAGCTTTGGATTCTACATCCCAAATTAATTCATTTAAACTACAATTCATGGTCTGGTATTGATCTGCACGAAGCACTTCTGTCTATGCCCTTATCTCTGACTAACAAGAAAGACGATTCAAAAAAGTTTGAAGGAATTTTTACATCTTCAGTTAATTTATTTTGAACTTGTATGAAATGATATTTCACAATCTCCAGAATGACCTTGCTTTAGCTTTACTCAATAAAAGATGGATGCAATAAAATCATAATGTGGTTTTGGAGTCATGATCAAGACTAATTTGACCCAACAGCTATTTAATGTATTTAGCATCAGAATCTGGTGTGATGGAATCAGTAAATATTCATGAATACAGAGACAGGTATGCTTAAAAACAAGCAAGAATATACACCCACAAGTCTCCTCTTTGAGAAAAAAAGCCCTGCAGCCCTTTCACTAACGAGCCTAATTTTTCCTACAAAATTATTTCACTTTACTGAAGTTCAATGAAAATAAGGGTAAGGCCACCAGAATTACTGTAGTTTTTCCTTAATGAATAGAGCCTAAAGTGCTATAGTTAGGACCTTAGTTATTTAAACATTAATCTCTTCATTTACTCTATGTGTAACTTAATTATAGAACTAGTTTTAGAGTAATTTATCATTTATGGATTATGAAATAAAAATAAATCTGTTTAATCATAATTTAATCAAACAAGCAATTCATCAATTAATTCAGCATTCAACACCTACTCCACAGCTTGCTAATTAGTACTTCAAAATTTTCAGTTCAGAGTAAAATAATGTCTTCACTGATACCTTGGAGTCAAACTTCAATATCTATCTCTAGATATTGACAAACTGATTGTATTTCACAGTTAAGATGAAAAAGCTCTTCAGATATCATTAGAATACTATTTTCTTCCTAAAGAAATTAGCCAGAGGTGCAAAATTCTTTTTATGTTTTTATTTTCTCTGTTTTAATTTCTCATTAACACCCTAAGCCAAATAATCATCTCCTTCTGTAGCTAATGTTTGCAGTGATTTCTTCCTCATGAAATAAACCATATCCCAAGAAGAGCAATAAAAAAAGAGTTCAGAGATTACAACTTGAAATAGTTATTCATATTCTACAAAGCTATAAGCTCACTTTATTGATTACAGCTTAACGTTAGCATTCCTCTTAGAAGGAATATTTAGTCACATCTCGCAGCCTCCTGGTCTACATTCTGCTGGTTGAAGTGATATGTTTCAAATGAACAAAAATTTAAAAAAAAGCAAATTAAAAAACTGTTTAGAAAATGATCAGAAGAAAAACATTCTGATGTATTAATTAAGTTCTTCCTGGAACATAAGTTATTCTAATAAAGCCTCACTATCAGTTTTGGTATGTACATTAATATGTGCTATCAAGATGTATAAAGGGGTTCTTTTTTTCATCATTAAGTTATGAGAACAAAGCATAATTCCATTTTCATATAGTTGCATTATTACTAAGCACTTAATATTAACATATTTATCAATAAATAATTTAATTCCTAAAGCAAAATAATTTTCATTGCTTTCTTTTATTCCATTCGGTCATCCTAGTATGCATTTTGCAAATGTATTATTTGAAGGCAATGTAACAAAGGCTGAGGCAATAACAAAGCTTGAAGTAATAAAGTTTAATTGATCTACTTCTTTGCTGATAAGAGTTGAAAAACTATGTTTTTCAAAGTGCATTTGCCTTAAATCTTTCTGTTTCAGTAAGCTGAAAGAACTTGTTTATCTTTTTCTGGATGACGGAGGTGAGTGGTAGATCATTTTGTGTCTGTGTGTGTGTAAAAAAAGAGAAGGGGCAAATTAATAGGCACACTAATAGGTTCAAATAGATTAGAAATGCCCTCAACAGGCATTTTCTGTTAAAAATTTGGTAAGATACGGAAGACTCTACTGCTAACTAAATCTCTATTTCTTTAGAATTGTTATTGTCAGACCTTAATTGGAAGTACTGACTTAATAAGGAAAACATTAATCTGCATTTCATATAGAAAATGAACTGCTCTATATCAAAACTTCCTGGGAGAAAAGAAATTGAGATGATATGAATATACATTTTCCTTCATTAAGTATTCAAAGAAGGTCAAATTCAGACCTTGAGTAAATATTGATGTAAGCAGAGTTGCCTTCCTTAACATTAATATGAAAGTATGCCCCATTTGATCCTTGCAAAGACTACAATTAACATAAAAATAGCAATAAATTTAAGAGAAAGTATGTCTTTATTTCTTACTAAAAGATGAATAAATGCTATACTGTGTTTAACAGTATTTGTGGTTCTACTGAGCTTTGATGACCTACTGTTTTCCATGCTACAGATCCATCATTGAAAAGCCATGGATCTTAGCTCTGCAGACAGCCAGCCTGTTCAACAGGAAAGTCAAACTTGTGCATGCTATTGCTTTAATAGTCGGGTTAACCCAGATGGCAACTAAGCACTACAAGTCATCTTTCCTTTACAAGGTAGGTCAGGGGTGCAAAAATACCTTGAAGAAAATTTTTGATAACGAGACTTCCATAAAGCCCACTGCTGTGACTCTGACTCTGTTTTTTCCTTTTGGTGCTTGGTTGGATATTTTTTCTCCTAGATTGCTTACTGATTCCAGATAAGCATCTAGGTAGGCATTTTTACATGTACCTTACAAGGTTTAAAGCAATGGATAAAATGCACAAATTAAAGTTGGTTTCTATCATACCAACTACAAACCCACAAAACTCAAAATTTAAGAAACAGTATGTTCAAAAGTCAAGAATAAAAAAAGATTGTTTAGGATCAAGAAATATCCCATATCTAGCTTTTCTACTTTTCTGTCTTTCCAGTTTCTAGATCCTCTGCTACCTAATAGTTGACTCCTGTAAAATATGGCAGTCATTTAGTTTTTTAATCCATCTGGTACTGCTCACTATTGCTGAGGAACTGTAATGCTATAGTTTTATAAGTAGAGCCTGTACTACAAAAGGAGACTGCATCATCATTTATTCTCATTAGCTCCTTCTTGTTTCCAGAATAACCTGCAAACACTTTGTCAATGGGCAGGAGTCAATGGGATCTATCATTGCAAAAACTCCTAGCCTGTTTTAGGGAGGAGTGCTTTCCCTCACTGTGGCTGCTTCTTTCCCACAGCTTTTAGATAGCTGTCATCTTGTTTACCTCAGCACCTGATCAACCACATAAAAACACTGAAATTAAAAGACTGATATGCTCCTTGTGGTTTCCATTTCTTTTCCATTACAGTGAAGTATTCTACTTGTTTCTTAATTACGTTGTAAGCACTCTTCGGCAGAGATGACGTTTTATTTTGCCAGACCTGTCGGCTCTAATTGTCCTTAGTGCCTTATATGGTGACACAACTACTGTTATAATAAGGCAGAGTGATGGCGTCTGGGATGCTTCTTGACACTGGCAGATACTCTTTTTGGTGTGTTAATTTTCTATTTGGCATTTTCACAATGGGTTTTCATGATAGCATTAGGAGATAATATTTTAACTGAAAGATAAAGAAGCCATCTACATATCAGTGGAAACTGTAGCTATGTTCCAAATGAAACATAAAGAATGAATTCTTGGTATATTTTCAGATTGGTAAAATTAATTTCACATATCCAATATGTTCAAAACTCTCCATAATTGGTATAATTTTTTATTAATAGAGACTGGTTGTGTTTCTGAAGTACCTCTTCAGCTTCTCATAAATACTAAAGTTTCATTTAGATTCCAGTGCTCTGGAAATTTAGCCTTGGCAATTCAGGAGCGTTACGAACTAGTTTAAACACAGAAGAGTAAAGCAAACTAAGCATCTCTGAACAAAAGAGATTGGACCCAGAAAAATTCAAAATATACCCAAAAAAACATGCTTAAAGCAAAACGAGGTTAGATGTTAATGCCAAAAAACTTGATATATTTTATTTAATAGTAAAAGAGGCAAAGAGAAAGACAGAGAAAAGAAAGAAAGAGTTGTGCATGGAACACTGAGGTTAAAATGCCACTCTGTATTTTTTGACGTGTTCTTTTTTTATAAAGATGCCCAGAGAACACTGATAAGAAACCATGACTCCTGGCACAGTACCAAAGTCAACACGCTGGGTTGAAGTAGGTAGAAATTCCTCTTCTGTAACTTAAAGGAAGATGTTTTTCTTCAATGGAAATAAAACTCTGTGCTCTGGATCCCAAAACAAGGTCAAGAACAGTTATACAAACATGTGTATTGAATACAGAATATCGAATACATCTTTTTGCTGTCAGTCTAGTAATGATACACCATTGCTCTGAATGTAAGTCATCAGGAGGTATCTCATCCTTCCATGGATCTGGAAACCATACTTTGCTATAATGTGGCTGAAGCCAAGTACTAAATGTTCAGCCAAATGTTTTGGATCGCATTCAGATTTTAATTGCAGGCAACAAATGAAATGCTACTTGCAATTAATTATGCTTGTTTCCATTTTGGATGTACACCTCAAGCCTATATGATTCAAGCAATGTTTATATCTCTAATTGGATCAAAGTCTGCTTAAAATCTTTCCATTTGTTATGTTGTACTTTTAATTCTATTATATGGAAGAGGTAATTTTTGCCAATGAAATTAGCAGCTACACTTCAGAAGTGCATTTCATGATAAAAAAATATAGCAGGTCACCTATAAACTATAATTTCTGTGTCTTGAAAAGGAATTTATATAATAAATGAATGTTAAAAAAGTTACCTCAAATACATTTATTTTCTATGAATTATAAAAATCTCCCCACTGTTGAAAACATATTCTGAAAAGTCTTTCTTTCATTTTTCTTCACACTTAAAAAATTAGATGTGCCATTGGATTACATTTTGTTAGGTGTAAAAATAGGTGTAATGTAAGTGAAATTAATTTTAGCCATGCAAAAAATATAGATAAAGGTATTTTTAAAAATTAATTAAGTTTCTAATAGATAATGATTTTGCAGCTTTTAGTGACAGAGGCTTTGGAAGCTACAAAAGACTCTGAATTTCAAATAACTTCCAAATTAAAACCCTGCAGAGAAACTGGAGAACCATATAGCCCAAGCATTAAAACAGGATGGAAGTCTTTATTCTCACTGAAATCAAGTGGAGGTTTTGATGCTAATTTTGTTGGATACATTGCTTCATGCTTGATAGGTTAAACCTTCAGACATCCTAGCAAATATTGAGAAAAAGATTGTGACTTTGCTCTCTGATGATGAACTTTGTAGGTAAGAAGTTCACATGGACTGTTTTTTCAATCTCCTAATGAGAGACAATTAATCAGCTGAAGTTCACACATCATTAAATGGCTTACCAACTGCACCTTGTACTTTGAGCCTTAAATGGAAACAACTGGGTAATTTTGCAAGAAAGTCATGCAGAGAGGTTCTTGTGGGTCTTTCCTTTTATAGTCCTCTGTAAAAGCAGCCCAAGACTAAAAAGAATAACAAAAATTGAAATAATGCTACTTTTAATACTGCTGAAAAGAGTTCAGAAAGTGGACATACAAACAAGATTCTGTTGTTCTGTCTGACCTACAAAATGCCTTCCTTCTGCCTGCAAAGTTTGGAAATACAAATATTGCCTTTCAAAATATAATTTACTCTCGTGTCAGTAGCTGCAGAGGCATGTAGGGCCTGAGAATTTCAGAAAAGGTCACAGTTGTACCTCTTGGGGTTAGGATGATTCAAATGACAATTTCCAGTATAATTAATGTCTTTCTGCTGAGAAGGACTTGAGTGTGCTGGTGGAGTTGAAGCTGGACATGAACCAGCACTGTGCATTTGCAACCCGGAAAGCCAAACATGTCCTGGGCTGCAGGGATGCAATGCGGGCAGCAGGGCCAGGGAGGGGATTCTGACTCCACCTGCAGTCCTGCATCCAGCTCTGGGTCCTCAGCACAACAACACAGACCTCTTGGAGTGAGTCCAGAGGAGGCCACCAAGTCCATCACAGGCCTGGACCACCTCTCATATGGCTAAGAAAGTAGGCGTCGGGTTTTTCAGCCTGGAGAAGAGAAGGCTCGGGGTGACTTTACTGTAGCCTATAAAGGCTGGAGTGAGACTTTTTACAAGAGTATGCATTGATATGACAAGGGGGGATGACTTTAGACTGAGAGTAGGTATAGATTAGATATTAGGAAGAAATTCTTTACTGTGAGGTAGGTGAGGCAGTAGGACAATGAAATTGTAGATGTCCCATTCCTGAAGCGTTCAAGTACAGGTTGGATGGGGTCATGAACAACCTGGTCTAGTAGAAAGTGTCCCTGCCCATGGTGGGGGGATGTAAAACTGGATGATCTTCTAGATCCCTTCCAACACAAATCATTATTTGATTCTATGATTCTGTTTTTTGTAGTTTACTGTCAAAAAGTTACAACTGTTTTGAAAGATCAAGGCATAGCTGTACAGAATTCCTTGCTCTCCTACATCCCAGTGAGTATTTTGTGCCCTTTCAATGAGAAAAAACACTTTATTTTTACACTATTGATAAGCAGACATTTGATGTACATGTGTAGCACAGAGATGAAATTTACTTTTTTTCGCTCTATCCATTAATTCCATAACCTTTAGAGTGTGAATTTTACCCAGGCACCCTGGGCAGAATAGGACTGCTTCATTTACTTGGAATCCAGATGACTGTTTAATTTAGCATTGCACAGCTAAGAGCAAGCTCTAAGCAGCATTGAAATTGCCAGTCTGTTTCTCTGTTGCTTTCTTTTTAAAGCCACAGGTAAAACTATGAATTATATATGGGAAAAAGTAAACTATCTTCATGGAAATTAGTGTGTCATGTTTCAGATATGCATTTCAATAATGCTGGGTTCCCCTTTGCATTGTGCATTGTAAGTAATTTCTTGGGAACAATGATTAAACAGCCATAACACTTTGTGACAATTTGTAATTCTTTGAGTTGCAAATTTTTGAAAAGGAAGTTGATCTTACATATTTCTAAGAACTAACTCGGGAGCCAAATATTCTTGCATTTGAAGAAAAAATTGCAAGAAAAAAAAAAATTACTTTCCCCTTCCCTAGTTAATTTTTCACTTAATATTGAAACAATTAGTCCACATTGGTACCAACTGGAATTGGTTAGGCTTAAATTTATTCTTTTTATTGGAATATGCTCTAACAGAGACCTGCTATTTCAGGCATTTACTGTACCTCTTTTAACATTTCTCTATGATTCTCTATTTTGATCCAGATTAGGGCCCAGTGGGGTAGATTAAAGTCCTGAAGAGGTAATGTACAATTAGATTGACAAAAGGAGCCCTATAAATTGTCTTGTATGAAAAGGGCAGGAAAGGGCACTATTTCCTATTGAACCTTTGTCACTTGGTATAAGTCATTAAATACTAATTAGGATGAGGACATTAAGAATGATACACTGTGGCTGTTGTAATTCAGAGAGTAAGTGACTTTTTCTTTAATTAAGAAATCCAGAGGACATTCCACTTCTGCTTTGCAGCAGTATATTCCAGTTGATGACAAGTCCAATTATTTTAGATAATCATAGGTCAGCAGAAAATTCTGCCGCAGATCTTTACATGTGTGTACACATATAACACAGAGTTCTAAGACAAAAGTGCAGTACAAAGTAAGAACAGTACAGGCTATTTATATAGGGGAAATTCTGGAGAAGTCAAGAGTATTAATTGTGATACATGGGAAAACAGGAAAAGAAGACCACACATTTAAATAGCTAATTATTCACAGTAGACTACTATTTAGAGATAAACTTTTTCTTACCAGCATCTGACAGTATCTTGTAAAATAAGAGATGCCTGTGTCTTCTCCAGCCTTTCAAGAAGCACAGAGACTTTGTACTAAAGTTTGGGGTAGATCTTAGCAGTTTGTTCTCTATTAATGGTTCTGATGAAGAACTGAGTATTTTCATGCAGTTGTGTTACTGGAATACAGTTCCACACTTTTAAGGGTACAGAATAAAACTTCTTATTCTGATGTTATGGAATTTCAAGGAGTTTTGTAATTTAACAGAAAGATTTCATTACATTATTTTGACTCAAATAAAACAGCTGTGATGCAGTAGAAATTAAAACTTGAGACTTGCATGTCTTTTCAAAATTCTTACTGGTTTTGATTTATTTTTTCCTAGAATCAAATAAAATTTGGTGAATTATTTAATTCATCCAGGAGTTTGGTACACAAATTCTGCAATGGTCTCTCTATCTGCCATGCAGTTAACCACTGTATCACAGATTTTCTCCATAACTCAGATGAGGTCAACTTTGCAACATCTCTTGCCTTGTCAAAAATGGACATGACATTTTTAATAAAGACCTGCCAGTTCATAGACTTGTTCCAGGTTAGCTGGAAGAGCATTAAAAAAAAAAAAAAATTACACTAAGTGCACAGTTATGACTATATTTTGAATCTCTGGTATTTTGTATGGTATATCCTTCGTTCCCAACTCCTTTACCCTCTTCTCCTCTCTCTGAGAAGTGCAGGAGGATGAAGAAAGAGAGACTGTGGTCATTCTGTAGCAGATTATAAACCTCATGTGGCTGTTCTTGATATAAGACATATTTTGTCAAGTTGCCACAAAATTGTGGAAAAAAAAATTGAGAATAAATCCATATTCCTTGAAAGGTTATAAGTGGAAGATTTTGGTAGTTCCTATTCATCACCTTTGAATCACGGTTCACCAGATTATTCATTATGCAATGAGATTTTGATGTTTGAAAAGACAGCACTGAGTACTGAAGTATTTGTATTTGTATTTGCTACACTTTATATACATTCTTATAGACAGGAGTACACCAAATAATATTGAAGGAAAAATAGCAGGTCACACATATTACTTGATATCAGAAACATGTTTGAGATAGCTGTAGGATGCTGCTGCTGAACATCTTAAGGAGAGCCAGGGGCACTTCATGAGTACAGTACTTTGAGGTTTTGTCACTGCATAATGTGATAGTGGTCAGGAACATTCTCATCAGAGACTTTTTGACATCACAATATGCAACTTACGTGAGATGCATTAACAAGCAGAATTCAATCTGCTCATCAACATAGTAAAAATAGTCATACAGATACTAAAGACTATTATACATTTTGGTGAAATGAAGTTTGCACTGAATGGCAGTTCCTAAAGTTACCTTGAATCTAGAAGTAACCTTGGAAATTCTTCAGGAAATAAAGGATGAGTACTGATAGATTATCCAACTGTTATCAAATTTATTTAACCCTTACCAGAATATGCCATTAAGTAGTCTTGAACTCTCTCTATCATACCAAAGTTCCTTAAACTACAACGTCAATTTGATATTAAAATCCCTAGACAATATTTTTTGACTCATCTAAATGTTGTTCCCTAGTTATCTTTGCTGTTAATATTAGATGTTGCTGTTATTATCAGTGAAATACCTTAGATTCTCATTCCTTGGCCCAACGTCTTCTCTCTGAGAGCAGAGGAAAACTTTGTTATGTCTATAAAACCAGGAGGTCTGCTAAGAAAAACAAATGCTGCAAATAAAGTAAACACATATTTTTTTTAAAAAGCAATAAAAAAAATCCTGGACATCTCATACTGAAGCTTAGGTTATCTTCACATTGCTCATGCCCAGTAAGATCTTATTTTCATCCTCCATCAACTGTGGTTTTTGATTCCCCAGAGAAAAACTTTCCCATTGCTCACTACATCAGATTCAGATTCAGGAAACTTTCTATTCCCTAAAACTGGGGAAAAATCAATATAATCACAAGAAAAATATACATTAACTGTTTGGGATATTTGCTACAAAGGTACTTTTTCTTGGAGGCTGTGTGTGTTATATTCGAAAGATGTTACAGTATATTATTTATCTTGAGAAAGACAAAAAAATGAAACCTTTACCTTTGCCTTTAAATTCACTATTGCCTTTCAATGTTTATTATAAACTCTGATATTGACTGCAAAATTCTAGCACATATTGCTTCCAAATATATTTATATGTATCACTATTCTGGAAAATGCTTGTTTTGAGATATAAGGGAAGATTCTAATTAAGATGGTCTTCTCTACACAAAAATATCTTAGTCAATTTCCTACTTCAAAAATGTCTTTGTAAGCTTCTGCCTGCCCAGAAGTGCAAAAGCTGATATTTGTTTTCTGGTAGCAAACAAGGGAATCAGTTTTTTTTTGTGGAGAAGAATCATTAAAATTGCAACAGAAAAGCCACACACAAAAAATCTCTAATGGGACATATGTTTATAGACTCAGTGTTCATTCAAATTTTGCACCTCTGTTGCAGGATCCTTAAGAGACTATTCCTACAGTGAAGAGCTCTTCCTAGAGCCTAATTCTTATCAACTCTGATGACTATTTATGATTTGTTTCTGGATATTCCCTCATGAAAGGCACAGCTGGGAATAAAGCTATTGTAAGCCTGTATCTCAAATTGTCAATACAAGGGAATTGGGGAGAAAAAATCTCAGCAACTGAGACACCAGCAAAAATCTCGGTCTTCAAACAAGAATATTTTTGTTCCATTTAATTAATATGTAATCTCTCTTTAACAACTCTGAATCAAATATTAAAACCATATACTAATGAATCAGTAAGTATGTGATAGATTTGTGGCTCTGATATCTGCAGTCTGTTGATTCTTATTTCCAAGATCAGGAGAGCCGTACTCTGGGGAGCCAGGCTGAATGAAGCTAAAATCAGAGAGATTATCTTCTCTGGGACCCAAAGTCCAGTGTGTATCACCAGGATCTATAAACAATTGTCTGTAGGTCAAGACCTGCCTAGCATGAAGAATGACTTGTTGCTTTCACAGGTTAAAAAAAGCAGATGGCTCTAATTTTTGGAGTCTGGGTATTATCAGCTCATTCAAGTGTGTGTTTGCATCTGGGTGCTGGTCACTTGACTCCATTTTAGAGATGGATGAATACTGCTATCTTCCTCTTAGGTGACCATGCCAAGTCATATTTCAATATATGCCTCCGTGAAAGGCAGACAGAACAATATCACAATTAGGCCTGAACCACTGCTATTCAGGCTGAAACACTGATAACAGTAGAGAATTAAGAGACTTTGTATTAGCTCTGCTGAGGCCAGGGTGGACCATGTGAATTTGCTTTGCCCTAATTTGTTTTAAGGCTTGTCTGAAACTAGTTTTAGGTTTTATTTTTTTTAAATTTTGCTCTAAAAACAGTTGTTTATTGACTACTAATGCATATCAGCTGTTTTGTTTTCTAATTTGTACTAGAATTATAGAATACCAACCGCTGTTAGACCAAAGCACCATTCATAAGAAGAAGTGGCTGTGGGCCAGTTAGGCTTTAAAGATCATTTGCTTTAATCACAAACAGAACACAAGTTCTTCTGGCTCCATAATAAAGAGGAAAGGGACATGAAATCAGGGCAGAAAATCCTCAGAAAATAGATGAATTGTAAGACTTACCTAAACTCATTCTGAAAGTATATGTAAAGTTATAGACATAAATAGAGGTTAGGTAGGCACCGAATTTCATCTCATGTGTAAATATTAAGACAAATTCTTCATCCAAAGCAAGACAACCATGAGTGCTTAGCTATAATTAATTACTGCAGGTTTTCTCTGACTATGTCTTGAGATAAAGTTACTGATTAATTGCATCACTGTAGTTCTACCTAAAAGGCAGATATATAATTTTAAATAGTTAGCCAGGTTTCCTCAATTAAAAACCAGATATTTCCAGGAAGTATTTTGGTTAACTAATTTAAGGGGAAGAAACTGGCCATTGAAAATTCTTATTTCCATTGATAGGTTATAGAGAGAGTTGACAGTAGTTGCTAAAAACATAAACCTTAAATACCTGTCTATGTGTTCACTGAATCTCACATCAAATATTTCCAGTTTCCACAAAAAAATTAAAAGATACTGTGTAATTTTTGGTATTACCTTATTTTCACAATCATTGTGTCTTCCATACAAAGCTTCTATGTATATATTACTCAACAAGTAAGCTAGAGTTTAAAAGTAAAATTAATTTTATCTTGAAGGTAAATTATTGACTAGTCAGATAAACTTTCCACAGAAGTAGAGGTAATGCTAGGGGCTAGTAAATAAAAAGAACCATAGAACTTTGGCTTCAGGCAATTTCACCCTATCTATCACAAATCTTAGAGGCAAAATGTAACAGGTATGATTGATATGACAAACAATTTCTTTCTGACCCACTAAGCAAATATATCTGTATAAAAATAACTCATGTCAATAGTAGTGTCCAATTTATTGCCATTGTATTATTCTAAAGTAAAACACACTGGTGGTAAAAAATATCATCTGAGTCTGACATGATAGAGGCAACAAAATCCAAATCCTGTCTGGAAAAACAAACAGAAAACAATAAAAGTAATATTGTGAGTTGATTGACTTCAGAAAATAAAACCCACAAAAAACATATTCAATATCATACTGTCATTATACCCCCATGACCTGCTACACATTATATTTAGAAGTTATCGGGAATGCCTTAATGCAAGTAGACTAACCACTTTCCCATCCCATATTTGTAATTCACTGTTTCTACCAACTCTCTGTCCTATCTGTCTTCCAAAAAGCCCCTGAGATTCTCTTAGAATCATGAATGACAGGCCCAAAGCTGATCAGAGCTCAGTGGCCTGTGTGCAAAGCTCTTTTCTTTATCCTAGGTTTGATCAAAAAGAGATAAGAATTATATATTTTTCTTTCTTTCTTTTTTTTTTTTAATTCGAAGTCCAGCTTTAAATAAAATATCAATTAGAATTACATTTTCAAGACACTGAAATGATTTAGTTTTGCCAAAGATTTTTTTTTTCCATATCAAGATTTGCAAGATTTCTCCTTTAACCCTTTTAGACCTGGTTATTGTCTAACAGGTAGGGGTGTTGGGATTGTAGGGACTGTGTGGTGCAGGAAGTCCAGGGCCACCACCTGAATCCTTCATTAAGACATTGATATGGAACCTCTTTCTGTCAGAAGAAGAAGGGAGACCTGCAGCCCTCTTCTGTATATCTTTTCTTCATTTCTCTGTTTGAATTTTGTCACCTATACTTCACAGTGTTCTTTAGTAGACTCTGTTCAGTTGCCCACCTGATAAGGTAACATCTTCCTGCTCCTTTCGGAACATTTCCATCTCAGTCAATATCTATTGAAAGGCATATGACACTTGAATTGAGAATAGGTATTGTTCCTCAGTGCAGCTCTTCTGCATAGATGAAATAAAAGCACCCTGAAACACAGAATTTTGTAGGATGAGAAAATACAGTGTGAAACTAACCAAAATCTGTTCTCTAAATTTTCAGAATATTATATATATATTCTTCTTTAATAAAAATTGAATGAAAAATGAAGACAGCAACAAATGCTGGAATTAGAACAGGAGATTTCAAAATAAAGTACTAAATGCGTTTAAGTATGTAGCACAAAGAAGAAATTGCAGCACATTAATTCCAGTTATATGTTTTTACTCTCTTTGAAAACAGACAAAACTATTTTCAAAAATTAGACTTCAGGAGAACTCTTTAAATTATTTTTTTTTAGCAAAGGCTACCTGGTAACATCATGCAATTTTTATTATAGACACATGCGTGGCCCATGAATTACCTCATTCACACTTATTATTCTGATTGAAGGCATAATTTCTTCCTTGAGAGAATACTAATGAAGATGTTCATTCCAAGGGCACTCTACCAAATTTGTTTGAAGTATAAATTGGGATATTTCAGATCAATAGAACACAAAAAGGCTATAGCTTTATTTACATAAATTAATATATTTAAGAATGAGCATTATTGCAAGATGACAGACAGGAGAAGTTTGAATAGCTACTCATTGCTATTGTTAAACGGATGTCAATGTTCCTGCAGTTTTTTTCTGCTTATATGCCTCAAAATTCATAAAACTAACCAGAAATCCTAGAAGTTATGAAGATTTGGGTCCTGATCTTAAAACCAACTCTTCATATATTACTTTTTTATGCAGATGAAAGTCAAGAAGCCATTTTCTAATTAAAAACTGTTTTCTTCTCTACAGCTGTTCATTTTTTATAGAAATAAAGGTATCTGTTTTCTCTTGAAGTTTTGCACTGGAATCTTTCAGTCTATGTAAGTATTTTGGATATTCCAGAGAATTCTGAATAGTATTGGATGATCTTTAGGGCTCTAAGCCTTACCTAACATGTTTATAATTTTGTGTAAAGACACATCCAGAACAGAACTCAAATCTTGCAATGAATTCATTAGTTTATCTCCAGGAAATAAGCTTTGTGGCTTCTGAAGTACTGTGAATATGCTGTAGGTGATAGCCTTAGTCAATTTGAAACAGCATGAAAAGACTTCAAACAAGAAATTAAAATAATTTGAACTTGATGCTGCAAAAACCCCTCAAATTATGTAAAAGCTATACTACCTACAGACTTCTTCCTGAAGTCTTAGCATGAAAATATTCTTTTAATCATGCATATTTTTCCTTTTTTAAGGAAATATCAGTATGACCATCCAAGTTATTAGAAGAGCAAAATCAAAATTTAAAAATGTGAAAATTAAAAAACAGTAATAGAAGGATTAAGTTATGGCAACTGTGTTAGCATGTAGTAATGATATTTCAATGGCTATAGCTATTCCTGGATGATATTTCATGAAGGTATTTTAGCATGCATTGGCTGATTCACAGTCATAGAATAGTTTTTGGTTGGAAGGAATCTTAAATATCAACTAATTCCAACCAGCCTGCGATGGGTAGGGATGACATAGAATAGATCATCTTGCTAAGAACCTCATCCAATGTAGCCTTGAATACTTTCGGGCATGGGACTTCCACAGCTTCTCTGGGCAACCTTTTCCAGTGCCTCACTATGCACTGTGTAAAGAATTTTTTCCTCAGTCTAATCTAAATCTCCTCTTTTAATTTAAAACAATTCCCCCTGGTCTTATCAATATCTGCTCATTTTAAAAGTCCCTCAGCAGCTTTATTAAACCCCTTTAGATTCTGAATGGTTGCTGTAAGGTCACCCTGGTGCCTTCTTTTCTCCAGGATGAATAATCCTGAGTATCTCAGCCTGTCTTCACAGGAGATAACTTTATTTGATCGTTAATAGGCTACGACGTATATCTAATAGTTTCAGCAAAGCCCTTTGGAGCACAACAACTGGGCCATCTGCTTAGAACAAGATGACCTGTTACTTAACTTGAAATTTATGCAAATTCAGTAAAACAAATGCATCTCAAAATTTTTAAATCTGATTTTAAGCAGAACACTTTGCTGTTTGTTTGTTTTAAATTTACTTACTATAAGAGTAGTTATCCAGGAACAGAAGATTTAATTAATTTAAATTTTAATCTTATAGTACTTCATTAAAATAATTGAAAGAGAAATAAATTTAATTACTGAGTGATCCTTTCCAACTGCATGTTGAATCCTGGGGGTGTACTAATCTTAATTGGAAAGCCTGTTTTCCTTGACGTTATGCTGCATCTTCTTTTATGCAGCAATTCATTTAGCTGCTTTGTGATTACGTTCCCCTAAAGTTAAAGGTGGAAGCACAATGAATTTCTAAAATTGAGAAATACAGCAGAAAAGGAGGAAAATTCATTGTTGCATTCAGCCCAAGAAAACTGAGAAGACAAACTAATACTTTTAACCAATTTCCGTCATTTCAGATATGTCATTTCAGAACTGAACGAGGGCAGCCATGCAGCTTGATTATTCCGGCTTGTCTCATGGTGGCAACTTGAAAAGCATCAGTAATTGAATCTCAGAGCATTACATGAATATATACCAGAACATCATTTCTTAAAATGGTTTTGGTTATTTTGCTCTAGCAGTTCTAAATGTAAGTTTAATCTCTCTCTGTGTTGGAGGGAGAAAAGTTTAAAAATTACTGAGTTATCATGGATTTCTTCTTCATAATAATTCAAATCATGGTTATAGGCCCACTTCTTACCACAAATCACTTTACCAAGGGGGGAATATGGAGAATGGCTTCCTATATTACTGCTTAACTCCACTTATGCCACATAAAGTATCTCACATCTAAATAGGATAATTCCAGTGAGAAAGAGAGTAACAGAAACAGTGTTCTGTTAGTTCCTATTCCAATAATCCGTTGGATTAGCTGAATAAGTAAGGGAATGTTGCTTTTCCATCTTTCAGCTTTTTGTTTTTTCCTTTTGCAAGGCAGTTATAGACAATTTAATTCTACCATCAGAAAACCAAGTCAAAAATAACAGAACTTTACTGCTGGCAACAAAGAAATGCCTTATTGAGACTTTTATCAAATCTTTCAAGAATTCTTTGTATACTTTGTATACTAAAAAGAGCTAATTGAGAAAGCTGAATAATTTCATGAAAAGCATTAGCACCTAACTTTTAACATATATGCTTTCTATAACATGTAATTATGCAAAAAAAGATTCTTCAAAGTAATAACTGTTATTCTAAAGTAGCATCTTTACTGAGTATTCAAATAAGGGGTTGGTTGATCTGGTATATAGGATTTTAGAGAAAAGAAGAGAGAGAAAAGATCATAGAGCAGTTTCTGGACCATGTCTGACTGTTCGCTGACATTTCATAGTTTTTCTACTCGTTCTATTATGACATATATGAACAACACAGAAGCTGTGATTGTCTTTCTGGTAAACAGATAGACTCCATTTCCACATAGATTCCTTTCTAAATCACAGAAAATTAGTATTCCATTTAAGATATCAAAGGAAATACAACTTCAAGCATCCTATGAAGAAAAAGTAGATAAATGTGCAGAACGTGATCACACAAGTGTATATGAATCATTGGGAAGCAAAGTGCATCAGAGAAGACAAGAAACAAATAAAAGGGAAAGGTTTCAATGGAATTCAGTAGAACACGTACTCTTTCAACAGAATATTAGCTTGGCTGAAGAACGTCGCAGTAAATTAATCACCTAAATATAGTAAAAGAAGAAGAAGATTTAAGATGCCCAGATTACTAATTAGTCTTAGAACTTATTTCTACTCACACTGTTTTCTAAATTATAAGTGAAAATAGGTGATAAAATTATTTTTGGTTTCCCTTCAACTCAAATATAAGTTTATTAAAATAGTAAATGAATAAGTATATAACTATTTCATAAAATTGTGATGACATAACCAAGTACAATATGAGACTTCTCCATAAGAGTATAAACAGTGGGACTACCAAATGAGCAAAGAGAGACATGAGGTTACATGCAAAACCACACACATTAAAGAAAAAAGAAGGAACTGGGTAATCTCAAGGAATTAGAAACAAGTAGGAGACCATCCCAAATACACAAAATGACTGCCAAAATTGAGACAGATATTGACAGTATTAGGGACAGACCAAAATCCTTTTTTCTTGAGAGTGGGTAGAGGAAACCATGTCAAGAAAGAAGAGAAAACATGGAGAAGAAAGAAATCTACTTCTGTTATGACTTGTTTTGTAGGGAATTCTCAAGCCTGGTCATTCTACGAGTAATCAGGAGCTGTAGTCATCAGTACTAACTGTATGGCATGAATTCCATAGTATGGCTCACCCACACTCAATGTGGTACAAGCTTGTTAAAAACTGATACTTTTGAATGCATAGTAAATACTGATATAGTGGATAGGTATCCTGTATGAATACATAGCAACATAATCTAGTGGAAAATATCCTTGTCCATGGCAGGACAGCTGGAAATAGATGATCTTTCAGATGTCTTCCAACACAGACCTTTCTATGATTGTAAAATTCTATATTGAATGAAATTGGTACATGAAGACAACCTTTTCACATGCCCAAGGTGTGAATGACAGGAAGCTTTTTCTCTGACATCCTAATGCCCAGATATTTTGAATTTTCAATATACCTTTTTTCTTATTGCTACAGTATTTTCTGAAGGAGCAAAAGCATAAAAAAGACACAGGAATGGAGCAGATGGGATGAAGGAAGGGGGAAAAGTACTTATTTCTGTATAATTCATCAGAACTTGAGTTATCTGTTAGTTCTCTTAGCTAAAAACACCTCTTTACATTCCTAATGCCTCTAAGAGCCAGAATCTGGGCTATAATTTCTATGACACACTTTTAAAATGTCTTTCCTTTCTTTTTCAGTTTTGCTAGTTAACTTTTATTCAGAGTTTCTGTGTTTCTCCTACCAAAGACAATATTCCTTCCAGCTCTCTTTCCCATGTATTTTGACATACAGCTGAACACTTAACATCCAAAAATTTTTGACACAAGCATTTCTTTCACAAGCCTCCATCTTTTCACTTCTCTTATCTGTATGACTACTTTTTTGTATGTTCTCAGTTCTTATACTGTTGTTGGTGAAGTTATTGTTTTAAATAAAATTCATTCCCCAAACTGAACATCACAAATAACCTTTCCTGGCCCAGTATTTTTTAAAACTCCAAAGGGCAGAAAAGTAGAAGAAGAGGAGAAGAGAAGAGAGAAGAGAGAGAGAAGAGAAGAGAAGAGAAGAGAAGAGAAGAGAAGAGAAGAGAAGAGAAGAGAAGAGAAGAGAAGAGAGAAGAGAAGAGAAGAGAAGAGAAGAGAAGAGAAGAGAAGAGAAGAGAAGAGAGAGAAGAGAAGAGAAGAGAAGAGAATAATTATGACTATTTCTTAATTTTCAGAATTTATCTTACTTATAAAACTTCTTTTTACATATTCTGCATATTCCTTTCATATTCCTCTTCATTTCATAGAAGACAAAAAATGGACAGCATGGAAAACAATTTTATTAGCTGATTTTTCTCTTTAGAAAAAAATCATTGTTCTTAGTAGAACAATTTTTATACAGCATAAAATTATTGTCTCTAGCTTGTCAATAAATTGAGTGATTTTTTCTGGTTTTATAGTCCAAAACTCTTCAACTCCTCAGCTTAATAAGTTTCACTTCTGATAAGAACACTAATATAGTACTTTCGAACTCTAATAAAAATGTTATCACAATGTTTTACAGTATTTTGCAAGATATGATCCTTAATTCTAACTCAAATCTACTCTGAGCCTTATCAGACAGAGAAAACTAGTAATTAGAAAGGCAAAGGTCAAAGATAGGCATGCTCACAGTCTTAATTTGGAAATTTCTTTATAGACATTCAGAAATTACAGTATCAGTGAAATAACAACAACAAAAATGGTTTTGACCTTATAAAGTGTCCAGAAAAACAAACAGAAAAAAATAGTGAATTTATATCTGGCTTACACTGCCAAAAAATAAATGCTTTTATAGCAGGCATACACTACCAAAACCGTATATGTACTTCAACTCCACATTACAGACACATACATGGAATTGTCTGTTCACAACTGATCAGCTACTAGAGTATTTATTCAACTGTCTACTACAGTATTCATTCAACTGCCTACACAGAGATATAAAATGCAATTTGAGATTCTGTAAGGTATCTGAGATGTGTCTATGGTACTAGTATGTGACAAAGGACCTATTATAGAAAACTTTGAATTTCTACATGAGCTGCTGCAGGCTGAGAGAGATTTTCTCTGACGTTCTTATTACCCTTGGATGCCACACTGAGAAAATGAACTGTGTCTATTTCAGGTGACACAGATTTCTATACTGACTAATTTTTGTCTGAATACAGTGAAATCCTGGATTCTTACTCTTCATGTAAATACTTGCATGAAGATGACTATACTCATCTTCATGCAAGCGTGTTAAAAATCTGATACAACTACAAACATAAAGTCAATTAATTTCACCTAATTTTGACTAAATTTATCTAGGTATCTAACCTACTGGAGTGATTTATGGATTTAATAATATACTATATATATTTAATAGAATTTGATTGGCTGCAGTGTAGCTGAGATACCCAGAGGGGACCAGCAGATAAAAAGTTGTAATTAAAAATTACATTCTTCTGCAGAGGCAGTTGGATCTCAGTCAGAACATCCCAGCAAATCCCAGGTGACAAATTTCCAAAATGTAAGCAATGGATGAAGTTGCTATAGCTCCTTCATGATGAATCTGCTATGATAGTCACCTCTATATGATGTATCCATTCCCAAAACAACTAGTAATGAAACACGAATGTAATAAAGTCCATCTTAGATAATTCCTTGAAAATAAAGAAGTCAAGTGGTGCTTCAAAAGAGTCATTGACTAGAGAGAGAACCTAGAAGAAAGATAATTGCTGCTTAATGGCTACACTTTGATAAGTACATCCCACTTTAAAGTTTTGAAAAATGAATTCAACAGTGCAAGTCAGTATTATGTGAAAGTTGTAGAAAAAGTAAGGTGGAACCCTATGGGATGGACAGTCACTTCTCTGTCTATCCATCTGTGAAAAGACTGTCCATGACTGGAAGAACACTCAACATCTATCTGGTCTTCCAGTTAGGTATATGTACATAATAGGTAAAATAAAGGTTAGAAAGGAAAAGCAGAACAGAACAGATGGTATGATCAGTACAAAACTTTTGGTGATACTACCTAAGTTAGATATGGATGAAAGGATTTCTGAGTTTATGCAGACATTCTTGGAGGTTTTGCTTATTTGTGATGTTTGAAAATCCAGAACATTAAAAGATGGATTGAATTATCTTTTATGAATTCATTTCTTCAAAATACCAAGAAGTTAATATTTCTTTTATTACATTTGCTGTAAACATTATATGGATGCCTGATAGCACTGATCTCAAAATGAAATGTAAGCAATATTGCTTCAGGGTGAATCCACTTTTCTAATAACTTTCATTAGTAACAATGCTGTATTTACTACTGGATTGAATAACCCTAACCAACAAGCAGGCTAGAGCAAAAAATTAATTCCCGAAGGTTATATGAGATTACTTTCTGAGTTGTGGTTTTCAGAGGAAATTTCTTTTATTTGTATACCAAGTCTTAAGGAATTTCAGCATTTCAAGTATCATATTTCTGTTGCGAATCATCACCTAGAGAAGATTAATTTTGCTTCATGATTGTCATCTGAAATATGGGCATCTAATCTGAACTATTTAAGGGGTCCTTCTATATTCAATATTTATGGTTTTTGGTGTAGTTACTCTATTCTCATTTAGCTATGAATTATACCTTGAGCATGTGACATATCTTGTAAAACTGTTCGCAAATAAAGCTTTCATTCCCAAACTCCACCACCAAAGAAAGGATCTTTTAAGGAATTCTGAGGCTTGTGCTGGTCATAACAATAAATGAAAGACTGGAAGAATGAGATGAAAAATCTGGGAAAAAAAGATTGAAGAGTATACCATACTGCTGTATTTCTAATGGTTAAAAAAAATCAATTCACATCTGTTGTGGAGAAAATATTCCTTTAAACATAGATTCCTTAGGATAGCCAGAACCACAGGAGTCAGTGCAAGAAATTTAATTCTATTATAAATATTTATCTTCCTCCTGAGCAATTCCTATTCACCATGCTTTGCTTTAGTATTTATGAATTCAACCCACCTAGATATTAATCTACTTGATAGTGGTAATAACCTGTTTTGCAAAATCTTGTTTGTGTGCGCTATAACCTGTTGTCAAACAAAACCTTATTGCCAGAAGGGAATACAGTGATACAGTTTGAAAGACTGTGATGATAGAAGAATTTGGGATGATCATTTACTCTTATACCCTGTAAATCACAGATGATAAGATAAAGCTAATTAATTTCCACTTCAAATCCCATGCTTCATGTAATTTATTTTTGAAAACAAACAAACATTTTTTCTCAATGCATAGTGTGCAGTTATGGGAAAAACTAATTATTACCCTTGATAACTTGGTACAATGGCTATTTGCTCCAACTCTGCTTTAGCATCTATTAATTTTCCCCTGTTTTAGCTAGCTAATCAACGTGAACTTGCTTTGATTTGCTTAATTACAATTTGACTTTTTCCCCTCTAATATTTGTCCATAAATTTTGTGCCACATTCATTGTTTATCCACTTGGTTTTGCAAACAGCCTGTTACACCATACGAAGTCTAGGGAATTACAGTATTTACAGTACAAATCAGTAGAATTTCTTTCATTATTCTCCAGTTTAAATTCAGAAGGAAAAAAAAAAGTGTGGACAGGCTTTAGTATCACATAGTGTTAAATGTAGTTAAGGAATCATGCTTTCCATAACTAAGTAAAAAAAGGTAAAAAATATGACTGATATCATAACCAGCTGTGCTTGACACTCTCATCTGCCTGAGTAAATATCTATTTGGTAAATGCAATTTTGACTACAAATACAGATCAATGCTAAAAGTCCTACTTCTAAATCTCAAGTGACACTTTACTTACTGAAAATAAACCTCATGTCACTGTCAGTCTTCATCGATATTTAAAAGCTTTTCCTTTGTTTCATATACTGGTATTACTTCCACATATGTTGTTATATTTGACTGGGTTTGAGGGGCTTTGATGCTTTTATATGACAATTAAAATGTTTCTGTTTGGTACTTAAGTGAGGATTTGACTAGACCAAGTAAATAGATACAAGAGGCAAAGCTGACAAAAGTTGAAAATCCTTTGTAGTTGCTTATGAATAAAAGGGACTGGTGAACAGGGAAGGAAACAAGTACTTTAAAGTAGGGGAAAAAAAGATTATGCACCCAAACTCATTTCATTGTTAGGTCATTCGATTCTCCATAAAACAGGAATCATAAAAAAACCCACTTTCAGTCACTCACTAATATCTTGGAATAGAGAGGCAAAAATTATCTAGAGATAACTAGGCCCAGCTGAAGAAAATTAAGCAGTTTTCTTAATGGCATAGCTTGCCTAGCCCTTTCTTAAAATGGGCAAGGGGCAGAGGAGGGAAGTAGCCTTTTTGGATGAATCCAGAGTATTTTCTTGCACAAATTCAGGATGATGAGGACCAACACCAGCTGGCAGGGTTCAGTGTGGTCATTAGATCAAAAAAAATACAGGATTGCATGATATCCTGGTGAACCCTATACTTTGGGAAAAGAGACGTAAAGTACCAAGGCACCCGAGTCCTTACCTTATGGGGTATCTGTGTAGGACAGCAGCTTTTAATGTAAATTTTAACTGTTTCTGCATACTGCATGGAGATGTTTTATTTGATGCCCTTCCCCCCAAATTATTCATACGGTATGTCTCCTTTAAAGTAAAGAAATAAAATGTTTTCTATATATTTGTGCAAGTTCCAAGAAGATAGTTATTGCTTCAATAATAGCAGTGAAATTCAAAGAAAAATATAAATTTCAAGTAACTACTTAAGAATGACAGTCTTGTGAAGAAGGTGTTTATTTCACCTCTCTACATGCTGATAATGACAAAGTAATTAGGGGTTTACTCATCTTATTCTCCAGTTATTTTCGGTCTTGAAGCTGGCATCCTTTAACACTCCTAAATATTGTGTTAGAACCTTAATTCATAAGAATTCAAGACAATTTATTTCAGTGTTGTTATAAATTGGAAATACCTAATGCTATCTTTATACCTAATTCCACAGACAATTCCTGGTTTCTCCTTCCTTTAGAAATAGATTTTAGCCTGGGTTATTTTTTTTCCCCAAGTGTTATAGCAGAAATTAAGCAGTTTTGAAAAATTAGAACAATCTTGTAGAATACCACTAGCCAGCATGAGAGACAGTTATAACTGTTAATCTTACCTTGAACATAACAGAACATGAAATATTACATGACAATATATGAATATTAGAATAGAAACACTAATTCCTTTCTCTCTCACCTCTTCAAAAAATCTCATGAAGATATAAATGCTTTGTATTTCAATAGACTTAGCTGAATAGTTGTTTGACAAATTAAATTAATACAAAAATTATGGTTTTTCACTTATTTAAAGTAATATATCATGACTCCAATGAAATTTTGTTTGGAATCTAATCTATTTTAAGTAGCAATTATAACCATCAAAACCAGTTTGTTTTGGGAAGCCAGATATGGGAATTACTTAATTTTTTTTTAATCATATAACTTCTGACAATGTATTTCTTTGTCAACTGGCAAGCAAATGTAAAAAAAAAAAAAGCATTAGAATATTTATAATGTATATAAAATTTATGAGAAATAAACAACTTCCAATAACAATAGTGAATAAAATACTTTAAGCCGACATTTCATAAGAAATTAAATAAGACAAAATACTAGGAAAGAAAGTACACAATAAAGCCAATCTTTATCACCTCAACATCCAGAAATTTATGCAACAACAACCAACACTGGCCACAGAAAATTATCTATTTGTCTTTGAGAGGTCAGTGCCTCATTAAATTCTGTATATCTGCTCTAGGATCTACTGGATACTAAGTTGTCCTTTTGACATCCTTTTGCTCAGAGAGATGTGCTATCAGAATTGAAATAAATAAGAAACTCATAGGTGAAGTTTTGTTTAAAAATTCTCTTAAGAATCATCAATTCTGTATTTGACTGACTTTCCCCATGACAAAAATTTGTGGGATGAAATTTAGATATACTACTAGACTGTATTGATTGAATAGCATCAGTTTAAATGACAAAAAACATGTCAGTGCCCTAAGTTTTTAAAAAAAAAAAACTTTTGGTGGTGAAAAAAAATTGGTACTACAAAAATAAAAAAAATAAGAAAGTCCACATTGAAATTGTTACATACAGACTTTGGTTAATTTTAATTTATAATGACCTTAAAATAATCAAGTCATTACTACGTCTGGCTGTTATATGGAATGTTTTGCAGTATTTAGTCTGTTTTTTTCTTCAGAGTTATTCATATTACTTGTGGGGATTATTAGCATTTTCTTTTTTTAATGTACATTCCCTGGAAATAACTTCCTTTCTGTTTAATTAAATAAACATTCTGAAGTCATCTCACTTCCAGCATAGTTGCACCTCAAGAGATTATGCATTGAGGTGCATAATCCTTTGCCATCTTTTGCTGCATTCACTCAAGAAAAAATGAAAGATGGGTAAACTCATTTATTTGCTAGGGAGAAACAGGCACTATTATGGTGTTTTACCTTCCTATCAACAAATAAAATTATTAAGGATGGTAATCAGATACAAAAAAAGCCAGGGATTTATAACATACATACTTTTGCAAACACAAAGTTTTGGGTTTTGCTTTGATCTAACTAAATATTACTATTTCTTACAAGTATTTGAGGATATTCCTTGCTATGCTGACATTATATCGTGATTTGCAATGGTATCACTGCTCAAGATTTATCTTTGCTTTTACATTCGTGCTGTGATGATCCATGGAACACATCCTCTAAGGATGTCATATCATTCCAAAACAATTTCAGATGTTCTAAGTAATATTAAATTAATCAAGATTTAAAAATCATATTTCAAAGTATAATACTTATTTTTTTTAATTATAAAAATTGCAAGTTTCTCTTTTAGCAATAATAGCATGATTAAACAAAATTTATAAGACCACATGCCAAATACAGAATTATAAAAAATGGTTTTTCAAAACAGGAAAATTATTTGTGAGGAGAAAAGTACTTGCTTAAAAAATTTGTATCTACATTTACATTTGCTACAAGTATTATTTGAAATGTTAGTTGTCTTTAACTGCCTTATTCATAATGGAAAAATTTAGTTCTTTCACCTATCAATTACAAAAGTGATTGTTTTTCCAAGTTCTAACCTTCAGAGACAGAATTATATGTGTCTGCAAACGTTTAAGACTGTGACACTAAATATAATTAAATTTAAAAATATTTCTAAAGAAATTAAGGTGTATTTTCCTGGGAAAATAAATTCTATGACAACTGATGAAAATGAGGAACAATAGCAAAACTGTTTTCATACTACTACGTATTGCATGCAACTTGCCCACTTCCAAAAGGATTTACTATGTATGGATAAACATCAGTAGTGAAATCTATGTTTCCTAAAGTAGTAATGTAAAACGTTGAAAGCCTGTTCTAAAACTTAGCTGAGTTCTTTATTCAATGGAGATTAAAGAATTAGTTTAAGGATTAATTAAAGGATTAATTTAAGAATGATACATGTAAGATGACTTGTGCTTAGCTTAACATCTGCAGATATCTATATTTGTCTTGTATATTACGAGAGATTCTTGCTGCTCAGATTTCTAATTTTTTGAGATTATGAAATTTATCAATGTTTATGAAATTTACAGAAATAAAAACAAAACAAAAACAAAAACAAAAACAAAATTTAAAAGCAACTTTAAAGTCAGTTTATGCTTCCAATCAATGTTGTTTCTATGCAAATAATTTGATCTCTTAAGGTGAAATATTTTCTTTAAAGAATAATATATGAAACAAAATGTTCAATGTCATGAGAGCTGCATGCTCAGTGTGCTTCAGGTTTTTTTCTCTTCATTGTGGGCTATTCACTAAATTACTAATTTAACTATGCAAATCATTGGGCTTAGATTTAAATAGCAAATCTTCCACGATGGTTTTCAGATTCAAAAGAACAACAACTTAACCATGATCCTGTCTATATTTTGCTGAAATCTCAACTCAGCATTCACCACCACTCCTGTACCTAGGTACTTTCTACACACCTATTTTTCATCTCTGTTTTCACTCTTTCCATCTGCTCAGTGTCTTACTTTCTCTATAAAACTGACTTGATTTTCAATCCACATTCTAACTCACCTTTGGCACCTTGTTCTCACCTTCTCACCAGATGTTTCTTCTGGTATTAAACCAATGCCTACAGTATTATTATTCTGGGATCAGGTCTTAAACTTATGGTTGATGGTACATTGTAAATTACTGTAATTATCATAAAGTATTGAAAAGTTTTGAAGACATGCCTGCTAATCACACTCCTTTATATTCTCTCCTTTTTTTCTTGCCTCCTACTTCACTGCATATCACTGAATTCTTTTGTAACTACTGTTCTTCATTTTATATTTAGAATATTGCAACCCTTCCCTAATTCTATGTATGATCTTATATCTCTCTCCTATAAATATTAATGCAACTATTGAGAAAAGTCCAGACAGAAATTAATATGGACTATCAATAAGTAGTCTAAAACCAGTTATACAAGAAAAGTAATCTGAGATACATATATATGTTCTAGCTGTAAGTAATACAGAAAGATTAATATCCTCAAAGAGTATCAGTTTCTCTACTGCTGTTGCCTGGATTTTCTGCTGGGATTGCCCTAACCTTCTCATCACCCCAGGTAATTGTTTAGTGTATTTTCTTTTCAAAATTACTATTTTTAATTCTTGGCAGTATGTTTACCTCATGAATTTAGTTTTTGGGTAGTAAATAGCCTACATTTCTTTTCTTTGTCCTTGTAAAAATGTAGGTGTCCTATGTACATATATTTCATATAATACAAACCAAAACAATCAGTACTGAAAGAAGAGGTGGGGGGGTTAATCCTCGTAGGGATTCTCCAGTCTTTGCATTTCAATTAGATTAATTTTCTGAATCTCTAAACAATCTTCTGATGAGATCTAGGTCACTCTGCCAATATAAAGACCTATAACTGCAAGGTTATCGCGATCCATTAATGAATCAATATAGTAAAATAATATCAACAGGATAGAAAAATAATATGTTTTCATGTGTAACTGTCAGAGTGCTATGTTAAAGTTTCCAAATCAAGCTATTCTATTTATAGGTATAGGGAATGGTGCAAAGAATTTGCAGCCTAACTAGATGTAGAGGTTCAGAAACACAGTTATTGTAAACAAGCTAGCAGATGCTAACATCAATCAATGCCTAAGGAAGGAATGAAGGATGAACCAAGTCTAGTTTGACTGTATAATCCTTGTCAGGAAAAATAATGTTTCTAAACCTCTATGAAATAAACTCACTTTTTTCCTAGGACAGATTTTCAGGAACACCTTGCTTTTTCTCAGATAATTCAGTGCAATGAGGCTGGTGAAAGATCTGGAACACAAGTCCTATAAGGAGCAGCTGAGGGAGTGGGGATTGCTGAGCCTGGAGAAGAGGAAGCTCAGGAAGCAACTTTAGCCAGCCGAGGGTCAGGCTCTGCTCCCAGGGAGCCAGCCACAGGACAAGAGGACACTGCCTTAAGCTGTGCCCAGGGAGGTTTAGGAAGAAGCTCTTCATAGGAGGGATTTCGGTGGGTGCTCGTCTTATCTGCTTCTCTTTCTCTTTCTACAAGCCTGAAACTGCACTAATTATTGTTTGACCTTGTTTGTCTCTCATATTTAAGGCTAGGAAATATAAACTTAATCACAACACAAATAACAGTCTTAATCAATGGTTTCCAAAACTGTTTATCATCACCCTTGTCAGTGAAAGCTTTCTGACTGTATTCCCTCAATATAAGTGCATTTATTTACACATTTTACATGTATTATGTACTACTGAAGTTCTAGTATTTTCTTCCTAAACCACAATGAATCTGGCTTTGCACCCTTGCCTGCACCCCAGATTGCAACCTACCTATCTAGGTAGGAGTGAGGACGGAAACAAAATTTCTTCAGTAAATTTAAAATGTTTTTTTTTTCAGGACTGGGGGGTGGTAGTGGGGGAATTAATTACCAAAAAAAAATTTTATAATTTTATTGTTTGTTCCTTCAAGAACCCCTAAAATCCATTTAACATAATTAAGTCTTCAAATTCTGTGTGAGAAGGTAAGAAAGTCAAAACCAATACCTTTGAATACTCTTCCAATCAAAATAACAAAACAGACTGCATCAATTTAATATTGCAAAGACACGTACACTGAAGTCTCTCTATCACATTCCCACAACAGGACTTTCATTGAAAAATATTATCTTTTCTGCTGAAGACACAATCTTCTTGGCTTTCATCCAGAAACAATTCCTTTCCTTTCCTATACACAAAATATTTAACGTACTTCTGTACATCTTCAGAAAAGTAATTTTAAAGTTATTTCCTGTATTGGCATCCTAGCTATTAATGGCAATCTAAGATTAATATTTCTAAGATTATCAAGAATTCATTGGTAAAAACTGCTGTGTCAGCTTCAGTCTCAGCAGAAGAGAGGGCTATTGTTAACATCAGTGCTCCTATTTTGTAGAGTTAGATTTTGTAGTTCAGGTACTCAAATTTTCAGTGTATTTGGTTTTGGCCAAAGCTACAGTCCTAATAACCAGGAGAGGAGATGAGGCTACAATTAGAGAACTATGATTGTTCATTAAAGTCCACTTGATCTCAAGTATTACATGAAAATTTCAGTGGTTACCCCTCATTTATATTTAGTTAGATAATCACCAGTTTGTTCTTTGTGAGGTTTCAACAAGTCAGAATATGAAAATATTTATAGATGTATTAGTTTTAACACATATGTTATCACAAATTTAGCTGATAGCATGTCAGGCTTAACTAAATCCTTTCAGACTATCGGACAAAAGTCAAAATTACTACTGAAAAACTTTAGAATGTCAGCGATTTTGAAGGAGGTTATAGATTATCTGCTTCTGAATCTATTTGGCAACAGTGAAACAAAATCCAAAATAAATATTAACAAAAGACAAAAAAATCACATTTTAAAATATTTTTATGTATATTACTGTGGAATTTTTTCCTAATTTTCCTCTTCAACCAAGCTCTTTGTCTGCAGAAATATTCAGTGTTGAGAATCTTCCTGTTATACTTACGTTATTAAGGATGTTCATGGCCTTAAAATGTCCCTCTGAATTATACTGTGCTTCTGCTTGAGTGTAACTTTTATTTCAAATTTCACTCTATTTATATCATCCAGTTTTCATATTTTTCAATTTGACTTGGAATTACTTTCCTAAGCTCAAATTCAGTCATAAATGAAAATATTATAGCAGCAGATTGTTGTCCTTGTGAATGTAATTGCTAATTTAAGTATGTATATTATTCATTAATAACTTGAATGATATACTATTAAATTTATGAATTTATAAAATAAAAATTATATTAATTTATGGAAATTTAGAAAACAATTTAATCCAAGGGTATTTCATGAACATGAGGCAGCACACCTGCTTGTCTAAGCATTCAGTAGTTATTGTACAATATTGAGCTACAGGAAAAAAACACAAAACCAAATGAAAGAAGAAATCATATAAAAGAAGAGCAAAATTCCAGGGAAATTGTTTTGCATTTCATATTCTTTGAACTGACCATGTAACTCCTTCCTGTATATCTCATTGGAAAATTTTATGTACCTCACTAGGAGACATTAAAATTGAATTGCAGGTATCCACACCTAAGAGACTGTCCTGAAAACAGCTACTAGAACGTGCAGTCATTATCTAGCCTCAAACTCTTGGTATTCTGAAAACACCTATGATTTTGATTGATATCTTTCTCTGGGATCTAAATATTCTTTCACTTCGAATACCAAACAGCAAAAGGTTCTGGAATAGACTCAAACCTCAAATGTATTCAGAAATAAGACTTTTCCTTGGGCACATCAAGCACCTAATTTGGCAGACATTCTCAGAATACACTTAACAAACAGAGCTTTAGATAAAATACTGCTGCGTTTAAATGTAATTTAATTTTCTTTTCTAATTAAGGAGTCATCTGAAGGTAGATAGAGATTTGATTTCTACTTCTGACTGTATAGTAAATACTGAGTCCCTGTATTTCTTTAGATCCATGTGTTATTTTTACAGTACACTGTGGAAGTCCCAACGAAAAGTGCTCCATTGTCTTCATGAATCCTACGGGTAGTTAGAAGCACTACCTATTATTTAATCTTTCAATTTGAGTTTAACTGCATAACATAGGCCTTCAATGTTTACAACTGCAACACCACTGTCTTTGGTACTGGCTCTTCACTTTCTTTCCCTTACATTTCCAAAATTAATGTGCATAACATATTGCATTTTTTAGTTTTGTATAGCTATTGTATAGCACATTGAAAAGTTAAGTATAAAATAGTTATCCACATTCTCATTACACTAAAAATGAATGACAAAGTACATGAGGAATGTAAATTATCTAATGATTTAGGAAGAACAGACTGCCGCATAGTGATCGCACTTCCTTCCATAAATTATAAAATGAAACTAGATAACTATTAAGACAGAAAACTCCTAGAATTTTAACCTACCAACATGAATCCTACCTATTTTGTTCAAAAATAAAAATATACTGGTGATACATTTAGTGAAAATTTATCATTAATTGATGTGTGAAATGTTGAGTTTCTCTTGGCCAGTATATAAGACTCAGACAGCTGCTTGCTCACTCTCTCTTGATCACAGCTGGACGAGGAAGAGAATCAGAAAAGTAAAAATGAGAAAAGGTAAGTAAGGAAAAAGCTGTATATTCAAGCAAACAAAACAAGGAATTAATTGACCACTTCCATGAGCAGGAAGGTGTTTGGCCATCTCCAGGAAAGCAGGGCTCCATCACATGTAACTGTTACTCATGAATATACATGTCATAAATCACAATCAAACCCACCTCCCACCCAAAAAATAGCCTACAAAAAACAAACCGAACCAACAACCCCCCCCAAAACCCCCAAAAAAAACAAACCCAACAAAAAAAAAAGAGCCAAACCAAAACAAACAAAAAAATCTAAACAAAAAACCAACAACAATAAAAAAGAAGTTATGTGTTGCAGACATTTCTTTTGTGAAAATCCTTTCTTAGGATTTTTCCTGCTGAAGTTTCAGCAACAAGATGTAAACAATGGTTATCTGCTGCTGTGAAATACAACAGGTCCATCTGGATTGGCCCATCTTGGATGTTTATAATTAATGGCCAATCAAGGGCCGAGCTATCTTGGACAGACCCCGAGAGAGCTGCTTTTGTTATCATTCTTTTCTGTTCTTAGCTTAGCTAGCTTCTGAGAAAACCTTTCCTTCTATTTCTTTTTAGTATAGTTATAATGTAATATATATATATCATAAAATAATAAATCAAGCCTTCTGAACATGGAGTCAATGTTCTCGTCTCTTCCCTCAACCAAGAGCCCTTGTGACCACTGTCACAGTTATGGGTTTTCATCCATAGATTGCAAGTTTTTCAAGATTTTAACTGTTTAAAAATATTAGGTTCTTATGCCATTTCTGACCATTTTGTGTTTTTGTTTATTGTTTCTGTTGGGTTGACCTTGTCTGGCTGCCAGATCCCCACCCATCTGCTCTTTCACTCAACAAGACAGGGAGGAAAAAATAAGATAAAAAACTTATTGGTCAAGAGAAAGACAGCAAGACTACGTGCTGGGAACACTTTGGGGTAAAACAGACTTGACTTGGTAAGTTGCACTATGTAGAGTAAATAAGAACACCACAGTCAATATTTGAACACTTACAGATGTGAGAGACTGATTTGTGACAAAGGACAAAATGGAGTTTTCAACAAATATTTCCCTATTTTTTTCAATCCATTTAATTTGAATGACCAAAATAAAGTAGGATACCAAATTCAAAACAAAAAGATCCCACCTTGATATAGTGAAAACAGATTTCAAGTCATTTCCTTTGCACAATAGAAATTCTTTTTCTTCTTCATAAACTTCAAAAAGTGGATGAGTAATTTCTCTAAATGGTACCTTACTATCAAATTCTCTGTGATAGAGACTAATCAAAAAAAAAGGGCACCCACATAGGAAACCAGCAGAAAGAGTTGTATAAAGAATTTGTATTCTTTACAAATAGCAAGCATAAGATGCTTTTAGATGGTACGACAAGAAAAATAGCAGAGTGACTGAAAAGAGATGGAAGAATAGATATGTTCTAAATGATCAAGTGGTAACCCTGAATAGATGGTATGGGTTTGGGTGGCTAGTGACACACATATACACATCTAGTGCCATCACTACCAAAGGGTGTCTGAGGGACATTGGCTGATATGGCACAGAGTTTGAGAGACCTTAAAATACTTATTTAGGAGCAGCACCAGGAAGCTGAAGAAGATATCCCAGGACATTACAAATGTCATAAGACACCAGTGTATAAATAACTAAACTGGGCACATTCACTAAATAAGTACATGTCAAGGAAACAAGATGTGCTGGTTAAATACTACTGCTTGAGGAAAAATATTTTGCATTTTGTGAAAAATGCATCATTTTGTTCATCCCTGTTATAGGATGAGCCTGTATCAAAGCTCTCCACAGCCCTGAACTACTAAAATAGTAGCTGTGTCATGTCTTCAGAGATGTGGGAGGCATGACCAGGACCTCTGTTTTCAGTAGTGTCTTCAATTCTGGGTCATATGATACAACTAAATATGGGGTATGGCAGGAAGGGGACAAAGGAACAGTAGAGCGTTATGAGATTAATTGCTGAAAGGTGTCCAGTATTGAAGGGTATTCAGAAAAGTGTTTGTTATCATTTTTTAAGAGTCTAGGCTTGTGTTTTATTTATTGGATTGCTGTTAGTAATCCTGGTGTATGGTTCATTGGTTGCCAGCTAATTTTATGTCATGACAGAGACATGAATAAGCTTCATCTGTCCCAATTTGAGTTAAAACAGGTGACTTGAGATGTCTTTCCCTGCAATAAACATGGCAACAATAGACTTGGTAGCCCTAACTCAGGTAAAAATGATTTAATTAAATTTAATTAAATTAAATAGAAGGTTATTATGTGCTTTGGACAATAAATATTTTAATATAATCTTTAAACTTTTCAGGAGAAAAAAATCAGTACAAATAATTACATTTAAGCAAAGGTATCGGGTAAGGTCTGATCCTTAGACTATTGAAATTGGTAGAAATAATCATACTGTTTTCAGCATCATTTTGTTTAAACCATAATTAAATATATTGAATTTCTTTTTTTTTTTTTTTAATCTTATTTCATGCCTGGGTGGAGGCTAAAAAAAATAATGATCTCAACATGCTGTGAAGCAAAACCACCAGATTTTCTACAGGCAAATACTACACATAGAGTCTACGCAAGAGCAATTTCCTAACAAGAATTTTGAATTTTTTTAAATGTACTACAATTCAATTTTATCATATATAAATATTCTTATCATTACATTTTTCTGATGTCACACAGTCCTTTTAATACTATTTGCTATTGACAATAAAATTAGGGTTACAGAAACAAACAAACTAAAAATGACAACAGCAAAAAAACAGCCACAAAAAAAATTGTGGTTTTTTTTCAAGTCATGTATTAGTATTTTTGTTTTACTACTTAAATCCCAAGTAGCGGAGTAAATTTTTTATCAATCTGAGTGTGGCATATATGTAATTCTAATTCTTCTATTGCATCTCATCTACACATCTACTCTTTTGCACCCTCCCTTTCTGTCACAAAACACAAAATTTGAAATGTGATTCTTCCCTAAAGATAAAAAGAAAATTCTGGTATTTCTAGGTTATGTCTTTTTTGAAGATATATTAAAAAAAAAAAAAAAGAGAGAGAGAGAGAGAGAAACCAACTGAAAACCTAATCTTAATTTTAATGATTTTTCTTAGACAACTCTTGAAAAGAGTCATATGTGGCATTGTCAAACAGGTAGCCAAGAGTCTTAATTATTTTTTAAAAATATATATGGGGCAGATATCCCCATGTTACAAATTCTAATTATGTTGATCAGTTTTTGAGAAGCATTGCTGTGTTTTTATAAGAAATGTAATTTTTCTGTGTGTCATTACTTTTATTCTAAATAGCAATGAAATTTTAACAGCTGAATTTATGTTTCATACTTCCTTTATCTCTCTCCATTCAGACATTTAGGAACTTTTCATATTTTAGTCCTTTATATACCTTGTAGAACTTTCAATATTATTTAAGCACATCACAATATGTATCTGCACTATGTGTTGATTCTCTCCAAGAATTAACCAATTCAATATGAAATATTCAAAGAAAATATTATGGCAAAGCTGTCTTTAAAACCAGTCATCATGTAAAACCGCATTTTTCCCCCCAAAAATGTACGGGTTAATCAAACATCTTGGAAAATATAACTTAATTTCCTGCACTAGCAAGGCTAGTTGTGTTTAACTGAAAGCTACCTTCTATCGGTTTTTAATTAGATACTTCTGCTTTACAAGTACAGAAATCATGGACTGCATCCCAGTTCTGAGTTACGTGAAACTGTGGGGGAAAATGGTGGTTTGTTGTGATCGGTGTGATTAGACTGACAGTAGGTACTTATTTTCTGTAAAGATTCTTCATAGCAGGTTTTCTGAAGCTCCCCAAGTGGAGGGGAAGGAGGGGAAGAAAGAAAAACATTGATAATTTGCAAAAGAGTCTGTAGACCAGATTCAGCTGAGAAAGTGAAAAACAGATTGCAGAGAGAGATAATACTTTTGAGACATGAGCCTTTAACAGATCAAAATTGCTAAAGGGAAAACACTGATATGAAATGTTTGAAAAAGCCTTAACGTCCAACCCCCCCCCCCAAAAAAAACCCTGAAAACCCACCATCCAAATCAACAAACCGACCAACCATGAGGAAAGAAACAAGCAAACAAAACCCAGGCAGACAAGAGCAATTCAGTAATGTCAGGGATCAGTAGGGTACAAGCAGGGCACAATTGGGAGCACACATTCGTGGTCCCACTGCAGTGTGTGAGCATGCACGGCAGCGCTGTGAGCACAGCAGCAGAGCTGCAGAGCTGCAGTGTGAGCATGCAGTGCCCCACTGGGAGGCTGTCAAAGGAGCTGCTGCAAGTGTGCAGTTCGCTATCAAGGTGTGTGAGCTTACAGGGCAGTGTGTGAGTGTGCAGGAAACTGTTGTGAGTGTTGAGTGTAATGGAAGGTCTGGAATGCCCAGAGCTGCAGTTGGTAATGTCAGAGATGAGAGCCTCTGGGGTGAGGATAGAGGGACAAATGAAGTGAGTGTCATCATGGGAGTTTGCAATTGGCCATCCAGGCAGGATGACAACAAATTATTTTTTAGGGAACCAAGGGGCACTTCTGAATAAGCCACCTGTGTCCTTGTGGGGAAATTCATCTTGATGGGTGTTAACTACACAGTTGGTACAAACAAATCCAGGAGATTCCTGAAACACCAGTGTGAAAATGTTTAGTACAGATGCTCAGGGAGCCAAATTGGAGACACGCACTCTGTAATTTGTGGCTTATTCCCAGAGAGGGTTTCATGGGTGAAATGGTAGTTGGTGGACAGCGAACACACAGTCATCAAGCTTCAAATCTCTGATGCCTTGCCTGCACCCAACTTCTCCCAAAATGGACCAGGCACAGGAGAGTACAGCAGGAAAATCAGCAGTTTTTATTAATCTGTGCATGATGAAGGCACCCTATGTCACTCCCTCAGGATGCCACGCCAGTTCCTGGCCAGCTGCCATCTCTGGGAACTGGCCTGATGCTGGCAGCTGTCCCACCATCTAGGACACTGGAACAGCCTGTGCAGAGCTTGGAGCCCCTGCTCTGAAGCAGGAGGGCTGCTTCTTTGCTCCTGAGGGGTTGGGATTCCAGCTGGTGAGGTGAGAGGCTGGGTAGGCAACAGGGGCTGTGCACAGCAAGGATACAGCTCTCTGCCCCTGCCGCTGTCACCAGCTCTATGAATTCATCAACAACTTAAAAATGAGTACTCCTGCAAAATATTTAATTTGTAATCCCCAAAAAATCATGGTATGATTTCAAATTTTTGTGCACACTAGAAATAGTTTCTTTTATGATTTCAACAGAGAGTACCACTCAACATTTCTAAAACTCATTCTAGCTGCATTCAAGGCCCTCTGCAATCGCTGCCCTCTGGCTAGCAAAGCATGTAGATGGCTGTGATTCTCACCAAAGCATAATTAAATTAATGGCATAGGCTATTTTTTCCCAGTAAACAGCAGCTGCTATGGGAACCATATTTTGTTGGTTCACATGATAACATGATTATCTGCAGTTTATATTCACAGTGCAGGAAACTATCACTTATTACCACAATGGCTGCTAGAGATGCAGTTACCATCACATACATTCCAAAATTGCTGCAGCTTTAACAACTGTTATTTGAAATCCTAAAATTCATTTTAATGCTACATCTCAGCTTTTCTGTGGTATGAAATGTTTCTTTCTGCTTCAATGCTGTTAATCCGAGAAATGTACTGGATCCAAGCAGCATCTTCATGATGGTGAGGAATTAGTCTTGTAAGAGCCATGTGGGGGGAAAGAATAAAGTGACTTCAGCAGCCACTTCTGCCTGAAATCACAGAAGCCGCACTCCTGAACAGTTAGCAGAAATCAGCTAATGCACTGATCTACATATATCTGCTACAACCAGCTTGCTGCTTTAAAAATGCAGCCAACAGGACAAGCATAGATCTTTACAAATATTTCATGCATGTTTCACATGCAGAGCTTGATTATCCCCACTTTACTGCTGGCTCTGCATTTGTGCAACAGCCCTGCTGATCTCCCAGAGGACACAAAAGAAGGAGCTGTAATCTGCTGCTGTTTTGGCAGCTGATAGAAACAGCATGTTCGAACACAGTAATAAATTCCAATTCCTTATATAAAACCACTCATCCAAGGGGACAATAGTGGGTAATATGTTGCTGATTTGTGTAGGTGCATCATACTAATTTACTTTTGATTCTTACTTTGAGGAATAAAGAACTTTCAGTTGCCAGAGGATATAAATTGGACACAACAGACCAGTGAGTTGGGCCAACCCTCTGCTTATTTTTTAAGTACTCCTTGCCAAATTCTAAGAATTGACAAGTCATCTGTGATTATGATAAACTTTCATGTTAATAGAAAACTTGATCAACAGCTACATTCTTTCTTTTTCCCCATAGTGTAGCAAGCCAGTGTTCCAAGGCATTTCTTCAGACAGAGCAGTACTTAAAAAAATTATAAGATATGGGCCAGTATACAAAGTGAATCTTAAAGGTCTTGATGGTTATTTTATTTTTGTTGCATTTTTGTAGTTTTTAAAATTTTATTTGGGTTGTTTACTGTTTGGTTGTTTCTGTCTTTCAGAGCCAGTTACAATACTTAGAATGTAGCTGGATGCTGTGATTGAGAGCTTGTGCTCTCCTCCATGTTATTTACAGTGCCCTTGAACCCCTGGATATGCTGTGTTTAGCAGCAAGCATAAAACAACAATAACACAAAGATTTACTTGCTGCTGCCAGATTTTTTTTTTTAATTACTAAAATGTCAAGACTTTCAAGCTTTTTGCTCTTTCAAGCTTTCTGACACTTCTGTACTCACAGAAGAACAACATGGCAAAGCTATTGTTATCTGTTGTAATCCTTTGTTATAGCAAGTGCAGTTATGAAGCTTCATGTCTAGCAGAAAAAGGATTTCAAAATATTTTTTTCTTTGAACTACATTTCATCAACTGCTGCTACGACATTTTTTTAAGCATAAAGAAATGAATTAGTAACTCCTAAATTTTTGTCCATTTAATTTTGGGTTGTTCTCTGATATTTGTTGGTGTATCAAAAAAATACGACACTTAACAAGGAGATGAAGATATCCCTTTCAGGGATGCAAATTGAGTTTCAGTTATATTTTTTTTAGCTAACATTTTCTAAGCATAAGTGATGGACATGGTGCACTCACTCTACAGATGGTCTGTTAAGTTATTACTTTAAGCAGTTGGCCAGAAGGTAGTGTGGCTGGAATATGGTTGGCAGTCTTTTCTACTCATCAAATAAGTCATATGAATATTTATGTGGTACAAACTATATGCACATATGTATATGTCACAGTAGCAAAACTTATTTAACTTCACAGAAACCTTAAGTTCTTCTGCATGTATCTTCCAGTTTCTTCTTTTCTGTGTCTCGTGTTTCAGTAGGCTATATAGAAATACTGAAATGTTAAACAAATACTACTTTTCATAGCATATGCTCCTACCAGCAAGATATTAACTTATGTACCTAAGAACTCTCTTAGCATTCTTATACACTTTTTATGAAGCACTGATTAGATATGTATAATGAAATTACTAGCACTGATATTTTCAGCAGTAATTTAAAAGTGGTCTTGATTGATGAATTCTCAAGGATATTATCTGTAACAGATGATTTGATTAGTTGCACCTTGCTTCTTTTAAATTATGTGAATATCAAGTAGATGAAAACAACCCAACTTCCTAGTCATATGTTTTTTTCTGTTTCTTCTAAGAAAACCAAGTGCTTAGTATAGAATTCAGAAAAATTCTGGGCAGAGGAGTTTCCAAACATCACCATGAAGCTCCTGCACTGGTCCCTGTCGTATTTGGACTGCCTTATTCTTTTTAAATTTTACAGTACATGAGCAGATGTTGGGAAATGGGCCATTCCTTTTTCCTAGCAGAGTCATGTAAAGACATCAGACTTGTTATTTTTCAAGATAAAGACAACAATTTACATAATTTCTTAAAGATGTGAGACAACTGATAGCAATGAGAGCAATCTAATGAATTGAGAATAGTCATGGATCTAATTTTTTGTTTTGATGGCAATGTACCCCCACAGAGGCCAGCTTAAAGCAGAATAAGTGATGATGTCAAATGGAGCAACTCTTGAAGAAAAGAAATCTTGTGTCACAGGCTTGTTATAGAGCCTACACTTTGAACACATCAGCTTCTTTTTCCCCCTCATTGTGTATGGATCTGTACAGGAGATTCAATAGATTTACAAGTAAAATCTCAAAGACAAGTTTATTCCTAACATTTACTTAAAATTCAAGTTTCTATTTTACATTATATTAATTTTATCTATAATCCTCTCAATTTCTTAGCCTTAACCACTGCTACATTATCATCCTCCAGAGTTTAATGTCAATAGGATATTATAGGATTTCAGGCTTTTAATTAAGATTAGATTTCATTTAGCCACCTATAGCTAAGGAAGATGAAAGCAGTACTTGGAAAGCATATGGAAGGAAACTGCTCTAACTCATTCACCTGATGAAAGATGAACAACATATTGAAGTTCTGGACATAATAGAGAACTAAAGTTACCAATATTTAGGTCAAGCAGTGTGCAGGTTAAACAGGAAGTGCATAACTAAAATTGACACGTCACAAACTAGTCAATCAATCAAATGGTGGAGCTACATTTACTGGGGCTACCAAGAAAGCAGATATTTCTTAACCTATCTTAATAACAATTTTAAAAACCCCACCAAATCCCCAATAAACCCACAGCTCAAAGCAAAATGAAACAAAGAACCCCAAAACAACCCACAACTGCAAAATGCCAAAAACCCACACCATAAAAAGTATTCCCAGGCACTGGAAAATAATCAGCTCCACTGTTAGTCATTAAAATGGCTCCAAGTAAGCTTTTGGCCTTGGATGACAATCAGTCTCTCCAAAAATTCCTAGGTACAGTCCATGAATTATGATCATAGCCAGGCATTATTCCCAGCAGACAGTTTAAATTTGCCCACCTGATTTTGAGAGTAAACATGTTTGTATTCCTACAGCTTTGGCTGTTCTGCATCATCCATTAAGTTATGTGTTTAATTTATTTTTAGAGATATATTTAATGTGAAAAAAATAGGAGTAAAACTATATACTTAAACCTTAGAAGATAAATATCACTATAAAATGCAGCAATAGGTATAAAAAGAAAAAGGGCATATACTCCCTTTTAAAGCTGGACATAGATAAGTGAGACACTGGGATAGAAGAATTGCATATGCAAAGACTAGATGAAATTCTTCACAGATAATCGAGGCAAAATAGATGAAACTTGGGACTAAAAGTAATGAAAAAGTTAAGGGGTTTGTGAAAAAAATCATAGTGAAATGAGAAATTGAAAAGCACAGAGTTTACAAAAATAACACAAGAATAAAGGCAAAAAACCCCAGTAATAACAGGCATAAAAATTTGTCAAGAATTTCATGTCATCAACCAAACTCACTAATTGGATACATATGAAAAAAGGTGCACTAATTGTAATTTCTAGGCAAAAAAAAAAACAAACAGAAATAATTTTCTAATGTCTCCGAGGCTGAAAGAAAACTCTTAAACAAGACTTAGAGCTCCAAAAGTTCATTTATCCAGCAGTTAATTCTACAAGTATAACCCCTCTTTTGCTAAGGGACAAATTACTTGAGGAGCAGACTAGCATTATTATTTCTGAAGCCTTTGATCAGGCAAAAGTTTCAACAGAGGATACATTTACTGACACTTTTAGCAGATAGGAGAAGGAAATAAAAAAAAACAAGCAATTTCTCTTTACATAGCAAAAGGATAAAGGATAAAAAAGGGATAAAGTAAACTTTCCATTAAGGTATAAGAAAGGCAGAGGAGGAGAGATGTGTCCACACGTTCAAATAGCTTTCAAAAGAAGATGAGCTTAAATTAAGGCGAAAGAAGTAAAGCAATAAACTAAAATCTGTCTAAATTCTAAGATAAAAGTGAAATAACATTGCTGACTAAAATACTAACACAGAGAATATTAGAAGAAATTAATGCAAAAAAAAAAAAGTAGGTCATACTAAAATTCAAGTTGGAATTCATATGTTCCTTCTTCTGCCAAGAAGAATCTTCTACAATATTAGAGAATGTACACCTTATCCTGGAACTTGAAAGATGTGTTATAAAAACTAATGTTCAAATTTGACTATAGTATAGGGGTACTATAAGAACAGTGTTCTCAAAACAGAAGTTAATAAACTTTTTTTCCTTTCATTCTATCTTTCACATGCAAAGATTTAAAAATAGTAAATAGGATGGAAAAGTTTCAATGTGATTTTACATACATCAACTCAACAATAAAGCTAAACATGGTAAGCACTTCAGTATCAATATAATATCAAAAGACAAAAAACAAACTTTCAGTTCTAGAGCCCAGAGAGAAAAAAAAGAATTAAAATTACTTACAGAGTGGTTTGTAGACAATGGTCTCTGCTGCCAGCAATATCAATTGGAACTTTCAATACCAGAGCTACTTCTATTAAAATACCTGTATAAATATTATACAAAATTGTATCATAGAATCTTTTTTTTCTCTTACAAAAGATTTTAAAATCCTCAAGAAATTAATTTAATCTCGAATTAGTTAAAGACATGAACATAGGTGGTTTAAGTTTACCTCAGTATATAATGAGATTAAGAATGTGTTGACACATACCAAATCAAAGGTGAAGAAAAAATATTCCTCATTCTACTTACAGGCAGTAATTAGAAAAAGTAGGCAAAGAGTCCCTGATATAAATGATGTATTTTTCCTAAATTATTAGCTTTATTCTCCTGAACTTGTTACTTGAAGAGAGCCAAGCTAGGGAAAAGTAGCTGTATGTTGTTTCTTGATTTTTTCTTATTCATATTAGATTTCAGAGGATTTTGTATGATATGTTGATTTTTCCTGTCACAAATGTAGGTGACAATGACCTTCATATGGGCATCATTAAATAAAATACTTCAAGATCTAATCTTTAGCCCAGAGCAGAGGCAGCACAGTACAGCTCCCACCCACATGGACACAGTACAGCTCCCACCCACATGGCCTCAGAGAATACCTATACCCAGGAATACGCTCGTACACAAACTTGAAAAATGCCAGCACAAACAAGACTGTCCCATGAGTTAGTCTTGGACAGGCTTAATATTTAGCTCTTCCCCCATTTCTCTTTTGGGCCACTTCAACTGCCTCCTTTCAAAATCTGTCTGCAGAGGGAGCTCAGTGTTAACAATACAAACGAGAGGAAATTGTTGCCATTTGGTATCAGGGGCACCAAGTCTTTCAATCCTCATCTTACCTGCTGAAATACACAGCCACCTACAGAGGTGGTCACTGGTTTCACCCAGGCTACTTCTATTTATTGTACTTAGTTGCCCTGTGCAGCACCTTCATGATTCAATAGCAGGCGGAAGAATACTCTTCCTATTCCAAGATTTCCTGAAGTTAGTCTGGTAGAAGCCTACAAAAACTGCATAGACATGATAACTTCGCAGAGAAACACAGAATATAAACCTCTATAGTGCGTACTACCAAAATTGCTAGTTAACAACTTTTTTCTTGCAATTTGAGGATACAGTAATATGTATATGAGATATATGAAGTTTAGCAGTACTGCAAATTTAAATCTGAAAATAAAAAAAAAAAAATCACAAAAGGTGAGCTAATAAGCAAAGACAATGTATAGAAAAAGTTCTGTAAAAACCATGTTCACATTTTAAAAGTCAAGAAATAGAAATGTACAAGTGTTTACATAGGTATGTACAGAAATTAGGAAGGATGAAAAGATATCTGAGACGTTAGTGATAGAACAAAAGGCATAAAATGGTGCTGCACTACATAACCTGTTTATTGGATAAAAAAGAAAAAAATAATTGCAAAGACAAGTAAGGCTAGCAGTCTCATTAGATTCAAGTGAGTAACTTTTGATTTTTTTTTCCTTTTATCTTGGCAGAGTTCCAGGTTAAATTACAATCTACAGAAGTAGCAAGATTCAATATTCTTTCTCAGCAGTATCTCTTGCATAGCAACTGCTGGAACTCAAAGTCAGATCTCATAACTGAGAATTATTTTCCAGGACATGAACCATGAAGTACAAAAAGATACTAAATAACCACAGACCACAGGTTTCTTAGGCATATAGAAGTAAAGGCGAAGTGACTAGTTCAGTATTTTTCCTAGGGAAAAAACCCTACTTTTGGAGCAACCATTTGGGAATGTAAAACAACTTTCTGGACACTAACTGTGAAATGGTTTAATAAAAGTGGGTAATTCTCTTTATCACCAGACAAAAACAAAATCAAAACTTCTGAAAGTATTCCTTCCCTTAATGTGTTGAATTGGTTGTGGAGAAACTCTTCAAAAGTGTATTTTTAAAATTCTTAGTTAAAAAAAAAAAGTAACAAACATGTTGGTTTTTTTTTTCCACTCAAAAGTTTTTCAGATCAGCATAACTGAATATGACTAGGAAGTTATAAAAGACCTCAAGATAAAGGTTTTAGAAAATAAATATTTTGTATATATACACCTGCACAGAAGTAGTAAAAATGCTAGCACCTATAAGTGGGGCTTAGAGTTGTTGTCAGCCCCCTAAAATCATTGGCTCAATGTAAAACATCTGCCATAAAAGAAACTGACAAAATGTTTTGGATCATCAGGAAAGGCAATGTGAATACAATGGAAGTCATCATCTTGCTGCTGTATAAAACCTTGTTGTGTTGACATCTTAAAAATTGCACAGTTCTGCACTTTGAGCCTGAGGGAAGATACAGTAGAGTAAGAAAAGGTGCAGAGAATAAAAACCAGCATTATGTAGGAGATGGAGCATTGGCTTTGAGAATGAAATATGAAAACAATTAGGATACACTTTAGAGAAGAGACAGACAAGGAAGTTACTTAAGCTTTAAAAATTCATGGATGTGGCAAATAAATTAACAATATATTTTAAAGATATAAAAGAAAATACCTCTTTGCAAAGCAGGCAATGATTTCTGAGACACTGCTGTCTTAGTAGACAAGACCAGGAGGTCTGAAATGGTATTAAATAGATTAATTAACAGGATATCAGCAAATAACAAAGAGAACAGCAAGGGATGCATCATCTTAGAGTCCTAGTAAAACTAAAGTAGATTTGAGGAGATGGTAAGCGTCTGAAGGAAAGAGCCAAGCTCTTCTGCCTTCTTTTCATGGCCTGTCCCATCGCTATTCTTGTAGATAAAATACTGGCTAACTGAACTGCCATTTCCCTTCTAACTGATCTTGAAGGCCCCGGGCACCTGCCCAATCAGGGGGTGAGGATCCCATCACAGGAGATGGAAATGTAATGGCACACAGATCACGATCCACAGAATCAAGCAGTTACATGTCCTAATGGGAGCTGGACCAGAACTGCTGCTGGTTGGAAAAACACACGGAGCCACAGTGGTCAAGGACCCCTCAGCCATTGTTTGCTTCTTGTGAAGATTGAGTGACTCATGTTCTATTTTGTGGTTGAAGTCTTCATTAAAAGATAGTTATACTGACATGGCAGGCCAAGTATTAAGATTTGACCTGATCTGTGGAGGGTCGAGGTGATTAGGAACTGTAAGTTAAACTGTGCTGTAAAATTCTCTGATACATTACTTACAAAATTATACTACACTGATTCTGTTTATAAAGAATCTGTGCTATTCTGATCATAAGATTCCATACTATGCTAATCAGAAAAACCTGTTTTAAAAAAAACCCAAATAAAAAAAACCCCTGTAACTGCAGCTTAGTGCTGTCATAATTCTGCCAGGGATGCCCAAAAGAACCTATCTGTCCCCATCACATTGAGTGACAAGTCTTTATGTTTTTAATACAAATGATCTTAATCTTACCTTCAGGAGCTAGAGAAGTAATTGAAATGGAATTAAATAAATTAGTACAACTATGCAAAACTGACATATATTTCTTTTCAATCTCTAAAGTTATTTGCATGTATGATAAGTATTTTGGATGGAGAACAAACAGATGAAAAAATGCATCCAACTATTCAAAAATCCTTTAACGGGTCCTTGTAAGGTTGTGTTGTGTTTTGGGTGGGTCTTTTTTTGGGTTTTTTTGAGAAACAAGGAAACTATGTAGAAAGATGTGGAAGTATTGACACTGATTGCAAAATAAGAGGAAAAATAAGGAGCACAAAGCAGGATGGCAAAAATACAGCAATCATGCATATGGCATTCTGTAGATTGGCTGTTATTATTTATGGAATGTATTATTGATTCAGAAGAAGAATAATAATTCTGAAAATTTTAGCAGAATCCCAGAATCTGTGAAAAGTCTGTGGTTCTGTGAAACTTGAATCAATATAAGCAATTTGTGTTATTTAAATCTAAAGATAACTTTGCAAAACTCAGGAAATACAACACTACATGAATAGCACAGGCTGATACCAAAACTTCAGTTACAGAGGAATAGAATGTGTAGATGTCACCAAGCTGAGTGGTGCACTTTATGTGCTTGAGAAAAGGGATGCCACCTCAAGGGACTTTGGGACACACTTGAGAAATGGACCCAGGCAAGGCTCACAAAGCTTCAAATGAAAATAAGGGGCATAATCTCTTGCTAGGATTTACTGCTTGTACTTCTCATTATGCAACCTCAGATACAGTAAGTCATCTCTGTCCTTACCCTTCATTAGAACAGAATGGTTCCAGTTGGAAATTACCTACACCGATCTATTCCAACTGACCACTACAGGGATAACCAAGAGTTAAATTGTATTATTAAGTGCATTATCCAAATGCTTCTGAAACACAATTAGGCATGGAACATCAACCACCTCTTATAGGAAGCATATTTCAGTGTTTGGCTATTGTTTCAATTAAGTATTATCTTATATTGTCTCAACCTTGCGTGTTGCAGCTTTGAGCTATTCCTACACATCCTGTCACTGGATCCTGGTGATAGGGATCAGGATCAGCACCTCCCTGATCACTTTACCTCCTCTGGAATCTATGGAAAGCAACGAGGTCATTTCTCAGTCTTCCCAGGGACAGAGCTTTGTACTTGTCCTTTTTGTGTTTCATGAGATTCCCACCAGCCCATTCCCCTAGCCTGTTAAAGTCACTTTGAATGGCTTTCCTCTGCTCCAGCATCACTGCTGCATGCCTCACACTTTGGTGCCACCAATGAACTCGATGACAGTTCAGTGTCACCTCCTCCAGATGACAGGTGAAGATGTTAAAGAGGACATGTCCCAGTACAGACCCTGCAGTTCTCTTCTTGATACCAGCCTCCAGGCAGAGCATGACCCATTACCCACAACAGTTTTTTACCTGTCTGGTTGTCTATTCAGACTGTAATGTATCAACTTAAATAAAAGAAACAGGGGGAAAAGGCTCACTAGGGTCAAGATAAAATGACGTTCTCTACTCTCCCTTTATACGCTGAATATTTTTGTGCCTGAGGGTAATCAGGCTGGATTTTTATATTCTCCTACAAGCTGGTGCTGTGTAAATCCAAAGCAAAGTAATCAAGAGATGTTTTCAAAACACATTTCAGATTTTCATAACGTTTCATTAAAAAATGCGTGGAATTGGAACTTGCTAATTGCATCTTGAAAGGCATATATGATAAAATGAAACTCTGACTACACTTAGCGAAGCAGTGCAGAAGAAAAAAAAATTAATTCATAGTAATACAAGACTCATTGCTGACTTTTTTTTGCAAATGACTAAGGACGCAAATCCAATTAGCCATCAAGGTTGCCTCCACACAAAATATACTGTGCTCATTTATTTTGACAAGTGAGTTTTTACTTTAATTACTTACAATATAATTGTAAATTGTGCTAATAAATCAGGGATGTGTCTCTTACTAAAGCAAAACTTCAAAGTAGTATGAGCTCTCACTGCAGCTTTCTTCTATTAAATCTTCTCTGCAAAAAGCAATAAACAACTGGATTACAGATACATGAAATGAGACTTCACAGCTACTCCAGAGAAGAAAGGTCACACTCAGAAGTTTTGTATGGTTTCAAAGTGAGGGAAACAAATGACAATGTGTAGAATGTGTACTAAGAAGTCAAAACAGTAAACAGACAGTGGGAACATCCTGATAGACCCTGACGAGAAACGTGACATGGGGGAACCACAGCCCTTTGTGTCACAGGGTGATGGGGGCACACCTGCTGCCCTTCCCTACTGTACCCCCAAAAGAAATTGGTGGGGCAGGGGACATTTTGTCACATGACATAGTTCATTGCTCTGACCAGATCACCTCTCTGCCTGCCTGGATTTCCTTTATGGAAAATAGAACCCTCCAGAGATCAAGTCTTGCCTAAAATATTTATCTGGATCCAGCTTTGCCACAGTGATGCCACTTGGTTTTGCCTTTTTCATTTATATGTTCTCTGTATTCTTCACACATATATTTTTTAACTCTGTCACCTATTTTATTAGTAGCTAGTTTTCCCAGTAATTTTTCGTGGCCTTTTTCTAGGAAGAAAGACAAAATTCCAGAGCTCCAAGCCCCAGTGGGTAAAGCCACTGTCCTGTCTTGGTTCTTCCGGGGAGCCAAGGCCAAGAACAACTCTTGGAGATACATTCTCATGGACAAAGTACAGCTACTGCTGAAAGAGGGGGCTCCAGAGAATGAGCTTGACCTGGGGGGGAATTGCATCACTACTTGTCCTGCTAATTGGTGCTTTTTATCAATTATGCTAATTTCCTAAAACCTATAAATGTGTACTCATCTCTGTAGGGGTGGGCTTTTGTGGACATCTTTCCATAACTGCCCCTGAAGGTCTTCATTAAATACCCTCTTTTATATTACCTCCTTACTAAAATTATCCTGAACTTAATTTCCAGGTTGGGCAAAATGCAACAATACAAGTATTTTCAGGCATTGGGTAGTGGTTTGAAGTAGACCATAAGAAATGTGGCTTCAGTCCACCCTTCCTTTCACAACTGTCCATGTCCTAGACATATTTTAAGTGGGAATTCCATAGAATCATATCATAGAATGGTAAGGTGTTGTAATGGACCATGAAGATCAACCCATTTTGCCATAGGAAGGGAGATTTCCTACTAAACCTGGTTGCTCAAGAGATAATCCCACTCTGCCTTTGAATGCTTCCAGGCTTGGGGATTCCACAACCTCTTTGGGCAATATATTCCAGTGTCGCACCACCCACACAGTAAAAAATTTCTTCCTGTTATCCAATCTAAACCTATTCACTTTGAAAATATCCCCCCTTGTCTTCTCATCACATGCACTTTAGAAACTCACTCTCCAGACTTCTTGTAGGCCACGTTAGGTACTGGAAGGCTGCTATAAGGCCACTTTAAAGTCCTTTCCTCTCCAGCCTTAATAACCCCCAAATCTCTCAGCCTTTCCTAACAGGAAAGGTGCTCAAGTCCTATGATCAACTTAGTGACTCTCCTGTAAGCTCATTCTAAGAGAGCCACATCTTTCTCGTGCTGGTGTCCCAAGATCTGGACATGCTATTACAAAACCAGATTAGAGGAGGAAGAATCATCTCCCTTGACCTGCTGGTCACGTCTTTTCATGCAGCCCAGGATGTGGTTGGCTCTCTGGGCTGTATGCCCACATTGCTGAGTCATGTTCAGGTTCTCATCCATTAACACCTTCAAATCATCCACCCCACAGCTGCTCTCAATCAATTCTCTGCCTAGTCTGTATTTGTGCTTGGGATTGCCCCAACCCAGGTGCAGTACCTTGCATTTGAACTTGCTGAAATTCAAGAGGTTCACACAGACCAACTCTCAAACCTTTCAAGATCCCTCTGGAACTCTGTTAGTTTAGCTTACAAATGATATTTTTAATTAGATTATTTCAATTGAATTAGGTGAATTAATATAGCTATCACAGTCATGTTAGCAAAAAGAGAAAAGCCAGCTATTTTGACCCATAATCCTCTCAAAAATACAATTCATACCTAGCAGAAATAGTTTCTGAGGTGTTCCCCCTTTGCATTCCATAGAGTAATATATAATTAGTAACCATGATGTGAGCTGCTAATAAACTGGATGCTTCTTTTCCTCATTTTGTTCTTGCTCACAATTTATCTCATCTGGGCCTAAATCATATTAGAGCAGCAGAGCTGCAAAGGAACACTCTGTGAATGGCAGATACTTCTCAATAAAATCAAACTGTTATAGATAAATGTGGCAAAAAATACCAACCTGTGCTGGGAAGGAGGAGGATGAAGAGAAGCCTCAGTGGAGTCCTTAGCATTTAACTAAGCAGCCAAAGGGAAATTGTTGTCATCTTATTGCAGCGCTCCTATATCCTCTCAGTGATTGCTCATGGACATCTCCTCACATCACTGACTGCTTGTTCTTCACAGCACAGCCAACAAACTCCAGCCCTGCCTCAACCAGCTAACCCAGTGTTTTGTAGCACTCATCTCTTATTGGACACAGCTGTGGCCTATTAAGGGCAGGCCTGTTCCTAATCTTTGGTGATTAGTGCAGCTGCAGCTCCTCAGGTATGAGACTACCTTCTGCACTATCTTTATTTTCTTACATTCTATTCCTCCACAGGAAATGACACTGAAAAGCATACACCTGCTGATGCATTGGTCTCAGAAAACATTGAATAATAACAGCAGTTTAATTTACAAAGAGGAATCGCTTCCGAGGAAAGCAAATGATATGCAGAAAATAAAACGAAAAAAACCCAACAACCATCCAATAAACCAACCAACCAAAAAACAACAAAAAAAAAAAAAAAAAAACCAAAACAACCAAAACAAAAACTAAACAATCAAACAAACAAAACCACAAAAATAAACACCTAAAAAAACAACAACCAAAAACCACAGAAGCTGAAAAAGGGAGTTGCTACAATGGTAGTTGCAATAACTGAGTATGGATTTTCTGCTACAAATAAAGCAACAGTGAAAATAGTACCCCCAGTACAACGTAAAACTAAGTAGTTCTGGCTGGGTAAACTTGCTGCCTTCAAAGAGCAGAGGGAATTAGTGAATAAGCATTTATCTTTCCTGCACTAAAGTTCTCTGAACTTTTCATAAAGTCCAGCATAGGAGCTGGCAAGTATGTGTTTACCTCTATGAAAATGAGACCAACAATCCTGATTATCTGCGGTGCATATTAAATGGCAGCTTAATCTCTAGTTCTGTTTTGAACTAACGGTTTCCATGAAAAACTTGGCAGGACTGAGTCTAGTTGCAAGTATTAGTTATGTAAGCCAACCAAATAAAATGCTATTTGATTTGGAGGTCAGGAATTGATAAATTTGCGCCTTGGATTCAGTAGCACAGTAGAAAAAACATAGCCATTATGTTTTTATATGAAATCTGAAATACTAAGTATGTAAGGGATCTGGATTTCTATCATCTCAAAAGTGCAACTCCTAATTCAACCTCAAATACTGTATGTCCTTTAGCTATTGATCTCTCTACAAGGTCAAGGCTCCATAGTTGATTGCTGTAAATCCAGACACCAACATACAATCATGACATAACAGGTGATAGCGTATGAAAATTTTGTAATATTTATGGTATCTTAGCACTATTAATGACCACAGACATTAAGCTAGGAGTGGACAAAAGAACTTCATAAAAATACATGCAAGAAGTAAACTCTCATTAAGAAAGGAAATCTTCAGGAGCAGGTAATCATCCCCAAAATAACGTATCAAGATGAGATAATTTCCTTCTCTTTGGGGGTAGGGACAGAAGCATTGGCATGAGATAGGAAAGAGAGGCAATAAAGGATACATCCCAACTTCTGTTCCAGTTTCCCTGTCAAAGGGCACGATCACCTTGATCTTGATGACTAAGAATGATCATGAATCACAGCCATCAGTGTTAATAAAAAAATTACTTCCATGGTTCTATATATTTATGGCTAGTTTAGGACAAATTTGCTAAGTAATAACTGTTCCATCTAGATGCTGATAACACTTGTTAGTGATTAAGTAGCAAATCATAATGTGTATTGTTAATGACTATCAGTCCAGCAAAAGATTGCTTTCAAGTTTGAAACAGCTTGATTTATCAACTCTTTAATCTCTGCCCTCAGAACAATCTTCAGTTCCCTAACTGATGTATAAATATATAAAAACTGAGCTGCAACAAACTCCATTGGCCTTTGTTTTTACTTTAACTATGTGCTCTAATGGGAGAAAATTTATGGTTACTATGCAACCTCTGCTCAGGCAGCACATAGCAACAAGGTTTCTGATCCATTCATCATCACCACACATGCTTGTCTCACAAATAACCTACAAACAGCTTGCATGATTACAACAAGTAAACTATCTAATGCCATACTAAACTTTTCATTGTTTAGAACATTATGCATTCTAAAGAACAATCTATAATCTCATGAGGATCTATATTTTCAGACTGACTGCATGAGCCTTGTAAAGAGTGCACTTTAGCATGAGTGTCCTCTTTGGCTAAGATAGATTCAATTTCTTTCCTAGTTACTGGTACAGTGCTGTGGTTTGAATTTTGTATGAGAATAATATTGATAATAAAGTAATGCTTTGTTGTCCCTGAGTAGTGCTTACTGTAAGTCAAGGACTTTCCATGTTCCCATGCCCTGCCAGTGAGCAGGTGCACAAGATACCATGAAGCAAAACAGCCAGGACAACTGACGTGAACTGGCCTGAGGGAAGTTCCATACTGTACAACACTTTGGCCAGTGTATAAACTGGGGAGGAGTTGTCTGGGAGGCATCAATCACTGCTCAGACTGACTGGGCACCGATCAGCTGGTTGTAAGCCATTGTATTGTGCACAAGTTTTTTTCTCTTGGGATTTACTTCTCACTCTTCATTACTCTTCCTCCTCCTAATAGGACTCCTATTACTGTTGCTATTATAATTATTACTGTTATCATATTTTATTTTATTTTTATCATTAAATTGTCCTTACTTTAACATGTGGGCTTTACCTTTTCCTTATTCTTGTACCCATCCCACCAGGGAGTGAGGAGTGAAACAACAGCTGTGTGGAACTTAGCTGCTGGCTTTGGTTAAACCATGATAATTGGAAACACAGGGAGATACAGATGTACACTGAGAGTTGGTTTTTCTAGCTCTTCATCTACCAGAAGAATAGTGTAATAGAGATGTTTCAGATTTATCTTGATTTTCTGCTAGTGATCCTTACATGTTACAATCCAAATCAGCTTTTTATTAGACTATTTCTGTGCTGAGAGGTTAACTGCAGTATATCCTTTGCTTTAAAGAGTACCTGAGAAGCAATTATTATCTTTCATTTAGGATGCATTTCAGTGTATCACTTCACTGCTTTGTCAAGGGTTAAACAGAATAAATATTTTAATAATGTCATTAGGTATAAAAGAAATCTTTTTACAAATGTGAAGACCTGCTAAGATTATATTGGTTGAGACTTTTTAACCACAGGGCTCAAGACCAGTTGGGATGGGGCTTTGAACAGACTTCTACTCGTGTGGTAGAAAGTGTCCCCACTTATGGCAGAGGGATGGAGTTAGATGATCTTTAAGGTCCCTTCCAACCCAAACCATTCTGTGATTCTATGACCTTTTTTATTTAAATAAGGTAACTAATCCCTCTCATCCTTTTATGCTTTCTTGAAAAAGACAAAGAAATATGAAATAATTTGATATGATGGTATTACAAACAGATTGGAATTTAATTGCAATAAGAGCTTGTGTCTATTTGTAGGAATATTATTAGATCATAAATGCATATCTGTCAGATCATTGTGTTCTTTCACTTGGATCTGAAGTGCTATTTCATAGTAAGAAGTAGTGTTCCGAACATTTGATTTATTCTTTTGGCAATTATGTCATGAAAGTAAAAATCATGACAACGAAGACACTACATTTTGATGAACTTTGTGAAGGAAATATGAAGAGCTTCATAATTTTGCTAATTTAAGAACTACTGCTTTGACTATATAATACTTAAAAAACTCCAAACAAAATACCCCTAAATTAAATTAATTTTAATAAAGATGATGTATGACAAGCCTTTCTCCTTGGCATTTCTTTTGTGTTTACTCTGCTATATTCTGACATCTCTAGATTGAGCTGGACCACTGACTGCCTGTTAGGGAATTATTGAATCAGAAGTATTTGCTGGCTAGAAGCCCTGCTTGACGTGCAGAACAGAAAAACAGAACTTTGAAAGCAAGTAAGAGGTGAACTCTTGAAGATAACTGCCAACATCCTCCCTTTCCTGGGTGTATTGTGAAAGGCCAGACTGCCTAAATAACTTTGTAAAAGTCAATGCTTTTACTGCAGAGGTACTTCAAACTTTGAAAGTGAAAGGTTAGTGGTTTATGTCAGACAAAACTCACAGTGTTACCAGACTATTTCAGAGCTGTTGTTCACCCTAGTCATTTATTTTTTGTGATGCTGGGATTCCAGATTTGTGTGGTGGAAAAAAAAAAAGCCAAAAGAGAAATCTAGTCTCTTGAAAATCTGCTGTTATCAAGTGCCAGCCACAACCAATTTATAATAAATACTATAGGAATTAAGTACTAATTTTCACTGGAGATATTCAAGAACAACCTGGTTGCAACCCTTAGCAATGTGCTCTAGGGTGGCCTTGCCTGAGCAGGGAATTTGGACCAAATGACTGGTAGTGGTCCCTTCCAACCTAACCCATTCTCTGATTTTGTGGTTTTCCATTATTTTCACATTCAATCACCCAATTACTCACTTATTTTTTCTGAATTTGTAAACGTGTTTGTGCATAATTTTCCACTCCACTGATAAGGAAAGATGCTCTATAAAAAATTAACAGCAATAATTGTTGAGTCCAACTGGAGAATTTTTCTCACAATTTTATGCCCTGTGGCATCTTTCCCTCCTAATCCTCTTTAAACTGAACTAAGTTCCATTTTGCCTTGCTCTCTCCTCTTCTTATATAAGCTTCTCACTTCAATTAAAAAAAAAAAAAAATCAGTTCAATCCCACTGATAAATGTTTAGTAAATAAGTAAACAGTCCTCACAGTCTTCTAAAGACACTGTGTAGCCTTGGACATCTTTACACTGTCCAAACCATCAAAATAGAAACTGTATAAAGACTGCAAATCACTTAGTGATTTCTATGGGGACATTGAAAACACAGACAATTTTCAGTATAAGTAAATGATTTTTCAACCAGAATGAAGCTAAAAAAATGGAAAAGTCAGCTGGGATTTCCTACTAAGTTATATAATTTTTAAAAAGAGGGTTAAAAAATTGTTTTATTATAAGATTACAAGATTACAAATTTAAAGGAAAAAAATGTGGCATTTCATGATGTTACTATATCTGCTTGAGCTCCCATGCCTATCAGGTATTTATATCTACTAGTCTAAAATATTGTTTTGAAATGTCTTTTTCTAGTCACACATATCTATTTATATGACATTTGCAAACACTAGAGCCAAAAGGCTACCTGAAGAATTTATTTTGTGGAAAAGTCATTAATAAACAAAGAAAAAACATTGTTTCTACATAAAACAATGCATAAACTTTAGAGCTGAGAACCATACCGTGTCTAATTTTTAACTTGCATGAACTTTAAAGCTGAAAACGACAATCTAGTTGCCATTAAAACAAAAAAATTACCTTGAATGCTTGCTCTAAAAAAGGCGAAGAGAGCAGTGGCTTTTGGAGAAAAAGAAACTTTATTAATACAAGTGATATTATTACGTCTTAGAAGGTACAACCCTAATAAACATTTTTGAGGGAATTATCATATGCAAATGCATCATATTTTACCCCAGGGCCAGATACACTGTCTTGATTTTGAAATCCGTAACAAATATGTTTTTTCTCCTTGTCTCTGTGTATGACCTAAAGTAATTATTTCTAACTGATTAACTCTTCACAGGTTTGTGGGTTAAATGGAAACAGAAGCCAAGTGTCAATGTAGTATCCTTTTGTACTTGTAGAAAAATGTCCTTCAGGATCTTACAGCACCAAGTGCTATATTAATAAAGAACTAAACTTAGTTGTTTCTTGGGGTTATAAAGATTCCACAACTCAGTTAAAGAGATATCACAAATGAGGGAGCGGAAAGTAGACCAGTACTCACGGTATTTGGCATCTGAATGGCATGGTCAATTCCATTTACATCTTTTACTAGGAGATTTTTAAACAACTTTCTTTTATAGAAGAAAAGGCAAGACTTTTTAAGACCAACTGTTTATTTTTTTAGTTCCTTATCAAAGTATAGAGTCTGCATTCTACCATCCTTTGGGCATAGCTGACTAGTCACATTGAAACTAACTTTTAAAATATTAGGTTAGTACTGATCTTTAGAAGAATATACATTTTGGTTTATATAAAATATTTTGGTGGCAAAGTACAACAAGTGCTTTTTAAATGACCAAAATTATTTATAATTAGTGAGATGTCATTTCTGTCCTTATATACTGACAAGACCTCAATTTTTTGGTTTCTGCCATCTTGACTCCCAAGAACATTTCAACATACAGATCTTAAAAAAAACCTAAGAAATGGCAAAAACCATCAATAAAAGTACCAAATAGAAATGAGAAAAAAAAAAGAGTTTACAGCAATAAGAATTAGGATTTAACATTTGGGAAAATGGAGAGACAGGAAAGGAGCACAGAAGGAAAGTTGCTGTAGATAGCATTTTTTGGGAAAGATTTTTTGAAAATAATAGCTGTAGATATTTTGAAAATAATATACCACATCTAACATTACTCCATTGGTAGATATATGTAGTAACATAATCAGTACAAATGTAAGGCCCCAGAAAACTCACCCAATGGGACACTTAGCATGGCTTACAGATGTTCATGGACTCTGAGCTAGACACACAGGAGAAATACCTTCAAGATATTCTCAAGAGGTCAGACAACAAAAAACTTCACTGGCAACTTCAGAAAATCAAAGACCTACAAAAGTTTAGAGCAGCACTCAATCGACATAAAACAGTTCACAAAGCATTACCAGTCCACTCAAAACTCCAAGCTCATTCAGTTTTAAGTTATTCAAAATTCCAAGAAGAGGAAATTAGGAGCATGAAGAGGAGAAAGACAGAAGAGATATACCAAAGAACAACTATAGCTATCATTCCTGGTTCCAGTGGTGTTTTACTGACAGAAATCCCATGAGGAGGTGGGATCAAGACATGCTCGCTTCATGCTTTGGCTTAAGCACCCTTTGGCTTTCCTGGGCCCTGCCCCCAGGTGGGACTTTGGTCATTTGGCCACTCAGGATCTGGGATAGGGGCTCCAGGGATAGGTGTGGAGCACCTCTGGTGTGCCAGGGTTGGTGGCCACTGCAGGGATGGGGTAGAGGACTGGAGAGGGTGGGGTGTGCAGAACAGAGCATCACCTCACCAGGGCACGGCTCGATCTGCCCTTTCTCCCACACATATACCCCCGAAATGTTTCAAGCCAGCAATCCTTCCAGTCTCTCACAACAAGTCATAACAAAAAAGGGCTTAGGAAAAAAAGAAAACCAGTATTGGCCAATTTGGAGATGACCTGCAAAAATATTGACCTAATATACAAATTGATTATAACAAAAAAAAGAGAGATAGAGAAAATAAATTGTACAGTGAGGCAGTACAATTAATAAAAATCAAAATTCAACTAAGAAAAGTGAATTGACTGCTTTCTTTTAAAGCAACATATCTGGCTGATAAATGTAGTAAGGTTAATATATTTACATTGCTGTTACACATTCTACTACATACTGTAATATATTTGAGTTAGGAGACTTACATAATGCAAAATCAAATGGTAAATGCTTGGTGGACTTAAAATTGAAAATACAGCTGCAAACAAAACATTGTAATTGAATTAATTACAATTTTATTCTAATTAGCTTTTGGCCTTTTGGGGGTCATGACTGGATTTTTTTTTTTAAATTTGCAGACTCTGGAAAGAATATAATTGACAGGGTCATGGTAGATGATCCAGAATTTAAAAAACACCCCAAACCAATAAAATGCATGAAAATAATTTGCTGATTTGATGAAGCAATTATTTTGAAGCAATCAAAGGAAATAATGCTTTAATGAAAGCTGAATATTAGTCATATATTCCTTATGGAGGGCTTTATCTTCAGGATCAGTGAAGTGATTTCTCTGTATGATATTGTCACCTTAAAATGGTTATACTGGAGAGCAGGATTCAGCTGTTTATTTAGGTTTATGCAGCTTCACAGTGCCACTTTAAATCCCTTGGTAGCCCATCTATTTAATATGTAACTTCAGAAGAGATGATACAGAGATGCCCATGTATTTTGTCTCATCTACCAATGCATCACAGATGCTTATTCATCATGATTTCAAGCAGCATTGCATATTTCTGGTGACATTACTAGTTCCTTCTCCATTTCTTAAGGCAATATTAATTGTATTGACTGGTTTTAAATGGTTGCTTAAACACCTGAACGATTCAATATAATGTAAAGTAATAACATAAAGTAAGAATGAGAGAAAGCAGTTATCACATATGTTCTAATACCTTGACTCAGGCTGAGAAAACATGGAATGACAAGTAGTCCAACTGAACGGGTGTTACTCAAAGAGAGTCATAAGTAAGGATTGAAGATTACCTCCTTATAAAAGAAAATCTCTGTATTATTTCTGCTTTGAAAGAGAGAACATGAAGTCTGGTAAACTAATGGGGTTATGTCTAATACACTTTCATGGGCCAGAGTTAATCAGAAGTGACTGTCAAAACTGAACTTAACATCAGAAGGACAGAATCTCTAAGAAACTTATAAATCCAGTGTCAAAACATTTTCACCCAACAAAAGGCTAAGCTAGATCATAATCACTGCTGACAAGTGTGAAATTCAAATTACACCTTTTTTGAAATGTTAGTTGTAAAGGCATGAAATTACATCCTTGTTTTGCAATCAGCTCAATGCTGTACAGGAAGAGTCTAATTCATCGCACACTAGTCTTTTTTGCATAACTGCCCTTTTATAGATGGTTTTAAATTTATTCTTTTGACACTTGAACCAGCATCTAGAAACAAAATTGAAAAAATAATGACTAATTTATAATAGTTTCCAATTTTTTGCTTTGCTTTTGCATTTGCAAATTATGGTAGAAGTACACAGACACTGATTTTGCCATCTGTCACTGTGCCAGAACACTCCAGTTTCCACTCAGTGGAGAAAAATATGGATCCTGGTTTAAATTAACTTTGAAAATAAAATACTTATTCTTTCTTGGAAGTTGGAAGTAGTCAAGTGGCTAATATACAGAATGGAGGTCGGGGAGATATGGACACTGCAATAAGTAAATTTCTTTTTGTTCTTCATTTCAAACCAGCCTTCTACCTGCCCCACCAAAAAAAAGAGGAGCAAATTGGAGCATATCTCACAGAGACCCATCCAAGAAGACATGAATAAACATGCACATACATATCTAATATATGTTTCTATATGTTTCTATAAACTATATATATGCATAAAATCAACATCTATAAACCGCATATGTATATTAACTGGGTTTGAATAAAGTACAGCAGGACTGAAACATCTCACAAGAGATGGCGTTGTAAGGACTCAGTACTGCTATAGTAAATGGATTCTCGTTAATATAATCTGAATTGTCTATACAAGGAAATTTTGACTATCTAGACTTATTTCCCCAGCACTGTTACTTACCTTTAGCATATCAGTCAGTAACAAGGGGTTGGTCTTTTGTGACACAATTCTCATTTCACTTTGTGAAAACCTTCATGGTCTCCTATCTCCTGACATTTTTTTACTATTTAGAAAATACTGTTAATATAGATTCTAATTCCTTGACTATCTTTGGATAACTCTAATAAACTCTATTTCTCTTCATTGAACTGCAAGATATACCACTATTTCATTTACTCAGAATGAGACATTTCAATAAAATGTTCATTTAAGAAACTTAGTTCAAACTGATTATGCACTTTAAATTCCCTATTGTAAGTAATCACCTCTACTTTAGTAATTGTCACATAGTGTAAAATTAATGTGCCTCTGCATAACAGAGCTTAGTGCCAATAAAATATGACTACAAAAATATCTTTTCAAGGTGTCATAAGAGGAAAAATATTGTATAATTTTAAGTTTGCTAGGATCTCAGAAATCATTAGGGTTTGTGCAAATTAGAGTGGGTTGGATCTGTCTGTTATATGAGATTTTTTTAAGCTTTTGAAAGAAACTTGCCAGATTTTCACACAGTAATTAAAACACTGCTACAGATGCCAAAAAATTACTTTAAAAGGCTTTCAAACTTTGCAAAAGCTTGTGTTCTTTTTTTCAGTAACGTTAATAAGAAAACTTATTCATTTGGATCTGTTTTTAAACTATGACTTTCTGGTTTGCTTTCTGATTTTTTTCCACTTAGGAAACAGTTCTGTAAGTGTTTAAGTACTGGGCATGTTACTTTTTCACTGAGTTGATGGATTTAATTTAACTATTTTTTTCTTTCAGTAAAAAAAACAAAAAAAGAAATGTTCATTGTACATTAAATGTACATTATTTTTTTTTCTTCATTATTTTTGCTATTTAGAAACTGCTTTTATCCTCATGTCAGTAATAATTAACTTATTTCAGTGGAAATATGTAAGCTTCAATATTTTAAGGGAAAGCACTTGTTGCTTTAAAGAGATTGTTGAGACTGAGAAACAGTGCTTGGATATTGGAAATTAACATCAAGCTAAAACTTCATTGATAAATGTTCTCTGTTTTTCTGAGGATATTTGTTATAAGAAAATTCTAGAAATCATCTCATACCAACAGGCACAGATGGGTACTTTTCAGGTTGAAAAATTCTTACCAAGTGCTTTCACCTGTGCTTTGTATGTGTTGTTAAAGCCCATCAAACACCACAAAAATATGTTTGTACTCACAAGTAAGTGTAATGAGTTGACCTTTGCCAGCTGCTAGATATCTACCCAGATTGTTTCTCATTCCCCTTCTCAATAATACAGGGAAAGAAAATAAGATAAAAAAGCTGCTAATTTGAGATAAAGACTCTGAGGTTTCTTACCAACTGCTGACACAGGCAAAACAGACTTGACTTTGGGAAAATGAATTTTAATTTATTGCCAACAAATAAACATTTGGGTAGAGAGAGAGAGAAAAAAAAGACAAAACTCTGGATACCTTCCCAACATCCCTCAACACCCTTTATCCCCAGACTCAGGTTGACTCCTTTATACCCAACTCATCCGCCCGTCCTCCTGTCCCCTGGGATTGAAGGTTCCTGGTCAGCAAAACTTCCTCTCTGTCACTTCTTTCTCCTTGCACTTTTTCCCCGTTATAGTGTGTCCCCCCCATAGTCTGTAGTCCTTCACCATATGGATGTTCCATGATATCACCTCCCCCAGTTCCTATCTTTATCTTGACCCACAAGATCTTTCATCTTATTTTCTCCCTTTCCTGTTGAGGAGGAGAATTGAAAGACAATCAGGATGTCTATCTGCCAGCCAGTCAAGGTTAGCCTATTACTGAAGACAGTATTTTGCACTTCATTATGTTAACATATGTTTTGTTTTCAACAAGTCATTCACAAAATTGAAACAGTTTATGGTAGAACCATGGAATTTGCTGAGCTGGGAGGGACCCACAAAAATTATGCAAGTCCAGCTCCTGGCCCTGCACAGGACATCCCCTAGAGTTCTGCCATGTGCCTGAAAATAAAATGTACCTGTAAAATAGATGTACTTAGACAGAGCTGTTTTTACCATGAAAATAATGGTAAAGCAAGCAAATAATGTTCTCTAGTTCTTGTCCTGTACGAAGGTTAATTTCTGGAAACTCAACCTCATTAGCTACTGCAAATCAACACTATGGCAAACACAAATTTTATTTCCTCTAGATTATGGACTGTAAAACCTCAAATGATTGGGACGGTAAAGCATCATATTTCTCGATGTAAGCTGGTAGTATCCAAAGGTCTTGACTTACAAGCCTATGATTCAGAAATATATAATCTGTGCAATGTGAAATCTTACCTGTTTCATTTTGAGTGTTAAGATCTGCTTCCAGTTCAAATCATTATATTGAAGAGACAAAGGAGTAATTGAATTAGATGTCATAGCATCCAAAATAATTTTTAAAAGTTCTGGTTTAATATTTGCATTCATTTTGTCACCCAGTTCCAAATTTTGTTATCTTCAAAATTTGCAGTCAGGTAACTAGTTTTTTGTTCAATTTAGAATACAGAGAGGCATTAAAAATATTTAAAACCCCACAATGTTAATTTATAAAAAAAGATATTGTGATCAGATTAGACTGCAGATCAGATCAATTGTTTTTACAATGAAAACAATTAGCACAGTATATAGAACACAGGCAACTAAATACAAGCAATTAAATACTTTGTGCTGTAGGTACCCAGACGTAAGTGCATGATACTTGAAAAGTGATTATTTAGTAATTTAAAAAGATTCAGTAATTATCTGTGTAGTAAATACAGTGCTGTAGACATAACTGAAGACTTTCACAGATAATTTCTGTCTTGCATTAAGCAGCCCAACACCAGCAAAGTGTCGGTCCTGCACTTGGATCACAGCCCCTTGCAGAGCTACAGGCTTGACGATGAGTGGCTGGACAGCTTCCGAGAGGAAAAAGGACCTGGCAGTGTTTGTTGACAGCCAGCTGAACCTGAGCCAGTATGTGTGCCTAGGTGGCATCTTGGCCCATATCAGAAATAGTGCAGCCAGCAGGACCAGGGCAGTGATTGTCCATCTGTACTTGCCCTGGTGAGGCTTCCCTTCAAATCCAGAGTTCAGTGCAGGGGCCCCTAAATCAGCAAGAACTTTGAGGTGCTGTAGCCTGTCCAGAAAAGCTGGTGAAGGGTTGGGGGTGGTGACAAAGCTGGTGAAGGGTCAGGGGCCCAAGCCTTATGAGGAGCAGCTGAGGCACCTGGGGTGTTTAGTCTGGAGAAAAGGAAGGGAAGGCTTTAACATTCTCTACAATGCCCTGAAAGGAGCTTGTAGCAAGATGGGGGTTGAAGTTGTGCCAGGGAAAGTTTAGATCAGATATTTGGGAAAAAAAAAATCACAAGAGTTCTAAAGCATTGGATTAGATTGCCCAGGTTGTAGTTAACATCCCTGGAATTGTTGAAAAAGCATATGAGTATGACACTTGAGGACGTGATTTAGTGGTGAGCATGATGGTGGTACTAGGTTGATGGCTGGACTTGTTCTTAAAGGTCTTTTCCTACCTTAACCATTCTATGACTGCACTATAGTTGCAGGTTAGATTGAAGCTCTGACATGGTCACTTAAAGATACCTTTAATAAAAAAGAAGAAAAAAAAAAGATAGGATTTTTAATCCGACTAATGTTAGATGTTTATTTTAGAATCATATGAATTGCATTCTGTAAGGGCTTCATTTAAAAAAGGAGACTTGAGAATGTCATGTCTTGACATTTGTGGCGGGCTATGTGAGTTTTAAACAAAGCAACTGATCCATATGGGGGAAAAAAAAGAAAAGAAAAAAAGAAAAAAAATTGTACTCATTAAAAAAACATCACAAAAACATTACCGGCAAGACAAACATTATTGAAATTCCTAGCATCCTAGATTTTTTAATTTACAACAGAGTTTATTTTGGTTATCGTATACAAACTGTATGAAAACTGTGTTGTGCCATCAACAATTATTTGAGTATTTAAAATCCAGATGGAAAAAGCAGTAATACCTATGATGCTTAAATACCAAAGTGAGAATATGTGTAAAAAAAAAATCAATCACAGTTATCTTAGGTACTTGTCCATGATCAAGGATCATATTAAAACCATAGAAAAAGTAAAGGGTGCCAGTTTTCTCAGGTAATAGTATAGTAAACATGAAATGCAGCTGGTTTTAATGTATTCTTTGTGTTCTTCATATTTTAATTTTTAATATTAGTTTGATCTGTGCTCATCTGTCTTGCTAAATTGTCTTCATTTTTAAGTGGATTTTTTGTTTAAATATATATTAATGATCATAGATCTTCACTAAGCAGATATTTTTTCCTTATTTAATTCTTTTCTCTTTTTGTGTTTGGTTCTCATGTCTGTCTTTAAGGTCATGCAGCACATTGTGATTTGAGCCCACTTAATTTTCTGACTTACTTTGACTTGGATTTCATCATTTTAATCTTTCTGTAGCATGTCAGGACCTATCACTAGTTTTAGATGTCTCCTCGTTCTTTATGTCCAAAAAGTGTTATATTATAGTTAATAATGTTAATGTTAACCTCCCTGGCACTGAGAGAAAAAGAGAGAGCAAGAGAGCAAGAGTGAGAGAGAGAGAGAGAGAGAAATAAAGAAAGAGAGAGAAAGAGAGAGAGAAAGAAAACAAAGAGAGAAACCTACTAAAATTTATCTTACATAACTGGATTTTAGAAGTTGTAGAAGTAGATAAAAACCATTTTGGGTAATGTTAGATAATAATATAGTTTGATGTCAATGCAATTTATAAGAAAATTATAAAAGTACTTGAAAATAAAGTTCAAATGTTGCTGTGAAAGAAAAAGAGAATTTAATTCCTGCATGTCAAACAAATGCGGATCCGAAGGAGATCAGCACTGAAGAGGCTTTCTGTATACATTAGTACATATAGTAAATTTTACTATACCTTTAACACAAATTTTTATCACACAAAGAACACGGTAACATGGTGATGAGAGTAGTGAAGATGTAGAGATGTAGATGAAGATGTAGTGAAGATGTCAAGATTAGTGATGATTTCTTAAAAGATTATTCTGTTTTTCATTGCTATTTGTATCTAAAAAGAAATGAAAACATCATTTTCTGTCTCAATCATAGGAGAAATAAAACATATTTACAAAACATCACTGTTGTAATTGAGTTTGTTCTAACTGGGCTCATGGTGGCACTAAAATCTTAAATTGCTTGACATAGGCTCATGTACACTACGTATAAAGTGCTTTTTACATACTCTTGTATGAAGTACAAGAATAAGTATGACTGTCATATGACAGATATTCAAATTAGGGATTTTGAAGACTTTATTTGTAAAGTTCAGAAAATATTCATAAGGACACAAATATAATTACTCATTCATGGAACTTCTTTCCTGTTCGAGAACCAGCTCCTGGGCAATCTGGTAAAAAACACAGGAATTGTGGCAACTAGACTTATGGCCTCTGAGTTATATTACAATCTTAATATCTACCTTTTTTATAAATATCTTCTGCTGACAAGGTCATCCAAAATAAAGCAGTAGTCTAACTTCACTTCAAAGTTATTTGGAAAAAAAGATTGCGAAGTTTAGATCAAGTAAGATGTTTTCAATATTTTTCGAGTTATGCTATGTAGGCAATGACAATCTTTCCCCCAAGAAACCAGATTCACATTCTTTACAGCCTAAGTTTTGACAAACTAGTAAAATATCACAACCTATCTAAGCTCATAGACATCCATTTTCCAGTCAAGATAATTAGGGCTGTCAAATATTCTGCTGCCAAGAGACTCAAGTCTAGAGGATTATTTCTCTGTGTGTTTCAGTCTTTTGTCTTAAGCTGTCAATATACAGAACTCATCAATGTCAGTGTCAGAATCTAGAACCAATATTTGTGGCAAGACAAACACCTGTAATTTAATATGTTTGTGTTATAGACTGTCAACTTTTCCACAGTCTTGCAATTTTGAGATTGTTTTTAAGGTAACACTGAAAATGAAAAGACAATCTGAATATATATCATACTCAAAGGAAAATGTTTATTACATCCCTTGTAATTATCTTTCACAAATTTCAGATATATGCAGTGTCTATTAAAGTAATTCACTGGGAAAAAAAAACAAAATGCAAAAATCTGTCTTGAATGAAGTCTTTTGACATAGCAACAAAACTAAGGACTGAAGAATGGGGAAAAAAAGTTATTCAGATAAAATGATGTGTAAACAAGTGACAGAATGTTGTTGTTAAGTCATGGAAATTTGAGAAAGAACTCTATAGAGAATTATCATCCTTGGTCAACCTAGCATTCGTATTTGCTACATTTGAGTATACAAGAAGGATTTTGTGAAATCTGTCATGAAACACTACTTTGTAAAAAAAGCTATGATTTCATCTGTCTATACTGAAATTTGGAATAATCAGCTGGAATAATGATGGGAGAAGTTCCATGCATACCTCTAGGTACTGGAAGGACTTCCTAAAGCCTTGCTTTTGTATGCCATGAATTGCCTTTACTTTTCTGTCAATTTTTATTTGATATTTGGTCAAAAATAAAACCATGGGAATATACATAGAGATATTTAGAACAAATCAAATCTTTTCCTAACTAGTCTCATTCAGTAAAGAAACTACACTATGAAACATTGTGCTCTCTTTTTATCTCTTCCCATTGGAATATCATATCTGTGTGCTTTTTCTTTTTCCCAGTTCCATGTGAGAAAAACAACATAAGACAGAAACAAAACTAAAACATGCATTTATTATCCCAGACAACCTTGTTCAGAGAAGCTGAAGAATGCAGCATTGAATGACCTTGCCTGTATTTTCTTATAGATTAGCACATCCAGAGTTAAACAAGAGTAGTTAATTGCTCAGAGGAATCTATGCTCAGAAATACAGACTGTAGACATGTTTGATCCATTAATTTCTTTCGCTTACATAGACATTGATACTCTCAGTTAGAGCTGCAGCTCGTTCTCTGCTCCATGCAGAGGAAATGGCCCGAACGTGCAAGTGAAATGGGTTGCCAATGTGTTTCAATTTGCAGCATTGAATGCCTGCTGGCAAAGAGAGCACCAGGAATGTTAAAAGGCAGAGCACAGGAATGCTCATTACGGGAGGGGGGATGAGAAGATATAAACTGGTCACATATTCCAAGTAGTGTCTATAAAAAATACTCTGTAAAGTGGATAAACAGACTATATCTTTGGAAAGCATGGACAGAAATTTTGCTCATAGTCTATTTTAAATATTTACAAATTTATGAAAAAAAATATAAATTATTATCCTTTCTAATTCCCTGCTACTGAAGATAAACATTCACATAAGTTTGCACAGAATGCCTCAAACATTGTTTTTCTTAAGGCAAGGTGTTGAATTAAATAGATTTTTAGGCCAAAAGTGAAGGATTTTCTCGTAATTAAGGAACTTAATCTAATATTTAGCAAAATTGGATTTGATTCCCAACTCTGCTGTAAACTGCTTGTATTACTCAAGCACCTAAGGATAATTTTTCAAAGGCAATTGAGCATGTAAAGACATATACATTAGTAGGATTTTTATAAATGTCTGATATATTTGCACCACCAGTTTACTTACTGTTTTAGATAGCAAGCTATCTAAAGACCTGAGCCCTAACCACCTCCTTCCCTGCTGTGGTCTCAGTTCAGCTGCCTGTGAGGGTGTAAAATAGAACATGGATGTTTCACAAAGAGGTAGGAGAAGAAATGCATTCAGAATTTCAAAGTGGTCAATATACAGTACTGGGAGCTATATAGATTACCTAGCATAACTGATTTTAGTCATAAACCCTCTCAAAAGGTTATGTGCAGAACTTACAGTTTCTGTCTGCAACTGCAAAATGTCACCAGTCAGGAGAAGGAAGGCTAAGCAACATATACCAACATGATTCCAACAGGCTTGAGGGACTTTACCTCTGACTTTTCTTCCAGGAGTTTCTGATACTTTTATTTTGCACATGGATAACTACATGAATTTCTTTAAGTGAAGAAAATAAGTCTGTAGTGAAGGAGAGTGGGAAGTATTTGTACCAGTCCCCCAAGTACTGTGAGGGAATCTGTAAGTGTCTAAAGAGGCGACACCACTTGCTGTGCTCCTTCCTTTTTTATCTATTCCATCTACTTTTTTACTACAGCTGCTGCAAGTACTCAGCCTTTTTCTCATCCCATTAAACCAAACCAAACCCCAAATAGCAGGTGAACATTGTACTTAGCATTAAGTATGGTCATATTTTATCCCTGGTCTTTTTCATCATAGTGTTTCTGGGGCCTCTGACAGTGGAAATTGTGGAAGAAGGGAAGTATTTCCAGTAATCAGGTTGAGACATACTGAAAAATATAAGAAGACAATAGGGAAGATATTTGGGTATATGCACATGTATATAAAAAAGTACTTACTATGAGCTATGTATCCAAAATCTCTGGACAATGTTTGCTCATGTGAGACCCCAACTTTTCTGGAGTTTAAAAAAAAAATCAAAATTAAATTGATTCTAAATATTTACTGTTTATTAAATCCATTTAATATAATATGCAATATATCTTACATTATATCATAGAAAATATAGTGCATCTAATTTTCCCTCAGTAATGACAAAATAACAAAGTATCAACCACTAACTGAATGAAAAAATATAACAGTCGATAAGAATGATATGATCTTTATACAGCTAGGAGACACACTGTGCTTTCCATTTTTAGGCAAGATTCCCCACTGGCTTTGGAGACAAAAGTTCCTAGACATAAACACCACAATAAACTTGTGGGAGATCCATCAAAAAACTTCACTTTAAAAAGCCAATATCCCTTCTCTAATTGTGTTGTGCTTAACTGGAGTTTGAAATTATTATAAAATACTATGTATAAATATATTACATTATATTAATTATATAAATAAATATATTTTGTTTTACTGCTTATATGAAAAAAAAAATTTAAAAATCCAACAAAACCAAAACAACCCAATAAAAAATAAGATTGAAAAAAATTTACTCTCTTCCTCTGATAAACCACAAGCTACATTGGCAAGCTCTCATAGCAAGGCTAGATGGATATTTTTTAATTTATTTTATTAATGTAAATATCTTCTTCTGTGACAGGTGCAAAGTATAAGATTTAAATAATTGATGACACTTCTTCTCTAAATGTTCTTCAAGATACTATCCTGTGTCAAGAGGTTATATTCATGTCCAACATTTAATATGCTAAATTATGTCACTATGGCCTTTTTTCAGTTTTGCATACCTCCCTAGAGTGTGATGTTTCTCATGAATAACTTGTTCAGAATTTCTATAATATACATGCACGTGTATTTTAAAATACATTTACACATAGAGTAACTTCTTAAGCATATTCTGAACCAAGTTCAGTAATACTGTGGCACAGTTTATGAATGCTTGATTCTTTTCACAGACTCATTTTAGTCATGCAGACAGAAGTATCTGGTGCAATACAAGCACCCAGAGTCTCCATGTGAAATGCTTGGCTCCCAGAACAACACAGATTATCGAACTGTGTATGTGCCATAAAGTGTCTGCAAATTCTTTGAGCGTGTCTCAGATGCCCTCAGTATGTCAAATAATACTGAATATTTGGTTGGCACAATTAAATTGAGCCCAGAGTATCTGTTCCCAGTGAAAGCGCTGTAGGATCTTGTAGACATTTTACCTTTGACAGTACGTCCACATCTGCATACAAATTTAAGTAGGGCACTTTACTGACTTACCCATGTCTTGTCCTATATTCATCTCACTTTATATCATCCATATAAAAGTTACAGGCCTGTTACTCTACTACTGCCTAGGCTTTGTAGTCTCTCTATTGTTAATGGAAAAAGATAGGCACATCTTCACTAATGTGGACATATTTATTTAGACTGAATAAGTTACATTGTGAAGGTACCTACAACTCCTAACAAATGACAAATGCTCTGAACATTCAAAAGCTAGCTCACAACTATATTTTAGGTAAATAAAGCTCAATGATATTAATTGAACCACTGATGCAAGAAACAAAAGCTTTCAGAAATAATAGAAATAAACATGGGAAGGGATGTGAAGGACCATAATCATATTTCATTTTTTAACTTGATAAATTTTCCTAAAGGTCTGAGTTTTGGACACATGCTTGCATATACATATTTCGAACTTTACATTAAAAAAATAAACTAGTCTTCTGCTCTGAAAATTTCTTATTTTTAGTGCAGGGGAGTTTTGCTGAATCACAAAATCATTGAAGTTGAGAGGAAACTGTGGAAGTTGTCTAGTCCAACTTCTCTGCTGAAAGCATATTGAGCCAAGGTAAGTTGCCCCAGGCTGTGTCAAGTTAGGGATTGAGTATCTAGCGGAATGGAGACCACTTCAACCTCTCTGACCAACGTGCTCCAGCACTTAGTAACCCTCACAGTAAAAATATTATTTTCCCACATATGAATGGTATTTCCTGTATTTCAGTTTGTTTTCATCTCCTCTTGTTTCTTAACTGAACACTACTGAGAACATCTGACTCTCTTTTCTTTACTCCCAGCCCTGGGTGCTTAAGCACAGTGATAAGTGATAATAAACCCTCTCAGTTTCTCCTCAGATCACGTGTCCAACACCTAAATCATGTTCCTAACCCTTTGCTGGACTTGCTCTGATATATCTGGATCTCTCTTGTACTGAGGAACCAAGGCCTGCGCCCAGCAGTTCACATGTGCCATCAAGAGTGCAGAGTAGAAAATAAAGATGATCTTCCTCGACCTACTGATGGTGTTTTTACTGGTGCAGCCCAGAATACTATTGGTCAACTTTTGCTGCAATATAAAGTGATCTACTTGTAGCTGTGGGGGAATTCACTTGCAATATTTTGCTTTGCATCTGGAGTAAAATATGAGTTATGGAGTTTTAGTTTTTTTTTTTTTTTTCTATTTTACTGAAGTAGGTTTTATCGTAAAACTAAATAAATCATTTGCTTAAAAAAATTGAAATTGTCAATTAGGATAAATTATCCATTATATTAACAATTAATTTATCAAAGAATGTCTATTAGTAATGCTTTGCAGAAAACAATGCAATTGAAAAAGACTATACAAACAATTTATTATATTTTAGATTTAACCAGGGATCTAAATTAGTAGTTCAGGCAATTTACCTCGCTTGCACACATTATTGGTTCATTAGCATCAATATCCTGTCTTTGGCAATGTTGCTGAATGATGATTCACAAAACCACTTCAGCCAACAACATTCCTAATTTATCTAGGCAGCTGTGCTATGTACTTTGTGAACAGAAAACCACTTTATGCTATATATAGAGATGAATAATGTCTTTCCATACAATGTTTGATCCTCATCTTTTAGGGTGTGTCATCACAAATTCCAGTAGTTCATACAATTAGTCAAAAATATCATGCAGTAAGTTGCAGCCCCGAATCCATATTTTCTGAGATATATATTAAAGTGTGTGAAGCAGATTAAAAAAGAATAGGAAGCAATGTTGAATGATAATAAATAGGTTTTATTGTGAAAGATTCTCGGAATATTCTTTATTTTACTTGGATTAGAAGATTAGGGGGGAATGGAGTATCTTGACTAGTTAGAACAGGATGCTTTTAATATCACTGTCCCAGATGATGCAAAAATCAGTCTTGAAGTTTAAGTTTAGATTATGCAAATGTTCTACCTTTTTTAACAAGGAAAGACAAAAGTCAAAAATCATTTCATAATATGTACTTATTACTTGATATGAATGAAATAAACAACCATTCGCATTTTTAACAGATAATTGTAACTTAGCCACTAGTACAGGAAACAATATAATAGCAGAGAAGGATTCTACTATCTGTAATAAGTAAAAACAAACAAACAAAACAAATTAAAAATCCCCACAGAACAGAGGACTAAAACAGACTTCAGAATTTTTTTCTTAAGGCTTTGATCTTAAGAAATTGTATTTTTTAAATGCTGAATGATCTTTTTCCACTGAAACTGAGAAAAGTCAAATTCTCCATGTGGAAAAGTAAATTTGATTACAGTCACAGTTATGGTTCATTTCCAACACAGAGACTACAAGTGCCTACAATAAAAGGTCATGTGATTGCTCTCTTACATTTAATTGCTAACATTATTGGTAGTGGTACTAAGCTTACATGGCAAAATAGTATTTTAGATTTTTAATACCTCAGCTGATTTTTCATGCAAAGTCTTGTCTGCTGCTTATGAGTATCTCTCTTTTATTATTTATTCACTTTAAAGTGTAAAAGTATGCTTGCACTTACAATATTTTAAACTAAAAATTCCAGAAATTAGTCATGAAATTACACAATCCTTTGTAAAATTCCTATTTCTGAAGTAACTGAGAAAGAACATTTCAGGTACATATAGTAAGCTTGAATGATGGCCAAGGAAACAATGTCTGAACTAAAATTATTGAATTCACACATCTTAGATGACATTTGGCTTTTTCAAACTTTAATCCTTTCAATTTAATTCATTTTCTGTAACATTAGTGAGGTAATTAAATATAGTTACAGGAATATCTCAGTTTGCACTTTAATTACCCATTTACAGCACTGTTTTTTCTACTGTGTTGGCCTTTCAATAGTGAAAAAAATAATAGTTCAACTGCTAATTGAATGTTAATTTCTAGATCATTCAGTGTTTGGTAGGCTTTTTAGCTGCTTAAATAGACTGCCCATTTGCAACAAGTCTTAATTTCCTCACTTTTGAATTTTTTAGGTACTATGATTTGCTCTTTTGTTAAAAGTAAGGGAAAATTATTCATCCCAGAAAAAGGAAAAGAGAAATCTCATGGAACTTTACACTACTAGGATTGAACAAGGAGGAAGTAGGATGGGTAGGCTGGATATCTCTTAAGAAACTAGACACAGGTCATATAGTACAGATATGGAAATACTAGTAATTAAAATAATTCAACTTTTGACTTCTATTGAATTATAGTTTATGAAAGAAATTAACAGATTAAAATTCTGTAGAGGAAAAATGACTATTTAAAAGAATAATATGTAGCAAGGTTTGGAGATAAAAGTTAAATCAGAAATATAATCAAAAGAAAAAAAATAAAACAAAATTATAGAAAAAATATAGATATAATCTAAAATCAAATTGATTTAAAGGATGTATTACATTTCGGTTGTTTATTTTTTTCAATTATTATTGTTGAACTTACAGTCCAGGACTAATTTATTAACACTAATGAATTTAGATTTATAACATTCCAGTAAAACAGCATCTAAGACCTTTAGAGTGTCAGTTTCACAGAACATAAACAGTGCTTCATTTTCAAATCTTTCTTTTTTTACTGGAAAAAAAAATGTATCTCATCTCATATGTATAAAGTTCTACCAAAGAATCAAACTATATGAAAACAATGATGTCTTCTTCAACTGTGAACATGTAAAAAATGTGTCAGGTTTTTTTTTTCTTAAGCATTTTTCTATTTTCCTTATAATACTTTAATTTAAAAATGAAGGAACAGTTGTGTATTTATATTCTATTAATTGAATCCAGTTTGCACTTTACTTGACTAATACATGAGTGCTGTATGCCTTTGGAACATTCTTGATTTAATTCATCCTCAGCCTGTCCTACAAGAAGAAAAAGACTCTCCATTTTTTACCTTGCAAAAGGAAAGTCAAAAGCCAGAGTAGATACTGAATGAGACAAAAAATAATCTCTGTGTTTATTAAAAGAAATCTAAATGTTCCAGCTTATAAATTTATTAAATAAGAATAAATTATTTTTCCTATCACTAATAAATTTTAATACCATATATAATATCATTAACTTTCCTAAATAATTGCTTACTAACTAGGTTAGTTTTTCTTGTAAATACTTGTTATTAGATTTATCTTAAAGATGTTTTTTAAATTAAAAATAATATATTTTAAAATACAGTTCTGCACAGTTTGTTTGTTTTTGTCCCATGGTGCCTGAATGTAGGTATTTATGCTAGGTTTAAAAGCAATTGTCTGAGGCACTGACTCAGCACACACCTGAGATTAAGCTAACTAAACAAGACAGGAGAAGCTGCTAAATGTAAAAGGAGAGATTGCTGGAGGTCATAAATAAAAGAGTGAGAAGTTTACAAAAGTTACAGATAGCACTCTGAGGTACTGAGTGGGTGGCTAAGGGAGAGGTTTGAGAGAAGCAGCCAAACATCCCAGGCAGCTGAATGGCAGCAGAGCAGCAAGGCAGGCAGTGCCTCAGTAACTCCATCTGTGATACTGCATAAGGAAGGGAGGGTCTAGGTACTAGCACTAGATAAACCAAATTTGGACACAGACATAGCAAAGTTGGAACTAATGGACTGTTTATCTGGGAATAGAAAAGGGCAAAGAAAGAGAGATATTTTTAGAATGTAAGGTCAAGAAACAGGAAAGGAATGGTAAGATACTGTTGTGATTTAAGCCCAGCCAGTAACCGAGTACCAAACAGCTACTTGCTCACTCTCCCACCAGTAGGGTGGAGGAGAGAATAGCATAATTAAGAGTAAAAACACTCACGTGTTGAGATACAGACAATTTAATAGGGAGTGCAAAAGCTGTACACACAAGCAAAGCAGCAGGGCCCCATCACGCGCAATGGTTACTTGAGAAGGCAAATACCATCAGTTCGAGCATCCACCTTATCTTCCTTCTTCTTCCTAGTTTATATGCTGAGCATGATGTCATATGGTATGGAACGTACCATAGTGAGCCACCTGTCCCAGTTGTGTCTCCTCCCAACCTCCCATGCATCCCCAACTGGATCGCCAGAATGGCAGCATGAAAAGCAGAAAAGGCTTTGGCTCTGTGTAAGCCCTGCTCAGAAGTAAAAAAACACCCATCTCTATATTATCAACCCTGCGTCCAGCAGAAATCCAAAACACAGCCCCATACTGTGAAGAAAATTAACTCTACCCCAGCCAAAATCAACATAATGCAAATCAGGTGACTGGTGCTACTTGGGGATCCCTGACAACCATTCCTGTCTTACACCTGATCACTGCAATCTAAATCAGAATAATAACCCAGACTTGAGGCTCTGACCATACCATATGTTTCAAATAATTTTCCAGGGCCAGGGTGATCCACTGTGCTTTCTCTAGCTAGCAGGACCAGACAAAATGAACATCCTGATAGTAGTGTCTCTGTGTCTGATCTGGGGGAGATGGCATCAGCATCCCAGATGCCCACCCCTTCTGGATATCTGGCATGAAATGTGCTGGGAAATAAAACAAACATTGAGATATTTACACATAGCATTGTCACAAGAACAGTCTGTGCGACTAGCATAGCTTCAATATTTTAATATCCCAAAGGAAATGGTAATTACAAATCCTATTTCAAATATTCACAGTAAGATCAAGTACTGCTTTATTATTATATTATCTTGTTAAATTATTATCTCTGGATTCATGCTATAAAATATGCATAATAAATAGCAATACTAACTGATGTTAAATTGCCCCATGTGTAAACCATGAGACATTCCCTCTGAAAAGAAAAATAGTGAGGAGTAGCTTCTTAGCATGAGGAAATAGATGTAGAGCCCTTTTAAAAATAAAGATCAGAAAAGTATATCAGTATAACTAAGAATATGGTGTGCTGGATTTTTAATTTTTTGTTTTCTGAAATAATCTATGATATTTAACTGAAAGTGTTGAAGTTGATAACCATCACTACGTCTCATTGTTTTCTTTCTTTTTTTATTCTTGTGAATATCTAAAGGAAATTATGTGCCACAGCTGCCTTCCTGGGTAAGATTGTTGTTTATTTCAGTATATTGACCCACAGGATCTTATGTTACAAATATTGCACTTGAAAGCCCCCTCAATTTCCAAGCAAAATTGACATCCTAAACAACAATTCAGCTTTTGTTACTGTTGGTTTTGGGTTTTTGTGTTTTCTTTGTCTATTTTAGTAGTGTAAGTTGGATTTTTTTCCTGGTTTTTTTTTTTTGTTTGTTTTTGGGGTTTTTAAAATTTTTTTGTTTGGGTTTTTTGTTTTTGTTTGTTTGTTTGCTACTTTTTCCCTAACTTTCATCTGAAGGATTAGGAAATAGTATCATATGAACCTTTCTTTTTCCACTCTAACTACTGCTCAAGAATTGTCATACCACTAGAACAAAAGACTTCCATTACAATTCCTGTAGCACTGGTACAAGAAACATCAAAGTGAAGATTAAATTTAAAAGTATATATTTATTCTGACAACTTTCTGAACTGGGGACAGAAGCTTTTTTTTATTTTTGAGGGTAGTGTGTTACTTGTTTCATGTAAGGAGGAAATGTTCAGGAACTTGTGAAGATCCTCATAAAAGGGTTTATTTATTAAACCAAATAGTATTTATAGGAAAAAAAACATCTATGTAGACACAGAATTTTGTTGTTGTTTTTTTTTTTATTTTGGATTATAAAGAAAAAAGTTTTTTCCTTTTTTTATGGTTAATATCTCTGACATAACGTACATAGCACACTGATTGCCCACAGAGATTATTTATTACTATAAAGAAAGCATAACTACATATGAAAACAAAGAGCGTGTTATACGAGAAAAAGGAGGTAGGGAGGTTGTCCAAACAGTTTGTAAAACCTCTGTTTATACTTCTAAGACAACTTTTTCTGTATTTGCCTTGAAACAACAGGAATTCTCCTCCAATTCTTATTTTTCCAGGGTCAATTATATACTTCTTCAAAGAACATCTTCATCTGAATAGTAGATTTAGTGATACCAAATATTTACTTCCTATCATAATACTTAGAAAGTGCACATTAACTCGATCCTTCTATATGGATTTGCTACTATAAGCTAACAAAAACAGCTGCTTTGTTCATACCCAACCTGAAGGAAAAGTTGTGAACTGATCAGGGTATTCAATTTAGTCACTAATCACTCCTGAAACTCAGGGGATGTTAGTGAGCTCAGTTTTCATACTGAAGGATATTATTATTACTACTACTACTACTACTATTATTATTATTATTATTATTATTGGTGATAATAACCATAACAATAATTAATTACCCACCATTTTTGCCATATTTTTAAGGGAATACATTTATGAGTGTATTTAAGACTTTCTGAGCATTGCATAAGGATTGCTAGAACATAACTCAGTATGTTAGTAGGTGAATGTGAACTATTGTTTACTGCATATTGCCATGTACCATCTCAAAAGGAGAGAGAAATATAGAGGTGATGCCAGATCTTCTCCCTTTACATTAGACACAAAGAAAGAACTGTCTGTCTTCATGAGACTGTGCTGTCTCTTCTGAAAGAATATCAAAAAAGTGTGTGCTCAGAAACTCAACAGCTGGAAACTCTCTGAAACTGCATGTCAGCAGTCAAATTCTCCCTCATGTGCCTTCTGGGGTATTTTGCCTTTCATGAGCACTTTATAAAGGTTTTTATCTTAAACCACAGTAGTCCTTGTTCCATGTGTGTGCAGTTTGCCTATTGCCAGGAGCTATTATGTTGTTCTGAACATCCCAAGTAAGAAATATTGATTGCGATGATTATAGGAGTAACTGTTCAAAAAAACAAATTCAACATTTTGAAAATTAAATATAGAGGTTTTCACCCAGGCAGTGCGGCTTACCACTCTTAGGCTAACATTTTAGTATAAATGTCAAACTCTTGAGCTCTGTATATTTGTGGAAGCTAGAGACAGGAGAAAAGCTAACCGATAAAAAGAGCACGGGGATGAGAAATGGATTTTGGCGAGGTGGCGGTAGAGAAATTTGGTATTGAATCAATTATTCTGTTCCAAATTATATCACTGTGCAAAGACATCCATCAAATAATGGGGACGTTTTGATAGCGCTTTTATCTGTACCTTCAGTTTCAAACCCCTTTGCAAAGAACAGATGGAAATACAGTCTAAAAGAAGGTAAGTATATAATTTTTTGATTTTTAAATGTGGCCTTAAAAAAATAGAAATATTAAGTTGATTTAAGTATGCTCAAAACAAACTAAATTTCTGACGAACAACTACATTTATTTAAAAATTACAGATGTCCCTATTTTTTAACTTGCAAATGAGAAAAAGAAATATAGATATACTTTGTCCTGGCTAATGAGTTGGACAATGACCATAAGATTGAATTAAATTATTAGAAAGAACAATAAGGAAGATATTTTCCATCTTGAAAATAAAAGTTATACTTTTGCAAAGCTTAGGAACATAAAGATTGAGAGATGACATCCTCACAATTATGAGTACAATCAGAGACTAAGTACTAACCAGAGAAAAAATAACATAGTATAAAACAAACAGTTGGAATAATTTTCCCACCAATCTTTCTGTTGAATTGGAAAGATCTGAGTTTGTTCCATGGACTGTCAGATGGTCTGGAGCACAGATTTTGTGATGAGTGGCTGAGGGAGCTGGGGGTGTTTAGCCTGAAGAAAAGGAGGCTCAGAGAGACCTTATCCCTCTCTATTAACTACCAGAAAGGAGGTTGTAGTGAGGTGGGAGTCCATCTCTTCTCTCAGGTAAAAAGTGACAGGACAAGAGGAGATGGTCTCAGCTTGCCCCCAAGAGTGTTTAGACGGCATATTAGGAAAATTTCTTCACTGAAAGGGTGGTCAGGTGGTCAGGCATTGGAACAATTTGCCCAGGGAAGTGGTGGTATCACAATCTCTGGAAGTTTTAAAAAACCCATGTGGATGTAGCACTTAGGGACACAGTTTAGTGGTGAACATGGCAGTAGTAGATTTATAGTTGGACTTGATGACCTTAGAGGCCTTTTCCAGCTTTTCTGTAACTATGATTCTATGGCCATTACATTGGACAGAGTGTTAAAGGACCCAATTTCAGATTACACCAAGTGAAGTTTTTGTTGGGGTTTTTTATAGATGAGCTCTCCTTTACCATTTTATGTCAAGATATCTGTGAGATAGTTACCTGCATATTAGAAAGCCAATGCAGTGTAGACTTCATGTATTAAAGATGCAACTCAAATAACCATCATAAATTTATAACAAAAGAATCAGTGAGTAAGGAGACATTTCTAATTTGGAGATGTCTTCTTTCCAATAGCAGTCAGAGTATTTGCTTTATTTTTCCCTTTATTATCAGCATGGGCTGAAAATAATGCCCTTTCTGATATTAGTCTTCTTTGAGTGATTGATTTAGAAGACGTAAAAATATGGTTATACATATTTTGGGTAAATATTTCCTTTTATGTTTTGGTAAATATTTCCTTTTATTTATTAAAAATATATACTTAAATACATGGAAAGAAACCCCTTTCACTATTAGCAAAAAAAAGTACATTTGTTAGAATAAAAAAAAGTTCCTAAAATAAGCTGGGTTTAATTTCTTTTTACAAAATATTTTTCCCATTATTTTACTGAATTATTTTCATTACAATGGTTTGATGATTTTAATATGTATAATTTCTTAGGTTATACTTTTTCATTAGACATTCTGCATTGAGCAAGTTGTCAGAATGCATCTGGCTTAGTCCCCTGAAGACTGTACTTGACAAACAGAAAATTCCTTTTTACAAGACATTTATTGACTAGATCAGATTCAAATTAGCTGATTTTAAACTTCTTGTTAGAGGTGCAACCATTGACCCTTAGCCTCAGATATTCTATTTTGTGGTTATGGATTTTATGACTGCACTGCGTTGGTTAGGATTTTCTTCTTAGTGGCTCATATGGGGCTGCGGTTTATACTTGTCACCAAAACAATGTTTTAGCTATTGCTGAGCAATGCTTATCAAGGCCTTTACTGTTTCCCAATCTGTTCCAGCAGTAAGTAGGCTTGGGGTGAGAAAAGACTGGGAGGGGACACAGATAGGGCAGCTGATCTCAACTGACCAAAAGGATATTCCATACCATATGGCACCATACTCAGCAATAAAATCTGCAATGAGGGAATTTTTTCAACATAGCCATTGTTCAGGGCTTGAATGGATATCATTGTGCTTGTGGGAAGTGGTGAGTGATTGCATTAGCATCACTTGGGATTTTTGCTAGGGGTTGGTGTGCTGGGCTATTTTCCCCCCTTTATTTATTAAACTCAGCTTTGCTCTTCCAGTTCTGTCTTCATCCCACTGGAGCGGAGCGAGTGAGCAATGGGGTCAGGGATTATCTGCCAGTTGTGGTCAGGTCACCACAGTCACAAAACAATAACTGTCCTATGGAAATGTCCAAGCAGCTGTTTAAGAAAATTGCAAGTGCTTGCTCTTCTTAGATAATTTTAATAAGGCTCAGCGAGAGTCTGCATCTGTGCTTTTTGGAAAAACACCACCCCTGTCTCAATGTTGGTACCACAGATCAAATCCTGATCAAATCCCTGTCATTGATCAGCATTGTGAGATACTACTTACCTGTTTGTCTGCTTCTGTCAGAAACAAAGTCAGATAAGGAAAAAGTGTCTTGGAATATTTCAGAATAGACAGATCATTTTCTCTTTAGTCGAAAATGTCTTAGCTTTTTTGATCCTTCTGCCATTAAAGTCACATTACCGAAAATCTGATAATGTGTGAAAATCTTGAAATTTTTATTCCATCTTTTTAATTAAGTACAGCATACATTACAGGAGACCATTTAACTGCAGAAAATGGCACAATAAATTCTGTACTCTTCTAATTACAAAAAATATCCACTCCCATAGTGACATGTGACAAATAAAGAAAAAAAATATCTAGAAATATTTGTAACTCATGAGCCCTGGCGTTATGCTTTCCACGTTTCATTTGCAGTATTATAGTTAGAAAAATTATTCTGATTTCTGTTAACCATCAGATTAGAAAAACAGTTCCAGAACTGTTCAGTTAAACTGATGGATTTGCTTTCTTCTACTAGGACTCAGAATGGGAACCTAAGAATATGTCACCTTTGCTTCATACCTTTTTTTTACTTGATTATAGCCTGTGGAAGTTTTAGCTTTCTCTTAATTTTCCTTAGCTCGTGCACTTTTTTCTTTAGGTTTTTTTGCCCCATTATTCTTTTCCTTTCCTTTCATTATCTGTGTAAATAATAGGCTAAAAACAAAAAAATGGTCCTGGAAGACAGAAAACCAACAGAATAATCATTTTTTAATTTAAAATGTTATATAATTGGTTTTATATATATATATATATACATACACACATATATACACAAATATATAAGGCTTTCAAAAATACACCTCTCATATTTAAAAAAAAATCACATTTTCAAATGTAAGATATTGATTTTTCAATCATGATCGAGAAATTAGAAAAGTATATATATGTCTTTGTATCTCCATTGGCCTTCTCTAAAGGTGGAAATATACACAATAGCTAAAAAAGCACTGTAATGAAAAGAGAAAAAGAGAAACAATAAAATCTTCTTTGTCTTTTTTTCTAATTAATAGCACCATTTAAGATTTACAACAAACTTGTCAGGATGAAAGCATCCCACAGAAGTCAGTCAGAATCTATAATATGTTACAAAACAACAAGGAATAAAAAAACCTAGACACAGACTTTGAATCCTGCATTATCATTAAAAAATAATCTTCTGGGACTGATTAGTGTATCATTACAAGAGAATTTGAACTTTTTTATTCAAACAGAAAATACAGTCAACTATCAGACAAAATTACATTCAATACCAGAAGATTATTTCCACTCTGTACATGTATATTCATTTTTGAAGTGTATTTTGTAAATTGCTTTTCTAAATTTATATTCTGACTGCAGAATTTAGTAGAATAAGTCTACTTCAGAACAAATTCATAGCCTTCTCAGAATGGCATCACAAATTCAATTTAGACTAGGGACAGTCTGTCTGTACTACACTTGAGTATTGTGAGAAGTTTTCTCTATGAGAAGAAACTAAAGAAATAAATTTGGCTTGCAAATTTCAGTCCATGTTCTAATTGAAAAATTTGAAATTGAAATAGGTTCTGTTCCTTACTTAGGCACAGCAAATTTTCTATTAATAGGAGTGTTTCTAGACAAAATGATCTTTCCTTTCATCTACTCTACTGTCTGTTCTGCTTTTCTCTCACCAAATTAGCTCATTACAGCATACAGGATTTGGTACAAGCAAATTCAACTCTATATATCTGTCTTTGAAACATAAATTTTCTGTATTTTTTCTAAAGGAAATGATTTAACAAAAGTTCTAAATTGATTGTAAAACATCTTGGTGGCATACATAAATTCATCACAGAAAAAAATCCAAATGAATTTTTTTAAAATTCAGTCAATATATTTTTAGTATATATCTAAAGAAGTAGTGACTAACATAAACTGGAGGGAAAGAAAGGGGACAAACTATTTAACAGGAAGATTTATTTTATTTTATTATTTTATTAATTTCATTTAATTTCATGTTATTTATTTTTGGTCAACCTTATCAAGTCCATTATTCAATGCACTCTGAAGCACCAGTGTCAGGCTAAATAGAGCAAATGTTTAGTTTAGGGTTATAGTTCTTCAAAAATAGATTGATAAAAAAAATCTCATATATATATATATTTATAAATTGCCAGGGCTCAAATTCATCACTTCAGTGAAGATGTGGGGCCTAGCTCTGTCTGGAGGAGTAAAGGACTTCTTTCTTGATGTCTGTATGAGTAATGTCATCACAAAGACAGTCCCCTGCTCTCACCATGATAGTGCCTAGCCTAGGAAAGCAGTAAAGCACAAAAACCTTCAATCTCTGCTCCCTTCCTTGTCACACAGCAGATAAAGCTCTGCCTTTTATGACATAAATCAATAATCCAACTGCAATTGTTAGTCTTATTAGTAATCCTTCCATTATACAGAGAGCATCTAACCAGAGACACTGGAAACATGCACAGTCCTGGTCACCCAGACAGTTATTTACTCATTATCTTTCCATGATTTTTTTAATTTGTCATCTGTCTCAGAAAGACTGTGACTCTCTTCTGAGAATTTCAGCCTCTCATGTTAGCACTGCTGTCAGTTTGCTTTTACAGCAGTAATGTTAAGGCTGGACTTCTAAAGCAGGTTTTAGCTGTCAAGGGAAAAGCAAGCAGTGCTGGAAAGCACCATGATCTGAGTGAAAATGTCCTTGATTGCTTCTCCATGATGAACCCTGGCAAGCAGTCTGTGACTACCTATGATAGATAGACCACAACTGGAAGAAACTGCAGCAGGTTGCACACTAAGAAGGTGCACAAGGCTTGAGAGAATTAATGAGTGGGAAAGAATGCTCCAACTATAAGGAGGAGCTACGTGGCTGCAGCAACATCACAGAGTTTAGGAAGGTTTCAAGATCAAGAACCTCATAACTGATACATGGGTTTCAAGTTCAAGAACCCCATAATGGATATCCAGACTGTGCTGAATATTTTGCAAGTGCTCAATCTTCCAGGGACCTGCACAGTGCCATCCAACACCATAGCAGGGATTACATGGTCATGATGTAGAATTTTTTTCTGCAATGGCTGGACTTCAACTACAGAATTCTTCAGTCCTGCTGGAAGATTAAATCCTTGTTCAAGTTTTAAGCTCTTGGTCAGGCTGTACGAAAACAATGAAACTTTATGGCTAAATCTGGGATAAACCTGTGTTGGCCAGATTTCCATTTTCTAGAACATTCTTCATGTTGGTTCTTCACTGACTGGTCACATCTTACTAGCTGTCCTACTACACCTCCTGCTCTCACAAGAAGCTCTTAATGGTCATCTCTCCAGAGTGACCTAGTGTTTTAAAAGTTTGTCCTGTGCAGTTCATCAACTTCTGTATGGGAACAAAAGATTCCAAAATTCCCCTACAACTTACTTTTTCTTTCTGAAATTTTACTCACTTTGTGCAGTGAAGGGTTTATCAATAACCTAAGAAGAATGTACCATATCAAAACTGTTCTGGAGAGTTCTTCCTTGAGAAAGATCCCACCAAAAAGTCATTAAGTAGTGCCTGCCATGGGTTCTGGGATATTACTTTATTTAACAAAACATGCCATTAACATTAAAACAAATATTTGGTGCCTGGCTTTTTTCAGCATTATCCACTGCATAAAACTTGGTCATTATTTCTAATTTGTAATTAACTTTTCATTTACATTGATCATGCAGTTAATCTCCGTTAGTTTTAAGCCTTTTATGATTGGAAAATGCTCAGAACTACTCAAGCAAGAAAGTGTTTTGTCCATTCTTATCACATTATGAAAAAGACACAGCAGTTAATTTTATGTTATTGAATTATTGCACTGTGTTTTCTAATAAAAGAGTAGAAAAAACAGTAGGGTGCATCAAACTGGCTGATGAGAGCTCAAAATAAGGGTGAGTAGGAGCAGAGTGCCAGAGTTAGATAATTTTACAAATGGTTAGACTCTTTATGAATTGATTTTAGGAAGAAACTCATCAGTATTGATGTCATGGATAACAAAGGACAGAAAAGGGATTTGGGCAAGGAAAAGATGAATCTAGGAGGGTAGAGATTTGAATATCCTTGCAAGGAACCATTGGAAAATTTGTCAAGCCATTTTGCCTACTTGAGTACATTGGACAACTACTACTGACTACTTGCCAGGAGAGAAGGCAAGCACAAATGTGTTTTATTTCCACAGAAAAAACGTAAGAGGACATTCCTACCTGGGTCATTGGTCATTAAATTTTCTGTATCCCTCCAAAAATTACAGAGAGAAATCCCATTTTGAACTAGTCAGGGCCTGGAAGAGATAACGATTTTACATTTCTAATTACACTATGTCTTTTTAAAAGGACTACACACACCAGAACTTATGTGTGTTACTCCATATGTGATTTATACTGAAGAGACCTTACAGAAATTATCAGTATTCAGCTTTATTCCACAAGAGTTTTTCACCAAAAATGGACAGTTTGGCACGTCAAACCCTTCATAACCTTCTAAAATTTTTTCATGCATTTACACATCAAGTTATTCTACACTTCTTTTTAATAATCCAATCTGTTGAGGTATTTACTCAAGTTCCATATTAAAATGCAATCAGATGTTAAGATGAGACTAATTACAATTTTATGTTTAATGAGTCAATCACAATTGCATTTGTGTAACTGCAGTCTAAAATATCTCAATTGCATTTTGACAGATATTCATGGAACCAGAGGGAAAAAATATTAGAGAGAAAATATTATGTAGCTTATCCACTGAACTCTGAAAGTTAAATAGAAGTCATTCTTGTTATTTTTTTTTTTTTTAGATTTTCTTTTTGTTCAGTCCTTGGTATAAAAAATTATCAATGTTTCTTTTTTCTGAAGATTATATGAAGATGCTCAATTTTTTTATATCTTGATTTGCTCTCTATTGATAGGATAGTCTATATGGATTACAAAAAACATCAACAGCATATTTTCCTCTAAATGCAGATTAGAGTAATTGAAACTATACATATTTGGATCAAATTTGGTACTGAAAATGGACAAATATATAAAGAAGAAATAGAGAAATTGTCTCATCAAATGATCTGCCAATAGCTTAGTATCCTGAGCTTCCCAATTTCTAAGAATTTTGAAAAAAATCTGCCTATGATCTGTAAACAAATTAGTTATTGCATTTCAGATTGAGTGAAATACTTTGTAGAGTCCAAAATATTCTCAGATAATTTTCATCTTCTCTCAGGAAAATACACTTTAAACAGTTCAAAAACTTTTACTAATGACTTTTCCTTCAAGCATAAAAGAAATACATTATCTGCACAATTTTAATTAAATATTCTTAGGTAGGTAGATAGCTATATATCATATCAGGGCATACCAATAACTAACCATTCAGGCTCAGAAGGACTATCCATGACAGATGTTTGTGCCTAACTTCCCTAACCAGAAGATGGTAACATGCTTCAGACAGTAAAACCAGAAATTGTAGCAAAGGACATTGGCTCTGGCCTGTAGAGAAATACCAAGGAGGCAAAACTGCCTTAAGTCTCATATTCCTAAATTATTTAAGCCTCTCACATTAAGAGTTCTCATTAATCAAAATCTACTTGTATTGCCTTTGTCTGAGGTAATTTTCTTCATAGTATCTGTGTTCTGGCTTGACCTTGGCAATGCATTGATTTTTAAGTCCAATACCTCATTATGGTAGGGAGTCAGAAGACAGAATTTAAAGTGCTAAAATACATATAAGGTGTATTTGACATCCATAACCTTTTTAATGTCTTCCATAATTGCAACAACCAGAAAAAAAATTAAAAAAGGAAAAAAAAAAAAAGGGAAACTAAGGATAGTACCTTTCTGTTTCCAAAAACTAGATTGCTTGGGCACTATGTGATAAAAGGTCTTTTTAAATTTCTATAAACTTCTTTTGAATTGTATTATTTGCATGTAAGCAATAGTGAGATATAGGGTAATACCATAAAACTTCAACTTTTTTAGGCTTGAATCCATCTGGGATAATGACTGCAAAAGCACATTTCTAATCAGCCTACTCTGACTATAATATTTTGGCTATTTTCCAAATGGCAAACATAAACAAAAAAGAAATAAATAGTGGAAAATACCTAAAATTATAGTAAAGAGGAGCTTTTCTTAATAGTACAATTAAAACTTTTGATCCAGGCAGAGGAGTAGAAGATGAAGGAAGGCTTCAGACTGAAGTGAACACCCTGAGTAATGACAACTTTATCAACACCTGACTGCATACCTGTCTGAACTTTAATATTCCTCTTAAATCAGCCAAAAATAAATTATTCTACTCAGTAGATTTTGGTTGGATTAAAATATGAAATTTCATTAAGAAAAAATAGTCATAAGCAAAACCAGTCTGGGAACAACTCTGTAAGGTTCATTAGTGTTACAAGAGATGCTAGGTAGCTCATATACCTTCAGGGAGTGCCACAGCATCTAACCAACATGGAAAACATATTTGGCTGCACACCTAAATATGTAAGATGTAGTCATTATCTTTATGGGGAAAGTCATATATTTAACACCTGACTTAACAAGCTTTGGACAAGATACTTTAAAATAAATGCTGAAGCTGCACCTGTAGCATCCTTTTTTATTACTTTACTTGGGGGTATTTGTTCAGTGAAGATAGATTCTGCTCAGTATTGTTGCAGTTTAGTAAATTTAATCTTGCATAGTGAACTGCAGTAGAGCAAGATTTCCCATGCAAAAGGTGTCACATTTTCTTTCTGTCCCATATCCCTCTGAACCATCAGGACATCATAAAGATAAATCTTGTGGAAGTCTGATAAGTATGGAGAGTTAGATTGTGATTGTTAAATATATTTGTTCCAGGAAATTTTCCATGAGTCCCAAACAAAAGCAGAGGAGTTCATTTATGCTGAAATCAGCTTAAATCATAGGACAGCAGTCTTGCTATGCTCACACTTGTCCTTAAATCCTGGCTGTCAACCATATAATGCCTCTCTAAACCTAAGACATAAATGAAGTTTCTTGAGTAGGGATTTGTATTTTCTCATTTAAAAGTATCTAGGATAGTGGGGGATTATTTTAGAGCATATGAGAGTGATAACTTTCATTCTCCAAAATGGAAGTTACCACCTGCAAGACTGAAGTACTTTTATAAAAAATTGTTTGTAAATGCTAAGGTGCCTGAGACAAGCAAAGTATCACATCTGGTACGGCCTCATTTGTAATATCTCTCAGAAGTGATCCCTACAGTGAAAAGCCCCTGAGGCTCATTTGGCCATTATCTTGTACAGATGATTTTTGGTGCAGCACAAGGCAGAGGCAGGCACTGAGCAGGAAGCAAGTCATAAGGAAGGAGTTCATCACTCAAATATGCTTGCCCATCCTTTTTTTATTTAGCAGAGTAAACAACTACTCTACATTTTTAAACATCCTGTGCATAAAAGTGTTCCAAAAACATTTCATAGGATATACTTAAATTCTGATATTTTTCTCATTTTGGTAAAGGAAACAAAACAAAAGGCATCCAATGGAAAAATGAAAATGTAACATCCTTTTCTTGAGAGCCACTGAGGAATTTCTTTTTGAATTTGGTGACATATTACAGCACAGAAGGTTGTACACCTTATCCTGAAATAGTTTTCTGCTCTGTATTCTGCATACTCTGTTCTGACAACTCTATTTTGATTCCTTCAAAGTAAACATTTCTGAATTTATAAAAAAACCTAATAAAATTAATATGTTAATTACAATTTCAGACCTCAATAAAATTGTAAGAAAAACAATTTAAAAAATTTAGAATTAGAAATTAAACATTTTTGGAACACCAAAATAAAACAGATATACAAATGAAACCTTTAGACCTAACCAGTAGTAAAATATTATTTGAGATCTTGATTTCTACAATGTTAATTATGTATCTCTTAAATCAGGAGCCCAGTGAAGAAAAGACTGCTTCAATTCCACAAGCCCATATTAAACAAAGAAGAAGGCTGAGCATGAATTCCCAATGGACATGTGTAGAAACAGGCATAAAAACACAAACCTACAAAAATACACAGCTGATCACACCAATCTCAGACAGACATACAGACAGTTCACAGGAACGCAGCATAAACAACCTCTTTCTTCTCCTCCGTGTGACTAATGGCCAGTTAGTGGAAAATATTTATATATAGATTGTGCAACATGGATCCCTTTAGCTCAGACACTTGGTCTGCCCAGTAGTTGCTCCTTCTTCCCAGTCTCCCCAGCCACTGGAACGTGCACTGTGCCCCTGTGCTGCAGTCCCACTACAGTTTCTGGTACAGGCTCCCTTGTACCCACGCACTAACACACAAACAGACAAAAACACGGGCACTTTGGATCCCTCCAGAACCAGGATCTCACACACAGTCCATCCATGTGCTGGTTCTGGATCTTTGCTTTTCCACAGTTGCCTCAGGTACAGATGGACAGACATACAGACACGCAAGTTCCTCTCAGTTGACCTTTTGCCCAGGGCAGTGTTCGTCTGTCCAACTCAGTTATTTGGCTTCCCTTGCCTGCCCAGTACCACTAGGCTCTTCTGTGTGTAGGGAGATGATCTTTTTATTGCATAACCAAAAACTTTTCTTGAATCACTTTTTTTTAGCCACAAACCTTTCTTGGCTTTTATACTAACAATACTACTTATAAATGACATATCAGTGTTGTGATGCAGTTAAAATGATAGCAAATTATTTTTGCTAGGAGAAAGAGTCTAAAACATTGGATTAGTTTAAACTTTACTGATACTTATTATTTACTGAAACTTTATTATTTACTGATACTTAAATAAATAACGCCATGCCATATTTTAAATTAAAGAAGACATTAATTTATGCAACATTAAACAGAGAGTCTGCAAGTGCAATTATTGTAAAAACACTTAATATGACTTTTAGGGAATTACAGGTTAATGCTGAAGTTAAAAAAAATACTTAGAACTTCTGTAAGTTATCAGACATCAGTTCTTGAAAAAATTGTATTAAGGAAGCTCGGTATATTTGAACTCTTTGTTACACCATATGTCTAGACAAGATCATCAAAACAAAGATAACGCATAAGAAGACTGTATGCTGGAAAGCTAAAAAAAGAAATACTGTTCTTTGAAATAGATTCCTCTGTAAAACAGAAGAAAATTATTTAAATAAATACACAGATGATTCACTATGGAATACCATGAAAAATTTCAGAGAACAGCAGCCTAGTTAAGCCTCTTTTGTGCTGACTCATGGGGTACTCTACAGCTTTTGTTCCTGTGAAAAAGAAAAGAACAACCTACAGCTCTCAAATGAACACACATAAAATGCAAGTAAATAAAAGTAGTCACTAAAGGAGGAAGGAATACACAGTACACTACTGCAAATGAAATGTGTGACAACAGAATAGATGTTTCTGCATAGAGTATCTAGAAGACAACAGAGGTGGTATAATTTATGGTAACAAGAGCATTTGCATAATTCTATGTCTTCCTGAAATGAAGCAGTATCACAGCACTGATGTGAAATACGTGTCACTACAGTTTTATTGTAGAGGTAAAGTGGTGGGAGAAGGAAGAGAAGGCAGACTCTGGAAGTCTTAAAAGGGCAAATGGAATATGTTTAGGATACTTTTCATGAAAGGAGAAGTCAGCCTGACGTTAGAAATTTTGCTCTTCTTGCTTTATCAAGGCAGCAAGTCCCACAGTACAAAATTTCAACTCATATAGTTGGAATGAATGAGGAATCTGCAGTTTCTTCAGGTCTAAAAATATATATTTTTTGGGTCTCACATTTCCCCAGCCTATAAGAATACAAACTTCTATCTAAGTAGCTGCTGGTTCACAGTAACTTCTTTAGAAAACTCAGTCATTGCAAGTGTAGGTGGTTGTCCTCTTTTGTTTCCTGTGAGAAGAGATTGAGATAGAAAACAACTTTGACCTCAATGAACTGCAATTCTGCTTCTGTTTATATACAAGAGTAAGGTGGTCACAGACCTTCCTCCAAATGACAGTGATCGACTTTTATTTGTCACTTTGTCCATTGCCTTATTACATCTATCTCTCTCCCTCCATTCTACTAAGTAATTTCACATGCACAAACTGAGGTTCAGCATCTTCGATATCTTGCAGAATACCAAGAATGTTAAAAAATAAGAGATAATGGTTACAAAGAATATCTGGAAGGCAACTGGAGGTAAGTCACCAAGGATCACCAGTCACAAACTCTCAGGGGCATGAATTATATAACAGTGGGCTTGAATGGGTGGTTATTTTTTTCACATTCAACCAAGGTAATGAAGAAAAATCGTAATACCAAGAATTTTTTTAAACAATGGCTGCTTCAATAGAAAAATCAAGAAATCTGGCACAAACTCAGGGCATTTTCATAAGCCTGCTTCTCTGAACATCAGGAAAATTATCCCACAGTTTGTTTCACTGGCTAATGTTATCCCTGGCACTATGAAAAGGGCCAATGTATGCCACCGCATTCCTTTATAAGGCAGGCATTGAACTGCATCCACAGCACCAAGACCACTAAAGATGTAGCTCCTGAGCAGCTATGTAAGAAAAGAAGCACCTGCCAAGGGTATCAAGGTAGAAAAGACCGGATCAGACTCTTAAAACATAATATCTATTTCATTATTATACTTATGTTAGTAATTTAGAATTATACCTTCCTGTGTGTGAAGTTTTGTTGTTCTTACTTTACTTATATAATTTAAAGGTAATTTTAAGAGCTGCCTGGTAATTAAGCTCTTCACCTTGTGGGCACAAAGTTATGTAGGATCCTTTTTTCTTTTCCCTCTTTGCAGCTTTTGTGACAAAAGCAGAGACAGTTGTTTGCTTCTTAACTGAATTTTTCTTTGAGCACTCTGCTTTAGTTCCACCTTGGTATTGTCTGAACAGAAATGCTTCTGAGGTTTCAGAGTATTTTTAATTGGCTGCAGAAAGTGAACCCTCTAACTTTAAATTTCTCTGCATGACCACTAGACATCCCTGAGAGAACACAGGGCTTTTAGTGTGGGGGACTGACCTGACTTGATGGGTGCTAATAAACATAAAACATCTGAATGATCTTGCAAATAAATGTACCAGATATACAGTGATGCATGTCCAAGATGATAGTCTAATTTATGTGATACGCTCTGTAGTGTTTAGGCATAAGTTATACTGAGCAGTGAATTCAGCATTTTGAAATGTAATCCTGATTTTTTTTTTTTTTGCTTTCATACAAATTCTGCAATGATGTTGCTGCTTACTCTATTTTTCCTGCTACCTTCACAATGGGTATGATTTCTTTTCCCAACTATTGTTCATTGGGAAGTCCAGTTACAAGTCTTCAAGTCTTGTAGTCAGTGTTGTATTGATATTGCAGGAGCTTTACAATTTTTGACCCCCCAGCTGGGTCAAAAATTCTACACAAATCAGGCAAGTCAGGCACATCAAAAAAACAAAAAATGTTGAAGTGGCATAGGTAGGCTAATTACAAGGTTTTACATTAGTATGGCTTACTCCACATGTTATATTTGATGGGATGTGTTGCCTTGGGTTTTCTTTCAAGACACATTAAGATTTGATCATGACTTTCCATATCACCAAGATCAATGTGCCAGTTCAGACATGGCTTAACAAAATCTTGCAAGGATACCCAAAAATAAACCATAGTTTAATCAGGTTATCTTGATTTTAGGCAGCCTTTTTTTTTACCTCTTTGGTAGTTAGACATCAATCCAGTAAAATGTAACACAAAATCTTAAACTACTTCTTTACCTTTCCAATATCAATAACTATAAGACTTTGCCAGCCATAGGAACTACCTCAGGTCATTACACATCTGTGTTACATATGCTATAAATATTTCTTCAGTTCTGTAAATGTAAACTAGATAAATACTTATAGATTCTCATTACAGATTCTGATTTCTAAATGTTATAACTCTTCTGCTATATAAATCAACGTAACCATACAAAAGTTTATTGTGCTTTTTCATTTAGTATTTAGATATTAAGTTTATCTCTTTCATCTGGTGTGAAACCTTAAGCATCAGGAATGGACTCCAGGTTCTTCTTGCTTATCCAGATGAATAATTACATTTTGATCTTGAAAGTACTTGACATCTTAAAATTTGAAATAAGACCATGCAGGGTACAGACTGAAATCAAGAAGAATATTATTCTTCTGCTTTATGATTCAGGTTCTTCAGCAAAGACTGTAAAATAACTTGTAGGCAAGTAAAATACAAAAAAAAGTTAAGGTTTATGATTCTATAAAATTATTTTAGGGTTTTTCTGTTTCCTGTCAAGGCTTTAAATCTTCCAGACTAATGAGAGTTTTAAAATTCTGCAATTGCAGGTGAATATATATCTACACAAAATATATATATATGTATACACTTAATAATATAAGAATATCTGTACTTTTATCAGCTCTTGCTGTGGATAAGGAGCTTGAGAATTGCAAAGAAAACAATAAGAAAACAGCAGCAAAAAAAAAAAAAATGAAGGAAAAATGTATTTTTATGTAAAATCATGGATGCAGAAAGGAAAATAACCTTTTGTATATTCAGTGAATGAAAAAACCCAAACAAACAAAACAATGTGTTCTTTTACTGTATCCTCTCCGTAGCAAGTTCTTTTAAGTATGTATTACAGTGGGAAGTTTCCTTTCTCATCTTTACATCATCTCATCTTTATGTGTTTCTACACATAACGTTCTTATCTTCCCTCTTCCTAAATAAAAATTATTTATGATAAAATCAATTTCTTAGGAAATTTAGTTATTGACAAATTTATTTTTATTCCACACAAGAAGAAAAAGAAGCTTGAATGTCTCCCACTGAGAGCTTTTTATGAATCTCACAGTTTATTTTCCCTTATAGGCAAAATACTTCGAACATATCAGTTCTCAAGTGTCAGGATATTGCAGAAATGTGAAGAATGGAGGAAAAAAGCTACTTTGTGTTTCTGCTTCCTAGACTTATCTAATATGCCAGTATTTGGTTGTATGATGTTAAAAAAATACAATACACATGAAGATTTTTGAGATATAGACTGAGTGTTAAGTAGTGATCACTGTGATTCTCCAGTCAGCTGAAGGTTTTTTAACGAAGTTTATTTTAAGTTTTTTCAGGGCAATAATTCATGTCTTTGTACAGACACAAGCATTTCAATTGGAGTCTGTTTCTGTAACATAGTTAGGTTTATTTATGTATGAACTCAAACTTGCAGCAATTTTCAGTAGTTTTGCATTGGTTTTTCAGCTTTGAGATTCGATCTCATTCTCCAACACATTAATCACAAAAGTTGTATCAGTATTCACAGGATAGAAATTGTGGCATTATAGTCAAAAATAGTTTCTCAGCATCAGACAAAGTAGACTAGAACTCCTGATTTTCCTAGTGCAGTGTTTCATAGATTTTTTTCTTATTAAAAATCTTGATGTATTTTAAGAAATAATGTATACTAACAGATTTTGCCAATGAAGCTGCCTTTGCAGGAAAACCTCTACAGATTTGCTAATTAACAGACTAATGTAGCCAATAACTATGACTACATCAGTTTCTGAAAAATCTTTTTGTACAAGTTCCCTCAAAGGATGTCAGTATCAAGCATATGTGACTATATTTTTTTCAGCAGATGTCTTTTCATATATTTTCATTTCCTCAGATATTTGGGAGATGAAATAATGTATAGGTTTTCCTGTATGGACATCCTCAGGTAACATCTCACTTTAAGATATGAAACAGAAAAGATAAATTTAGAGTAGTAGCAATTATACTTGCAGGCCTAGAAAACCTTCAAGTATTTTGCATTATATGTTCTTCATGCAGCAATTCCTGTTAGCATAATTTACGTTTGTTTTGACACAGGAAAGAAGGAAAACCAAAAAGAGGAAAATGTGCAGATTAGAAGCAGAAGGTTTCTAGGCAAACTTTACGTGTCGATCTGATACACACTGGATTTGCTGTAATTTGAGGAATGATCTTAGGTGTTAGTTTGCATTTTTGCTCTAGGGGGAATTTGATTAGATATTGTAAGAAATTAATTAACTTTTATGTTACTGACTTATCTAGCAGATTTTAATTTAAAATACATACTTAGGACATGAACTAAGACAAAAATAAATTAACTTGATTATTTCACTTCCATTGGAGTCATCTGTGGGTCAAGGTCATGGAGTAAGATACTAAAATTAATTTTGTAGGTGACAAAAATAATAAATAGATCCATTCAAATCACTAACATTAACTGTAATTTGCCAACAACCTTTGACCACAATTTCATTCCACTTTTGGAGACATAGTCATGTCATTCACAGTTTACTAATCTTGACAAGATCTTCTAGTGTGAAAATCTGAAACCTCTTATAATTTTTGAAAGTTTCTGCCTCTACATCTCCATTCAGCACAGGAAGAGAGGAGATATTGTCAAGTAGTTTGGTACCTGGCTGGGAGCAGCAGTGTTGTCCTTTCAAAATTCCTTCACTGGTCAGTGTGGAGGAGTTGGACTACCTGGGAGGATGGAGACTCTAAGTTTTCAGGATGTTTCATAGAGTACTGTGAACCAGAGTGAGGAACACAGTTGCTGTGATTTATCCCCACAGTTGGCTCAGTCCCACACAGCTCACTGTCCCACAGTGGGGCTCGTGTCTCTTCTGTCTCTTTTACTGTCCTAGTCAGAGAGGATACTGGAGGAAAAAGGGATGCAAAAGAAGTTGGGAGGGGACAGAGACAGGCCTGATCTGGCCAAAGGGATATCCATACCATATGGCATCATGCTCAGATTATAAACTGGGGGCAAGGCTGGCCAGGGGATGTTGCTTAGGAAGTGGCTGGGCATCAGTCAGCTGGCAGTGAGCAATTGCATTGTACATCACTGTTAGGAAAACATTCCTGTCTGACCATACAGGAGTCATTGTGGCTATCACACTGGTATCACCTGAGCTAGGATGAAAGATCCTTCACAATGAGCTGTGAAGCTGTCTTGTACCAGCTCAACCCCAGGTTTCACAGAGCAGAATCTCAGACATCTGGATCCTTAAAATAATTTACCTGCCATTCAAAAAGAGAATAACATCTCAAGTTAGTGCCTTTGAGGAGAGACTCTAAACAAAGGACACCCTGAGGTTTTATACCCTCACAGTCTGTGTGTGGGAAAGCCTGGGGTTTTCCAGCTGAGTGCTTGGCTCCTGCTGTGTCTGCCTCTCAGTGTTCATCTCCACAAGTCCTCATGCCAGAGTGTTGGCGCTGGCTCACAGCCTCATCTCAGGTGCGAGGCACCCAGAGCTCAACCTACAGCTCACACAGCAGCTGCACACTGAGCTACCAGCACTAAAGGTGCTTCTCAACATTCAGTAGCTTTTTATATTCTAACTCTATTATTATTGCTATTTTTTTTCCTTTTCTATCCCATTAAACTGTCTTTATTTCAACCCATGAATTTTACTTTTTTTTGTCTAATTCTCTCTCTGCCATATGACAAGGGGAGGGAGGTAAGCAAACATCTCTGTGGTGTTTAGTTGCCTGATGGATTAAACCACAATAATAGATCATTTTTTAGCTTTATCTCTAGACACTATAAACCCATGTATTATTCAGAAGGAATTTAATGTTATTATAGTTAAGGACAATGCTCAACTTCATCTAAGAAAGCACTGCCTGCTTGTAGTGCTGAAAGAAAATTACCATGACTGCACTATATCAAACTCTTATTGAAAGAACTTCTTGTAGTTATTGATATATTTTCATGTTTATCAATACATGGAGCGTTGTTTTCTCTCCATAGAATCACAGAAGCATTTAGATTGGAAAAGACTTATAAGATCATCAAGTGCAACTTCTAACCCAACACTTCCAAGTCCATCAATAAACCATGTCCCTAAGCACTGCAGCTACACATGTTTTAAACAACTGCAGGGATAGTGAGTCTTCCAATTCCCTGAGCAGGCTGGTCAATGCTTCACTATGTTTTTAGCAAAGAATGTTTTTCCTGATATCCAGTCTAAACCTCCCCTGGTGCAACGTGAGGCCATTTCCTCTAATCCTGTCAGTTGGTACCTTGGAGAAGAGGCTGACCTCCGCCTCACTGCTATCTCCTTTCAGGCAGTTGTAGAGAGTGATTAGCTGTCCCCTGAGCTTCTTTTTCTCCAGGCTAAACACCCCCAGCTCCCTCAGCTGCTCCTCATCAGACTTGTGCTCTAGATCCTCCACCAGCTTTAATGCCCTTCTCTGGACCAGCACCTCCATGTCTTTGTTGTTGTGAGAGGCCCAAATACAATATTCAAGATGCAACCTCACCAGAGCCAAGAACAAAGGGACAGAAACTTCCCTAATCCTGCTGGCCTTTTCTGTGCTCCTATGCAATATTTCTAGCTCAACATCTCTTTTGGAAGACAGGCATTGCATTCTGTCACACTATGGATTACAAAAAATATCTTTTTCTTTCTCTCCTTTTAGATTTTGAATACTTAGCATAATTAAATTCTTTAATACTGCAGATTTTACTTTTAAAATCTGTACTTTTTTAGCCTAAGATTCCTTATGTCTAATGTCATGATTACAACCTACAAGTTTTTAAATTGGATTGTCAGAACATGCTAATTTCAGAGTTATTTTAGAGTTTCTTCCAGATGGAAATCTGTCTTCTCCCACGTGACTTCTGCCAACCTGAGCTAACTATGCTGTAATGTTATTTTAATGAAGAGAGAGACTTTTAATTGAGCACCTGGGTCCCCAAATGTGTCTGATTTTCACAAAATGGGTAATATCTTGACTCATTTTGAAGATGTACTTGTGTAAAAGAGGGTTTAAAGAAAGTGCAGACTGAGTAATCCGCTTAGCTTTTTATGAAACAAATTCTTCTAATAATATTGAATTTTTGTAGTTCCATCTTATTTAGAAAAGTTAATCCAAACTCAAACTGTCTTCTCTATATCCTATTCTATCCCAATCATGTTTACAGAATGTTTTAGCGTCTTAAAAATCCCCAAAAGTCAAAACTGTACCAAGAGAAATTTTGTTCAAGATAGAGAAATTGATATAATGTCAGGGGTTTGCTGTAGTCTGGTAGATGATTCAAAGTATTGTACTTGAAAATCTTAAAGTCGTGGTGCATAGATGTAGCTAAATCATCTAATGTCTATGAATGTTAAGGCTTCTTACATATGACATCTAGGGCTTAAATATGTGTGACTTTCATCCTGCAAGACTATAAGTTGCTTTTCTCAATACAACAGCATTGCTGTACATTTGATTTAAAGGTATAAACCAGATTAACTTCTCATAGGGAGGTAACAGCATTATTAGACCAATTTGATTTAACAAAGTTGACTTCTCCATGGATAATTTTTTATCTATTTATGAAACAGAAAAACTTCCTTTCAAAACGAAATACATGTGCTGACACTAGTACTTTATGTTTAGCTTGGTTATTTGACTTGTAAGATTTGTGGTTTAACATCCACCAGCAACTATGTACCACACTTCTGCTCACTCACCCCCCTCCCTTCCCCTGTGGGATGGAAAGAGAATTAGGAAAAAAGGTATAAACTTGTGGTTTGAGATATGAACAACTTAAAAACTGAAATAAAGTAAAATATAATCATCATTAAAACAATAATAATCATAATCGGGGAGAGACAGAGTGAGAAATGAAACCGAGGAACATTAAGTGATGCACAATAAATTGCTTACCAAGCACTAAGTAATGCTCAGCCAGTCCCTGAGCAGCAATTAGTGGCTCCCAGCCAAATCCCTCCAGTTTAAGGACTGGACATGATGCCTTACAGGATGCAATATCCTTTTGGTCGGTTTGAATCAGATGTCCTGGCTGTGCCTCCTCCTGGCTTCTTGTGCACCTGCTCACTGGAACAGCATGGGAACCCGTAAAGTCTTGACTTAGAGCAGCACTACTTAGCAATAGCTAAAACATTGTTGTGCTATCAACATTATTCTTACACTAAATCCAAAACACAGGACTATACCAGCAACCAAGAATAAAACTAATTATCCCAGTCAAAGCCAGGACAGAAAGCATAGATGACAAAATAGGATAGGTAACAGAGAAGGGGCTACACATCATAAAGATAAATCACACACGTAGAAACAAACTTGGATGCATGTCCTGGAAGTGAAAGCCAAAATGTTTTATTGCAAAAAGAGAATGAAAATAATTTATTATTAATAAACAAATTTGTGGCATAGCCATCATGTAAATAACTCACCTGATAGATGTTACTGGTTTTATAGATTAAAATGTTTGCGGTGTTAGTTGCAAACGAAGTGATATGAGTAATCTGAAACTTAAGAGATTCTTACAAACTCTGGGTAAAATGTTTTATTTCTGAGTTTGTACATTCTCCAAGGAAAATGCTTTAATTAAAATACTGGAAGCCTCCAAACGCCGTCTATTTTAAAGGCATAAAGCTGTAATATCTTACATTTGAAGTAGATTCGCACCTGTTTATATTCTCCACATGAGCATTTCACACTTTTAATATCTTTATGTGAATGTGTAACAATTAAATTATAGGCATCTATTTAACTACAGGTGACGTGCGGTACAAGATAACACATTATAATAACCACTTTCAATGCTAATGGTTTGTCATTGGTTTGTACATTTTATAAGAAGAAAATAAATTTCTAGGCAGTTCCTAAGAAACTGTTTGGGCAAAATTCCAAGAGGTGACTTCAGCAAATTTTAATGAGCTTTAAAAAAAGAAACTTAACTAACTTGCAGGAAAGATTATTTTAATGAAACATAACTTTTTCTTAGTTTAAAACAAATTTTTTATTGCAATACCATTAATATCAGAAGATCACAACTGTTTAATGAAAAATTGTAATATTTTATAGACTAGAATTTTTAATGAATGATTTAGATTTTATTTCATCAAAATGCAACTAAATATATATCTGTAGGTATGTATAGAAAAATAATCAGTATTTTGTCATAATAAAACCTCATGAAAAAGAAGTGTTATGAGAAAAATTCTATCTTTTTTATAATTCTGGTCTCATCAAGTGATAGTTCAGGATAGAACTGAAGAATTTTATGTCATCATGTCAGTAATTTTCCATCCCATTAGATGAACATCTTAGACCAAAACTCTTTAAAATAAATGTGAATTTATCCTGAGGTCCTAATATAGTTGCCTAACTCTGACCTTTCACACTGATTTGTGAGTCTTGAGATTCTTATTCTGCTGCAAAGGTGATTAAATGAGTCACCTTTGAATCAGCATGTTAAGTTATGTGATATAAGCTCATATGGACACCCACAGAGGAGTTCAGAGAGACAATGCCAGAAGTGGGCACCAAATAAAGTTCTGCCAGGGTACTTTCAGATTCATCCCTGTGGGAGCCCCAGACAGACCCCTGTGTGCCTCTAAGGGTGAGAGCAGAGTGGGGTTTGCCTGTTGGGAGCCAGGAGAGATTCATATGGGTGCCCTGAGGGTCTGCCTGTTAGCCATGTACCTGGACTGGGGGTGTGCTCTGTGTACGTGGTGTATAAATTTTAATGATGTGCCTCTGCAGGGCAAGGAGAGGGACTCAGTGATGCTTGTGGGTACCTCCCAGCTCAGCATACTCTGCACCTCTGTGGTACAAGTGCTCTGTGTGTTTGTGCTTGGTCAGTCTTCCTGCTGGTTAAACCCAGAGCTATAGCAGCCTCATCTTGGCCATAGTGTGTTTTCCTCTAGCAATAGTTATATTTTCCTCTAACAACATCTATCTTCTAAGAATAAGGCATCTTCTAACATCCAGGTAATGCCTTATTCGTGGTGCATCATTGCAAATTTCCTTTAAAATACTTTCAATATGTCAGAGGAATGACAGAAATTAAATTTAAGATTGCTTTACTATAATTGCAAATAATTTACTGAGAAGACAATCAAAAAGAAGTTATGGACATATAAATTACAGTTGGATATTAAGAACTTATATATAATTCCTACTCAGTAGTTTTGTTCATCTTGGTCTTGTACTCCATATTTTTTTTTTAGCTTTAGGTTCAAATGAACTTCTTACTTCAAAGCAAGATTCAATCAGTCCAGCAGTGTTGCTTGAGCTTTCATGCCCACACCAAGTGAAACTGAAAGCAGCTATTTGATACAATTCCATAATAGACCCATTTAGTTTCTCAAAAGGTTTCTGTGCATTAGGAAGTCTGCTGAAGGGTTTCAAGCCTGTGAAAAAATCACAAGCCTCAGAAAATTAGCCAAGTTATACTTTTTCTAGCTAACAGCACCAAGTGCTAAAACAGGGTTGATGACTAAACTACTGAAAAATAATCCAAACCAAAAGATTAGGAAGAGATTGGCACTGCAAATGAATCAATGAGTGAAATTAGCTTTCTGTAGGAGCTGTTTGCTACCTGATTGTACAAGCACTATTTGGGGTTTTTTTCAGTAACTTTTGAAGCTGATATTACTTTCTTCCACCAGACTAAGTCTGTTTTGATGGAAAAATCTGATTTCTACCTTTTCTTAACACTTCATGATCCCACCAATGCATACTTTTTCCAGTATTCTTAAGTGCAAATTTGTTTTTTGGCCAATATAAAATTATTTCTTTTTTTTTCATTGCCTTTTTTAGAAGGATTATATCTGAGTGTGCCAAGTTCAGTTATTAGAATATAATGCCAGTAATGATTTTTCCATATTATTTGTTTTATGCCAAAAGATGTAATTTTTGTTGCCTTTGCTGCGGGTTTTTTCATTTATTAGGTCCCTTTTTAATTCTGTGTGACATTCTATTATATAGAAATACTAAAGTCTCTACCTTTTCTTACGTCTAATTTTCTTTAGGAATACACAATGATATATGCGTATTTATACTTGAATGAACTGCTTCTGAAAATGTTTGCCAATAAAGTTTTCAAAGGATCATACATAAACACCATAAATGTCTTGTCAGAGCAACTTCACAGAGTGACTTACTGTGTCTCTGACAGTCCATTTCTACGTATTTCCTGAGTACCAAATTATGCTTGTCCTCGAATAGATTTCTGACAATGCAGTTTTTTGTGAAAATAAGAAAGAGTTAAGAAGAATAGGAAATAGTATAGTAAAGACCAAATTAATTTTCACCCGTGACCTCGAAAGTAGTTAAGACATTTAATTAATTTACTGAAGCATCATGGCTATTCTCAGAATTTTGCCGCATAAACATAGAAGTTACTGGCTTAAAGTGGAAAAAAAAATGCTGATCTGAAATCAAAGCATTGAAAGCTGACAGAAGTGTCATAAATGTTCAATATCTGTTCAAATTAACACCCTGGAATTGTTATTTAGATGTAGCCTTTCACTAAGAATCTAGCCACGTAACATTTGACACCTCTTTGACAATTTTGCAGAAATCTATTGATAAAATAGTTTTTTACAGATCAAATAGAGAACTTGATACTTGATATAACCGCCATAACAAAAAATCCACAAACATAAACACTTTATCCTCCCTTATTTGAATGGATTTACCAAGACCTAAAGTCTGAAGTGTCTCATGTTGTTGCTGTTTGTATTTCTCTGATCTGCAGCCTGTAATATCATCCACAGTTCCTTCTGTCTTAGCTCTAGCATAGCTTTATCCCCTTCGTACTGTAGTTTCTTAGAGAAATAATTTAAGCATTGCCATGGTTGAGACCAAAATTTTCATTGGTATAGTAAAATAGTAACATAAAATAATAACACTAAATATTGAGGATTTCCAAATACTCTGGACTTACATTTGAAAACTTCTTAAATGAAAGCCAGTCAGACAAAATACTTTCTAACTTCTGGCAAATGCCATTTTGATTCAAATACTTTGGGCTTAATATGACAAAGTGGTGCTGGTCAGTGTTATAACACAGTATTACTTCAGGGAGTTTAATCCTTTCTCTGTTGTTGGAAAGGGAACTCTTAGGAATGAAAAGTACAAAGTTTAACAAAAATCAAGCACTTATTGTTATCATGGTTTTACCCTTCTTTTTGATACAGTTTAAAAATCTGGTTTTATCATGCTTCCTGAATCATTAGATTAACTTTTTCTAAAAACACCAAAACAACAATCCCCTCCTTTGACCCTGCTATATTCAGACAAAAAAGCCAAATGAAATTCACTGATCCTCTGTCTATTCTCTGATGCAGTGTTTATATATTTAGTGAACTAATGATCCCAATTTAATAGTGAGCTAGTATAACTATGCATTTCTTTTTCAGTGCGTGTCACAAAGCGTGCATTTGACTTTTCCCTGTTCAGTGTGTGCCACAATAATGTTTCAGCCCTAACTCCTAAGGTACTTCTAAGCAGAAAAGAGGTAAGAACATTCTTTTCATGTGAAAATACCCATATTCCTCTCAAAAAACTTTGAATTACTATTTTTCTTTCCCTTTTCATAATTAAAAGTTAATTAGCATTTTGCACATTCTTTTAGGTAAGACAGAAAAAAATGTGAAAAAGAAAAGGAAAGGGAGATATTCACAGACTAGACTTCCTACCTCTGAGCTAATATTTTTAATTTCAGACAAGGATCACTGCTTCTTTTCTTTTGAGAATATAATGACTATAAAACTACTTATCATGTTACCTGGATCATGCTTCAGATGAATGAATATTATTTTGCTAGCATACTGCTATCCACACTCTTGTATTTAGGACTTTATATTATTGATATGTTCATGATACTAATTTCAGAATTTAGACTTTGAATTTTCAAAAGTCATACTTGGAAGTCTGGCTATACTTTTTACAGAAAAAATGGTTCATGCAAGCGTTTATACACAGCTGACTTCAAATGGTTCACAAATTAGATATATGTCTTTAGGGATACCTGTTTCTGGTTTTGCATCTAAGTGATTTTCCCATTAACAATAAACATATATGCAACTGGTAGAACTGAACTTTTGTCTTTGTGTCATTTTTTTTTCTCATAAAATTATTTTTACTGTATTCAGTAAATGTTCCTGAGGTATTAAATTCTTACATCTCCATTTACCAATTTAAAACATGCTTCTGTAGATTATTTTCTTCAGTGGTTTATTATGTAATCTACATATACAGGTAGGAGAAGTTATGCATTACTTCTTAGTTCCTTATTTCTAAATGTGTTTCTACCTGTTCATTTTATTACAGCTAGCTTGTCTGATTTAAATGCTTTAAATACTTGTAATCTCTTCTGGCTTGGTTCTTCTATTTCTTTGGTTTAGAAGACTTTACACAATATTATCTTGAATTACGTCATTCTGATTAACAGAATAAAGTTAAAATGAAGGTAATTGTCTTCTACTATTCTTGGTCTTTAATACTTTTATTTTAAACCCAAACCAGGGTTTCAGTAAACGTACAGTTTAAAGCTGGTCTAGTGCTTGGAACTTTATTAACAGCTAAGCTAATTTTTTCTTTATTGCTTTTTCATTTGTGCTTTTGTCTATTTCATATCTCACTGCCATTAACAAATCCTTTTACTACATTTCTTTCTTCATTGCAGCACTTTTTTTTAATACAACACTCCACACTATGCTAAACACATTGATGGAAAGTGTTCTTTATCTCTGATTAGTTTATATTATGCAATCACAGCACTTATTGATGCTGAAGTGCAAATGAATGCTGATATTCTATAAAAACCAAATAAATACTAAACAGAAAGTCAAAACTTTAGTGGAGAACACGTATGTAACTTAGATTTTTTTCAGAACAATGAGAGTAAAATTCCTTCCCAAAATACTTTACATACTTTCTAGTAATTGGAAAGAGATCCATTATTTAATTTTGGCATAAAAATCAAAAGAAAAAAAAAGGACAAAGCTTAGTTTGCTGTGTCTTAATATATATCTTTATCTTTAGAAAATCATACAATTTTGTATATTTTCAGTACTATTTTTAGTCATTGCAGAAAAAAAATATTTGAATCTTTACATGTAAAAGAATCTTCCCATATTGTTACTTGTATGGTCACCACATATCACTGTTTCTTCCTGATTTTCTGAATACAAAAAGAGAAAAGTAAGTTTGTAAATTTATTCTAGGCCTAATCAAAAATCAGAAAGAAGAAAAGTTTGAAAATTATGAGGTCTTTTAAAATGGATCTTTTGGTCTTATGATTGGAATTTCAGAAAAATGTTAATCACAGTCCCCAAAAGCTTCTAAAAACCAGAGTAGATTAGTGAGACAAACCACAGGATTCATTGAATAAATTATAGGTATATTAAGCAAGGTAGCATCAGTAATCACAGTTATGCAAGTTTGCCACCTGCCTAGTGATTAGCTTCCTATGAGCCTCATCATTGTAATGTTTTAATAAGGGGTTTGGATGATAGTGAAGTGGAGGCTTCACAGCTTTTTTTGGGAAATCTTTTCCTACTGATCTCGCGTAGCATGGAAGAAATGACATGGCTATAACAATATTATGAAGCTTGTTCAATTGCAGTTGTCCTATGGGTTATTTCACTGGGGCGAAGCTTCAGTTCAATATCTTTCTTCCATAAAATAATCTGATGTAGTGTTACAGTGGATGTGTAGACCCCCAGACTGGGAAAATGGCTTCTCATATTTGGTGTCCCTAAATAATGTCTCTGGATAGTTTTTTTTTCCCAAACCAGAAATAAAATTGTTCAGTTGATGAATTTGATGAAATTGTAATTAGCTCACTGTTTTTGAAAGTGAGTATTTTAATGAACCCCTTGTCTCTTAGCAACTTCAAATAAAATTCAGCTGCCATGTGAAGTTGCTCAAAATCCATACGCACCCATTTATCACAACTGGGTTCTAATGTTAAGGTCCCTGCACATCCCCACAGAAGACACTCTACTCTACAAGCAGCACATAGACCCATAGACTCATACGAAGACTCAGACTTAACAGCTAAAATCTTTCTTCCTGCAGATCTCTACAGGCTTGCAGGGCCTAATATACCCAATAATGTATTCCCACCAGGCCTGCAAAAATTCACTTGTCATAATACACCAAGGAAACAAGTCAACAAAAGCAGATTTGTGTTTCATCTTACATTTTGATCTTTGAAGTTATGCTTAAGGAAAAAAAAATTGAAATGCAAGGTGCTTTCTTTTTTTTGGAACCCATTTGTGGTTTAATACTATAACAAGATAAACAGGCCTAGCCCAAACATTTGATCTACAGAGATCAACCTTGCATGCGAACTCAAAGACTGCTTCCACAATTTAAAAGGATTAACAAAGTTCCAAAGGGTGGCAGAGAGACAGTGCAGACTTCAAAGAGTCAGCAAAACTCTTTACAGGAATAACAGAAAAACAAAACAACACTGGTCACTCTATCACAAATCAAACCTGCGCAATATTCTGGGAAACGAAGAAGAATACTTAATTTTTTATGATTTGATTAAAATAAAAAACAAAACAACAAACAACAAAACAATCTCTAGATTTTTAATACTATTTTTCCCCATGTAGTAATTGCAAAGTTAAAATAAAAAAAAAAAGGCAGTAACTTTTGGAGAAGAAGAATACAAATGGGATATGCAGACTTACTTTGTTGCAGGAGATCTCAGTAGTCCATTGCTGCCTCCTTGGAGTAAGCAGCAAAAAAAAAAAGTTTCTGATATTATATCATCCATATTAAAATACAAAACAGTTGACTCTAATATACTGTTTGAGAGCCTGACAGACACAAGATTTGACTGATCTCGTTCGGAGATCCTTGGATTTTTTTTTCAATAGTTCAGGTTCGTGGGTTTTTTAAGGTTAGCAGTTACAGTTTTTGTTACAGACCAACCACATTTGTTCTATCAAAACACTATGGCTTGTTGTTGCCTGTTACTTTATCAGATATCACAATGAACAGTACTGAAGTTCATACAGCATGCTTTCCACATATGACCCCTTCCTTTTATATGTTACAAAAAGACACTATTAGAGGAAAATTATGGATACTATCACCATGTTTTGAAAGGCTTATACTACATATTTTATTTTTTACTGTTATTGCAAGATCATTAGGGCTTTTTCACAGTTATATTATGATGAAACTTACTACAATGAATATGTGTAAGTAATTAAGAAAAATGAAGGTTTACATTTTAACCTGTGAAAATATAGAAAGCAAAAATCTTTATGCAAAAAGAGTAGTGTTTAGAGGATGTGACAGAGTAAATTTGGGAAGTTGTAAGAGAATACAGAAATCTTTCTTACTCCTTTATTAATATATCACATCATCTATCCTGATATTTCCAGAAAACTCAGACCTTCTCCTTGGGAATTCGTAACAGGTGTTGCAGAACTCTTTTACAAGGCTCCTTGACGCCCTGCCACAGTGCATTTCTGATACTCTGATCCACCACCATACCTTTCCCTCGCTTGATTCCCTCACAGATGCAATAATTTCCTTTCCTCCTCTCTGCGTTCATAGAGCATCATTTCTTGCAGGCAGCATTTTCCTCAGAGAGGAGGAAGGGAGTGAGAGAAAAGGATCCGGGAGGAAGGACAGTTTCCTTTCCAGAAGCAAAGGATATAAATAATTGCAAGCTATCAGAGGTTTCTCCAGTCTCCAAAATATGCTCCAAAATAGATATTACTCTCTCACATTCTTTTTCTATCATCCTTTTACCCAGTGGAGTTATTTATAATTTATTGTCTACCAATACATTTATTGTCTGCTGCTTCCTGACATGTATGGGATGCTATGTGACATCTTTTAACATAACAGAAGTCATGATTTCTGCAAGAGAAGAGATTTACCCATTCTTGTGTTAACACAGATGCCTTAGTGATCCTACCACTATACTTACCGTGATATAAAATAGCAAAAAAAAAAAAAAAAAATCTTAATACAACCTTCAGTCCATTTACCTAGGCTTTCTGATTTTCTTTTCCCTGAGAATTCATAACAGACATTAACTGATTGAAAATAAAGTGATAAATGTTTTATTCCCTGTTGTCATCTTACTGCAAACCTTCCATACCTTCTCCATGATTGTTCATGAGCAGCTCCTCACAGCACAGACTCCTTCTTCCTCACAGCACAAGCAAAAAACATCAGCTCTCTTCTTAACCAGCTAACTCACTCTTTTATAGCACTCATCCTTATTGGACACAGCTGTGGCCTATTATGGGCAGGCCTGCTCCTAATTGGTAATTAGTGCAGCTGCAACTCTTCAGGGGTGAGATTGACTTTTGCACTATCTTTATTCTCTTACATTCCATCCCCTCACACTTCTCAACAAACAAAATCTCACCATTAAAATAAGGATATGAATCACGACACAAAGTGGATTGACTTTTGTGAGTTTGAAGCATTTTCCAGGTATCAGATGTGTTGTATTTCATTGCTCTTTAGAAAAGTATGTTTTCATATATACCGCTTTACAATTCACTCTGAAAATGCATTGCCATTCTCCAAGAGGCAGAATACTTCATAGTAATATAAGACAGGATTATTACTAGTATGTAATAAAACTTGATTAATAGTACAAGATCTTAAGAATGTAGTTTTTACCTTTTGAAATAATATTATAAGTAAATATTTTGCTTTAATATTTGATTATTTACTCAGATAAATAAAAACTTAGGTCAAAGAAATGTCATTAAAAAAATCTGCCTCCTTCTTCTGTGATCTCAGTTCAATCTGTAGCAAAATTAATTAAAATTGCCACAACCACTAATTCTGTACTTAGAACTTGTTACATTTTCAAAGGAAGTGATACATAGAATAATGATAACATAAGGATCCTTGTCTGAAATTAGAATGCTCATAATGAATTATATTCTAAACATTCATTTAATTATTTTAGATGGAAATTTATTGATCTGACAGTGACCAATGTCATCATGGGTACGGACAAGTGATGAAAAATGGATCATATAGTTTTATCAATGATTCTTCAACTATATCTGCAAAATAATGATTGAGAAGAGAAGCATACTATAAATTTGCTAAACTATAAAAACAGTAGCAAAGTTTATTATAGCCCATAGATTATCCAGTGTGGGAGAATTATATATTACTGCTACCTCCATAAGTAACAAATTAATCAAACTTCCAAAGGTCTTGACATGTGGGAGGCAGTGAGACTCTTGTGTTTTGAAGCAGTGTGAGAGAATCATAAAACTCAGTATTTAAAAAGAGTTGGTTTTCATGCTGCTTTTATAATAACTATATCCATATTGATAGCATATCATATGGAAACATATGCCCAAAATATTTATCTGGATAAAATCCATCAAAGTTGTAAGACTGTTTTACAGTACTGACTAATTTCTAATGCAAGTTTATTGAAATATATGTTGATAAAACTGAATAAGGTTGATCAGGCATGCATTTCTCTATCTTATCAGAGTAAATACCTGCCCTATGGTTTGATTGTAAATTAATTATTTTTAAAAGTACTCCTAAATTCATGCGACATGGCATTGATACTCTGACTGAATAAGGGAATCTAGAGACAAATATAGCAAGTACTTTTCAGATTTATACATCTTTAAACTTTTCTTTGACAATCAGTGTTAATTAACCCTACTATCAAAGTATCCAGGAAATTTTAATGTGTTTACTCTTCCATCTGTCAGTATGTACTGGACATTTTCTACTGATCTAAACAGAAGAAAATTTTAAAATAATTTCCCTTGAAAACACAAGGATGCTACAATACTTTTACAGGTTTGCCCATAAGAATTTCCTTATCTATCAGAGAAAGGGGATGAGTCTTGATTTGATTTTTTTCTTCTCCTAATGGGTGTATATAAAGAATGCTTTTATGTGTTATTTTGTATAAAATAGGGGTTTTCTTCCTAATTCTGCTAATGCTTTTCACAAACACTATTTAAAATTTATGAAAAATAGGGAATTATTTTTTTCTGTGAGGCTAAATATTACGTTAATTACATAAAATTTCAATCTAACAGTTTCGTCTTGCTCAGATCTTTTTACCTTTTAGTTTACTATGAGAAATAAGTAAAGGTAGGTAAGCAGGAGTTCAGTAATATAGATTTTAATATTAAGTCAAAGAATGTATCCAAATTTTAATTTCTAAGCAAGAATTTGTTTTAGATGTCTATGTATGGAATAAATGTTGCAATAGTCTTTGTTTTTTGATGTACCTTTTGTTTTCCTAGTCTATCCCAAAACAATTACACATGATATTTAATTTTACAATGTATCTTCAAATTAAATAGTAATATATTTTCTTTTTTTTTTTTTAAAGTTCTTATAATCTAACTGCCTACAAGTAGTTAAAACCTAGTTTAGAAATGGTTTTGGTAAGTGTTTTCAGCAGGTTTAATGTCCAAACTGCTGAAAAAGTCTGCACTGCCAAAATAATACTTAGATTTATTTTTTGAGTTCTTGAAGATAATTTAAAATTAGTGAGAGTCAAGACCCTTTCAACTTGCCTTTTATATGTCCTTCTAAGTGCTTGAAGATATTAATTACCATCACTTTGGTAATCATAATTAATATCCTGTTAATTGATTTTGATTCTTCTGGAAGTCACTTAAGTTTGCAACATTTCAGACTCCAGAAAGAATCAACTCTTTGTTTAGAGGCTGAACAGAGTAGGCTGATATTACTCATGTTTTTGCAGTTAATAATACCCATAAAACTTTTATTTATATATAACATGTTCTGTGGCAACATTTTGTTGTTTTTCAGCTGTTGCTCTTCATTTGAGCAATTTTTACACATTCTGAAACGACAGCTGATAAATCAAACAAGATATGAGAGGAAAAATATTATGCATACAGTAACTTTTCTGTAGCCATGCAAACCAGAAACATCTAGCTATTAAGGCACAGTGTAATAGACAGCCAGGATGAGCTGATTTTTTAAAAAAGTAATGTAATATTAATTTTGAAGCCTGATTATACCAGTGATTTCTGTATACTTTCTTGAAATAAATTTGCATTTTATGTTTGAGTTGTTGTCATTATGTTCATTGCTATGATTTTGTCTTACAATAAAGACAATTATAGAAAATACTTTTTTGCTCAAATAACTTTTATGTTTTCATATTCTTGTATTGCAGTTATAGGCCTTTATGTTTAGTGAATTCTGAACATTTAATGTCTTCATTTAATTTAGGAAAATATAATATGCTGAGCAAACAAACTATTCTTGAGCCACTCTTGCTATTAGTCTTAGCAAAGAAGGTTCTGTGCAGTTAGAAAACACTATGATTTTTTCAGACCTCTTGAGGTCCTACAGCATTCTTGAGGTACTACATAAATCTATGTAACTTTAGTTTCAATTTCTTTTCAAATAAAATAAAGACCACAAAAAAAGATATTGAAGCAGAAGATGATTAATTTTTTTTTCCTTTCTCCATGTTGTGGGCTTTCTTTCTCTCTTTTTTTTTTTTTTTTTTGATTTTGCTTTAATATAGTCATAAGACAGGGACGAAATGATGTGATTAATAGGTGCTGTCTGGCTCATGCTTCACTGAGCTCTAGAATAAAAGTACTGGGGCTAGGACAGTGAAAATATGTACCTGAAACAGGAAGCCCAGAAAACACATTAAAACCTTTAAAAAGGAGTTTCGGCTTTTTATGGAGTCTTTCTCTCACTTGACTTGCAACCTCAATGTGGTTAAAGGTACAAAGAACATTTTATTAGCAGTTCAGTAAAAAACTGTTGCCAGAGATGTAACATCACCATCAAGTCCACCTGCGTGGGCTTCCTGGAAGGAAATATATAAGACAATTGAGATATCTTGGTCCAGAGCACAACAATGAGATTAAGGGGTTTTGTGCTTTCAAATCTACAGACAGTACACTGCAACTTTGATAAGAAACAGGTTTTTCAGGGCATCTCACAATTTATCATGACTTACATTTTAAGATCTAATTGAAGATAATAATTAAGTGACTTAAATCATACATATTTCCCAAGACACATTTGAAATTGCTGTTGGAACAAACCTTTTAGAATTAATGAGTTTGGACGACGTTAAAAGTAATGCACTTTCAGACAACATGTGAAATTACAAGGAATTTTACATACTTAGAACTGTTTAAATTTAAAAGAAGTGCTTGTATACGGATGCATGCTTTAAGTGATGAAAGGGTATTCAATTTGATGCAGTAAATACTTAGACTGGGTTTTATGTCATCATATGTAGATGTGCAGATGTCACTTTAAAATTAGTAGATAGAAATTAGCACTTCTATAAAATATGATACCCTCTTTTAAATTCTTGCCAGAATTCTACTTTTTCTTATTATAATTGTTTATTTCCACTGACTGTGGAACCACACACCTACACCTACACTTTTGGTCACTGAGGCAAGAAGGAAACAAATCACAAAAAGCATATATCTTCTAGCATGAACATCTATTATATAGATGGTAAAGTCTATACACGCATACAAAAATTTGTCTTAGTATTTAGCATATGCATATAAAATTATATCATATTACAAATGCAATTGGATATGTAATGTGAAATATGTATAACGTGACATTTAATTGTTGAAAAGACACCTGGATTCCAAATCAATTCTCTTGAAATCAGGGAAGTTGCTTGAAGACACAGAATTAGCTGCAAAAGTTGCCTGGTTAGATCACAAATTGTTCCTTCAAAAGAGAATTATTTTGTGAGGTTTCATTCTACTAACTTCAGGGAAAAAAAAGTCTGAACAATCTTCTTTTTCTCTAGAGATTGTACTGGCAAAAAAAATCCAGAAGCAGAGCAGTAGAAAGAGTCTGTAAATAATATTTACTTTGTTACTTACAAAAGTAGTAACACAGACTTTTTAGTAATTGGAACTTCAGCCCTCATATCTGACAGTTCAGCTCTCAGTTTGCAAAATCTCATATGAACTAGATTTTTGTCAAGGAGAAGAAACCATTTTCTTTTCTTTTTTTTTAATTTTATCTGAATAACAGAGTTTCAAAACCATAAAGCTAGAGTGGCCATGGAGTCCTTAAAGTGAGAGTATGATTTCACATAGAAGTAGTTCTTATGCAGAGGGAAAAAATTAATTTCCCTGAGGCTGAATCTTGGGTTTAGAAGCATTTTATTTTCTTTGGAAAAAAACAGTAAAGTATTCCCTGATAAAATCAGATATATTGATGCTTGTACATTTTGACCTACTCTTTCTACCAGAAAACACAATTTATTTGTTGAACCTCTTTGAGATATGATGTAAATCATGTTGAAATTAAATTTTGGATTGATTACTTTATATCACTTCCTTCAGTAGCAAACAATTCTAATCATCTATATACAAAGTACAATGGAATATGCTCAAATACAGAAATCAGGGTGCTGTTATTTCTTCCATTAGGTCAGGTGTGGAAATTTAGAGACTGTACTGCTATGCAGGCATAACTGGAAAAAAAATTCAAAAAATGTATGCATCATATTCTATTATCCAGTTAAATTTTTATAAGTGTAAAAGAAAAACAAGATTATTTACTCACCTAAAGAACTAACAAATTCCACAGACTTTTTAATCAATATTTACACTTTATCCCTCTCTTGAAGAACACCAAAAAGGGATTACTATTGTATTCAACAGTCCTCTGTAGAAGTTCTCATTTCCTCATGTGTAATCTTGACATTTTGTGTTTATGCTTCTGTGGGATCTTCCATTAGTTCTCTCACATCTCATTCATTTCATTCATTTAAAATCTATTATTTCTCTTTCACCTTTCTTTCCACTTGAAGACCCTGTCTCTAGTAGTTCGGGTATAAAATTACAACAGCATTAAAAGCCCCCTAATTCATACATACATAGAAACATGCGTGTGCTCATAAACATAGGTTTATTTTAAGAATAATTTCTGAATTCTACTTTGATGACAGTTTCTTCTTATGAGTTTATTTCCTAATACCTCCTTAAAAATTGATTTCTTACACCAGGAATGAGAGGAACAAAGGGTTAGATTAGTAGGAGAGAATAATTTGACAACTGAACAATTTGACATAATGTTGATTCATGACTAACAAGACTCCTGGCCTGCAAGAAAGGAAGGAAATTTGCATGAGTTGGTTTCAATTTATATCCATATAAAAGAAACATGAGATTCATCTTCCAAGGGGTGTTTGAGGATGCTCTTGCAGTCATAAATAGTTCTATACAGAATTGGGCAGTTACGGATGGAAATTCAATCCCCCAGAAGGGGAGTATTCATTAGTTTCAGAAGTCTTAAAATTGCTTGTTTCAACACTTGGTAAGCAGAATTCTGTTTAAAGCAAATCTATGTCTTTCCAAATACCAATAAAATTTGCCATTTCCTGAAATATTTTTATGGAAAACAGAGATAAAAATGCTGTAACATAAGCTTAAGCAAGTTTCTATTATAAGATTGAATTCTGAACATTCATTTTTGTTTTCTGAGACTTAACAACTTGCTTAACTGTGAAGTAAATTATATTCTAAGTACACAGTAGAGACAAGATAGATAAAACTATATCAGACTGTTGTCAGTCAAATGTCTATTTAAATAGTTAACAAAACCTTTTTTATCAATATACATGAAAATGCAATTGTGTTTGGGTTTGCTGCGTGTAAAATTATATACATCAACAGCATACAACAAAACAGAAGTGTTGTAGGGATTAAATGTTTAGTAACTCTAAAGTGTAAGGATATTAATTTTAAAACTTAAAATTTTCATAGAATGGGTCATTTCCCTTCTGGAAATTCCTTAGTTTAATTGGACCAACATATCCTTGTTATTATTGCTATTAGAGTTTGCTGAAGCATGTTAGATTGAAGAAAGCCATGACTGTACTTTATTTAAAAGTAGATGCAAATTATCAGAAGTTTGGTTATATTTATTTTAAAATATCTGTTTAAATGTAAATATATATATTTAGAAAGGTCTACTATTATAAAAGTTTCACTTGCAATAGGCTTTGCTAAACTGACAATGTGTTCAACTTGTTAGCAGACACATTAAAATGACCTGAGGTAGATCCTAGAGTGTGGAAGAAGAAACCTTCAGAATCAGGTACTACTCCCAGCAAAGGATTTTTGCTGTTGTGACTTCCCATACAGACCCTTCTCAGAAAGAAATATCAACTGTAAGACCCACCAGAAGGAAGGTAGAAGAGTAGGGATGAAAAAAAGAAAGACACTGATAATAGGAATTATATTATATACTATACATATATTTACATATATTCATGTGTTTATGAATTAGATATAAAACTCATACACATTTAAAACACACATATCTATTTTAGCTACATATAATTTCAACTGTGTTAGTGGCATTTTGACTGTAATAGTAACTAGTTAGATTTGTAAATATTTTGATAAGGCTAAAAATAGACAGGTAGGACTTCAAGCAACCTGTTCTGTAACTTCAGAGAAATAAATTGGTTATATTATCCCCTGAACAAAAGCCCTTTCTATCATTACTAGGGAGAAAAAATAAATCATCCAGATGTTGGATACATGCCTAATGGATGAGAGGAGTATTAAACCTGGTATTTTCATGTGGAACTGTCTGAAACAAGAAACGGGGGCGAGAAAGACTTTAAAAATATATTAAGAATTTTTAGAGCATAGAGAAGTGGAAGGTAACTATCTTTCATTGCATTCAGGACTAACCTGACTAATGTTTTGAATGATTCCTTCATAAGAAATCCCTAAATATTGCAGACATGACAAGTCTGTACTCCTTATGTATTATAAATATTAGAAATGCAAAAATTCCATTTGTTTTTCATAGTCTAACTAGGTGGGATGGTGTGAGGATTTGTTTGGGTTTTTTTTTTTTTTTTGTCATATATAGTTAAGAGACATAGCAGGTAAAGTAACTGATGTTAAATTACATTTGTCATTTATGAATAGCAGAAAGACTAAATGCATGAATAGTGTGGCGTTGAAATGATTGTATGAAGTACAAGTGTTAATTTTGTCATGGTAACTAGAACACTGCAGTTGCCAAATATGTCTAGCCATCAAGGGTTAGATTCATGCAGGTGAGACTAGGTCTTGTATGGAGACAATAGATGATTAAAAAAATTGTGGTCCTGACAGTTATAAAAGGAAGAAAATAATATTCTCCATATACAATCTAATGTTTTATTTCTGCATTACAGGATTTTAATGAATGTTACATTGTGACATATTTATTTTATCTGAGAAGAGGACAATGGTGGGTAGCACAGAAAATTGAGCTGTAGGGAGGTGTTAAAAATACAAAGAATAGCAGGGGTATGAAGATGTACAACTGAGGAAATTTATGAAAACTAAAGAAAAGCAGAGGTCTCTATCCAGTTTAAACACAGAGAAAAGTCAGGTTCTAGTCTTGAAATATTTTCATTCAAAGACATAATAACAGCCCTGGATGCAATAAATTGAGTTTAGAGGAAGTAGGACCAGAATTGTTGATGAAATCCACACCAAATAACTATGCGAGTTTTGACAATTTCTATGATATCAGGCGTCAGTGCTGTATGCATGCTGTTTCATTTTAATTAGGGATGTCAGGAGGGAATAAAATACACCCTGCACTACACCAATATTTCTGGGGCTTGACATAAAAGGAAAATTGACTGTGGTGGACTGACCTTGGCTGGCTGCCAGACACCCACACAGCTGCTGTCCCACTCCCCCTTCTTAGCAAAACAGGAGAAAAAGAGAGCCTGATGCAGTATGGGCTCATCACAGGCTGCAACTTCCTCCAGGCAGTGTCCAACTGCTCCATGACAGTCATCCATGGCCTGCAGGAAAATCCTTCTCCAGCACCTGGACCACCTCCTCCCACCCCTCTTCCCTAACCCCAGAGCTCACAGGGGTTCATCTCAGTTGCTCTTCACTGCTTGTTCATCATTTTACCCTTTCTTAAGCCAGATCTCCCTTAAATCACAGAGACATGGCTGAGGGGCTCAGTCACACCCCGTGGCAGGTCCAATTAAGCTGGTTGGAATTGGCTGTGTCCAGACTGGGACAGCCCTGGCTGCTCCTCACAGAGGTCTTGCTGTCATCATTGCCAACACCTGGGCACCTGCACCCATTGTAGCAGGATGCTCTGTGTGGAGTGGGGATCATACATCTTGACAAATCCCCTTTTGGCCAGGCTATCAGTGGTGAATGGAAAAGGGAGTTTCACGTTGGTTTTGCTGTTGAATTATGCTGGTAAGACCCTTACTCATCAATCCCAAACTTAAAGACCTTGAGGAAGAACAGTGTCTTCTCATAGAAACTGGCATCAGTAAAGATGTGGCAGACCTGATAAAATACCTGACATATGACTGACAGTAAATCACTTTATTCTTTATACTATAAAAGCTCAGTCCCACATTTTAATGATAGGTTTTCCTAACATACACTTTCTTAAGGTGTGAGTATGATGGTATGGGTAAGTAACATAAATACCTATACAATAATTGTAGGGGTTTGTTAGCTTTGATATAATTGCTTCAGTATTATTTTAAAATAGTGCAGTATAGTTACAGCTATCTGTAGTGCAATAAATAGTTTTGATTAAGATATTTTAGTCTAATCATTATCAAAATCAATTTAAATAAATTATTTATTTACATAAGTATGTTTGTTTTGCCATTTTTGCTCAAAGTTGTATAAAGATTTAATTACACCTACATAATCCTTTAGTCATAAGCCATTGACTAAATCTGGGGCTAAGACTGGATCCAGGCACACCCAAGCTCCTCTCTGAGAAGGTGTCAGGAAGCAAGAAGTCCTTTCTGTGCTTTGTGATTCATGGTAAGGACTTCTCTAATAAACACTGTACTAAACCCCTATTCTGCCTGTGATAGCAATACATTGACACAAGGTACTGAGATTAATTTTGCTTGTTGACTGTACTTCATGAATCACACATGATTTTTTTTTTAATTGCATGCATCAGCAACAAAGAATTACATCAAAAACTGATAGTCCCATTCTAAATCCTTCATTCATTCGATCACAATTTGATATTACTCTTTGTCTCATTGGCTCTGAAATAGACAGTTTCTGAGGAGACAAATGTGAAGAATAAGATACCACTCTACTTCTACTCTGAAACAGAAATGAAGCATTGCATAATGTATTATTTCAGCCTCTGGGTATTTCTTGTGTGTGATGACATCTTTTATTTACAATAATTTCACTTTAAGGACTAAGAAATCAGGGCATATAAAACAAGTAATACTCAAATCACTGTTTGTATCAACATCCATAAAATTATATTCCTACAGAGTAAGAGACAGTGATGAAGTAAATATAAATCCTTAATACACTTGAATGAATCCAGCTGATATAAGATGTTAGGCAGAAGTGATGTAACCCTAAGAACAAATCCTAATATAAATTTTGTCTGTTGATGTTTGCTATGGTTTGGGGTTTGGGGGTTTTTTTGTTGATTACAATGTAATAATAATAAAATTTCTATTCTTCAGTCTCACTTTTCTTATTCCAGTGTTGGATGGTATTCTCGTGCCCAGTATCAAATGCAGCAGTGCTTCATTTGAAATAAAAATATTAAGCGAAGTAAAAGAACCTTATGCCACACAGTCTGTTTTGTTTCTCAAGTCAAATATGTTTTGTTTAGTTTAATTTTCCCTTTGGGACTTCACTTTAAAAAAAGGGAATATTTAACTTAATCCTGGAGGCTAAATATCCATATGCTTCAAAATAGTTTTTCAACATTATGAGTTCTCAGTGTTAAGAAAACATAAAAGAAATCACGTTTCAAAAGGACTCAGCTAAGAATTTCCCCTGGAAATTACCCTGGAGAACCTGCAGAATCATTATGAAAGTCCATATGAAAGAATAGAGACAAAATTTACTTTCCAAACCCTAATGCCAACATGGAAAACTATAGAGACTAAGTAATTTGTCAAATAAAGAAGAGAAAAAAACCCAAATATCATGAAAGTAAGACAGATTTTAATATAATTCAAAAATTAATTTGCCTCACCAAGGTCAAAGGGATCCTTTTTCAAATCTTATAAATGGATGTGATGGATATAATAGGCATACCCTCTGAATGTTCTCTCACATGCAAATGACGGTCAAAAACAAGTGAAAAATACACGGAAGTATTGACAGTAAAAAACATTACATGTAAAACCCGTGGACGGGCAAAATCACAATATAGAACAATGTAACACTACTCAGGAGTTAAATAAAAAAAATATCATTTCTACATTTCTACTCTGCAACATATTGAGAGTAACAAAAAAATATATTTATCTTCCCTAAAAAATAAGAAAAATATTATCATAGGAGCTACTCCTAATCCTAGGAGCAATATAGTAGTACTTAGAATTTTGATATATTTAAGCCCTGGGTTTAAGTAAACCTCTGACAAAACATGCCAATCCATTCATAACTGCTGTAAAAATGTTTCTTTACCAGGTCTGATCCTCAGGTAATCCATCTACATTCAAAGCAGAGCTATCTACTTGTCAGAATGTATGTGCTTCATTAGTTGGAAATAGAGACACATTAAACAGCTACAAGAGAGCTATCTAAAAGAAAATAGATCACTAAAAGAAAGAAAAGTGCAAGCAACCAGTCTGATACCATCTTAGCCACGAAAAAGCCCCAAATTTACAACTTCTAAAACAACTTCCTAATGCAAAGGATGGAGATCTAGAGTATCTGACAGTTAAAGAACTAGAGTTCATTTACAGACCATGCATTCCAGTTTTTCAATTTACAGTGCTATCTCAGCTCTCCTATACATAATGACTGCGACTGAGAGGGGAAGCACAAGAGAGGGGGATATTTTCTGTCTCCAGCAGTTAGGGAATCTGAGATGAACAGCTGGATGTTACTGTATTATTTTTTCTATTTCAGTATCTACCTAATATAGTGATTCTGCAAGTGGTTGAAAAATAAGCCAAAGATGGATTTTCATCTGTCAGGGACTCTATAAACTGGGTACAGCTTGGGTCATTTGCAGCTGCTGTAGTCTCATAGTGAAAATGTCATCAGACATGTGGTTCACTATCTCTGTACAATTTCCTTTGCCTCTTCTGCCTCCAACAAATTTTTCAATTAATTCCCAATAATGTATATTTAATTTATTCTACATTTTTTTAATAGCTGATCTTTATTCCTTCTTCAAGTGTTTGTCAAAAAAAACCAAAACAATTTCATATTTAAAATTAAAAAATGTTGCAAAATGTAAAATTTTGCCTTTTACTAATCTTTTATTTATTAGATAAAAAAGCTTTTAGGTTAAAGGAAAATACATGTAGCATATTTAAAAGTGATTTATAATTTTGGCTAATATATTTATGAAAATATTTCCATTTAAAAAACAAAGAAACGATTTTCATTTTAGTTTATCATTTTCAGAGGATAGAAGGATTAACACAAAAGTAAAGAAAAATGAGCTCTCTCTTTTTCTATGTCATGTTTTATAATACTGTGGGTTTTATTTATGAATTTTTACTTCACTAAGAAGGAAACTACTTGCATGTATCTCTGCTTTAGAATGATAAAGAATTTATAGAGAGAGCAAAAATTTTGAAGTCAGGAAAGTATGGGACTGCAAGACAGTGGACTTTTTGTTTGCAATATTTCTAGTGCATGAAGGGAAGTTATAAGGGATAAATATGGTTTTGAGGGTGGTTTTCAGATCAACTCCATGCAAGTAGAGAATAGCTTAAAAAAATCCCAAACACAAAAGAGGGAAAGGAAACCATGGTTTAAACTGCATATCCCTCCTTCTCCCCACCCTTCTCTTCAATAGACAAAGAATTAATTTTAGTGCTTTGTTGTTTTTTTTCCTTGACATTAATGTACTTGTTTAATTTTGTGTTGCTTTGATATTCTGCACAATCATATTATAAACTTGGCATTCACCCATTCAAAAGTTAGTTGTAATTAATTTAATCTCTAAAAGTCAGCTTGAGACTCCACACATTTAAATTCAAGTCTGCAATCAGGTGACAGTGTTAAGTACCACCATGTGAGTCTCATTACAGAGCAAATGGATTTAGTCACTATAGTGGAATTCAGGCAGATATTCAGCTCACACCAAAATAGACACATACAGCAGACAGAACACGATACATTTGTCTAATTGTAGTAATTTAGTGTCACTAAAATGTCCAAAGATCTCATTTTTTTACAGCACAGTTACATCACCTGTATAAGTTTGGCAGATGGAAAACAGGACTTTTGGCAGACCCCAGCTGGAATTCAACAAGAAAATTTTTGAATTACCTCTACAATAACTGGAAAGATATGTGTGCTTCAGCCAACCCAACTCATTCCATATGAAGGTGAATGTCTAAGGGAACTATCATGAGTCATCCTCTAAAATGCCTACATCACGGAAAAGAATATTCAGGGAGTTATTGAAAAAGTCCTGGAGGGCAATGCAGCCATAAGTCGCAGCCGAGTATGACCTGCTTGTCAAACATGATCTCCTTCTATAACAGGGTAACCCACTGAGCTGATCTAGGAAAGCTGGTAGATATAATCTTTTTGGATTTCAGCAAAACTTTTGATACTGTCTCCCACAGAATCCTTCTGGACAAAATGTGCAGCACTGCTGAATAACTCTGTTACGTGATTGGTGAGCAACTAACTCAAAGAGAACCTCAGGCTGGTGTCCTGTGACTCGTGGGACTCCACAGGGCTCCATCCATGGCCCTGTGCTCTTCTGTATCTTCATTAACAACTTGAACACAGAATTCAAAGTGCTACTAAATAAGTTTGCCAGCAAATAAACTGGAAGGAACTGTTGACTCGCTCGAGGGCAGAGAGGCCCTGCAGAGAGAACTCAACAAATTAGTGAGATGAGCAGTCACCAACTGCATGAAATTTAACGTGGGCAAGTGCTGGATTCTGTATCTGGGAAGGGGCAAACCCATATAGATCAGGGAACAAGAGGCTGGAGAGTGCCACTGTGGAAAAGGACTGGATTTGAAACCACCTGAGGAAGCTGAATGGACATAAGTCAATAGGACCCAATGAGATGCTTCCGAGGATTCTGAGGAATTGGCCAATGTATCTGACAAGCCATTCTTCATTATATTTGAAAAGTCATGGTAGTCAAGCCAAGTCTCCAGTGACTAGAGAAAGGGAATATTGCTCCCATTTACAAAAAAGGGATAAAGGATGACCCTGGAAACTACTGACAAGTCAACCTCACTTCAGTGCTCAGAAAATTCATGAAAAACATCCTGTGGGAAGACATGTAGAAATACATGGAAGGCAAGGATGTGATTTGGGACAGCAAACATGGCTTCACCAAGGGCAAGTCATACCTGACCATTCTAGCATCTTTCTGCAGTGCAGGGTCTACACAAATGGACAGGGAAGAGCTATAGATGTCATCTACCTGGACTTCACTAAGGCCTTTGATACAGTCCCCACAACATTCTTAGCCCTAAATTAGAGAAATATGAGTTTGATTGATGGACAGTCTGGCTGTGGCCAGAGAGTTACAGTCAATAGTTGAATGTCCAAGTGGAAACCAGTAACAAGTGGTGTCCCTCAAGGCTCTGTAGCAGGACCAATACCCTTTTGTAACCTAATCAGTGACAGACAGTGAGATTAAGTACACCATCAGCAAGTTTGCAGATGACAATAAGCTGAGTGTTGCATTTGATATACTTGAGGGAAGCAATGTCATCCAGAGGTGCCTTGGCAGATTTGAGAGGTGCCACACCTAGGTCAAGGTAATCCAGTGGTAGTCCAGCCTGGGTGATGAACACACTGAGAGCAGCAATACCAAGAACGACTTAATAATACTGGAAAATTACAACCTGGAACCAGCAATATGCACTTGCAGCCCAGAAAGCCAAGCATATCTTGGGCTTTACAAAAAAAATTGTAGGCAGCAGACTGAAGGAGGTGATTCTCATTCTGTGCTCTTGCAAGAACCCACCTTCAGTAATGCCTCCAGCCCAGGGACTCCAGCACCAGAAATACAAAGCTGTTGGAGCAAGCCCAGAGGGGGGGCACAAAAATGATCAGAGGGCTGCAATGCATCTCCTGTAAAGAAAGGCTGGGAGACTGAGGGTTTTTCAGCCTGGAGAATAGAAGATTCTCATGAGACCTTACTGTGACCCTTCAATACTTAAAGTGAGCTTGTAAAACAGATTAAGACTTTTTGCCAGAGTAATGAGGTAGTGATTTAAACAGAGAATGGATTTCGATTGGATAGGGGGAAATTTTTTCCACTGAAGGTGGTGAGACACTGGAATGCGTTTCCCAAAGAAGCTGTGGATACCTCACAACTGAAAGTGTGGGAAGGTGCTTTGAGCAGCAACATTTAGTTGAAGAGGTCCCTGCCTGTGGAAGGGCGATTAGACTGAATGATCTCTAAATGTTCTTTCCAACCCAAGCCATGATTCTATAATCCTCAGATGTTTGTTAAAATAAGCAGAAATTTAGGAAGATGCACAGGAGTGAGCACAATAATGGAAACCCAGTCAGAAAGAAGTTTCATACATACCGTAGTCTCCTGCAATGAAGGCAGCAGGCAGGTCTATGAGGATAGCAATCTAATTCTTATTTCTATAAACAAGAAAGTGGTCATCAGGAATTCTGTCAATAGAATTATCAGGCATTTCTTTTTTAATCTATAATGAAAATAATTACTTATTAATAAAACTCAAACAATTAAAAAAAAACCAAACGAAAATTACTATTTATTTTATGATGTGCTATTAATCCTTGAAGAATCTGGTCCAGTGAAGAATTTCAGAGGGGGTGTTAGTGTGGTGTTCACCTATGTCCCTCATTTGTGTTATTACTTTGAGAAATGAAAAGGCATGGTAAAGTAAACAAAAACCAATGCAAGGAAAATCCCAGATGAGGAACAGCACTCTTCCTGAACATATGTCTCTATTTAAACAGTGTTACTAAACAATTTTCAAATAGAGAATGGTTATTAAATTACCATTTTAAAACACATATGTTAATGTTTAAGATCACAAGTTGTCATCACTAAACATTGTTTTACACAAGCCTATTTCAAAATAACCTCTAAACACTCTCAGTATTTTATAACCAGATTTATTACACAAAGCTTTCACACTTACAAAATGTAATCAAAATATTACACAGCAAAATATACTGAGTAGAAAATGACAAATGTAGCAGTTTATCTCTATGAAAATATATCCAAAATTATTCTATGCAAATCAAAGTCCATGCTGCTTTCACATTCATAAGTAAATGAAAAATATTCAGTGTTTCCCATCTTGTTTAGACAGTAAGAGTTTTTTAATTGTACAGCCTGAACAGCTTTTCCTCTCCTTTAAATGCAGATGCTAAATCAGACATCCAACCTCACATATACACACATACGCACACCAGATTTTCTTTCAAATATACAACCATAGAAATAAAATATTATCAACTACTATTTGTAATTAGGTGATGAATAATATTTTGTTAGGATTGACTGGTTCTGTAGAAATTATATCTATAGACTTTAGGAGGATTTGCTCCATCCCAATGTCATGTAGGCATGTATATACTGAAAATTCATTGATGTATGTTCATAAGAGAAAGATCTAAACAATGTGCTTACTCTTACCTCTCCTTGTGTAACATGTAAATTTTCTCATGTACCTCATTCTATGAGAAGAAAGAAAAGGAAAGGAAAGGGAAAAGAAAAATCTCACTGGATCTGGCTATGACAAAATTTCTCACACTATCGTTTATGGCATGAATTTCACTAAATAATGTATTATGTATTTGTACTGCTGAGTAAGGTCTTCTAAGGGGTTGCTAAAAAATACTTAAAAGAAAGACCAAAAGATTCAGTGTGTAGGCCTTTGGCCTGCTGTTTCACTACAACAGTTTTCAATGGTTTTCACTTCTGTTCTAAACTTTCAGCACACCTTTTACCTGGTACCTCTCATATTTTCAAGTGCATCTCAGAGAGGAATTTAGCTCAATTTAGCTCCATCTTCTCTGTAGGTATCCGTCAGTTAGCTGAAGACTATGATTAGAGCCCCCTTAGTATTTTTTTAAGGCTGAGTAAATCCTTTTATCTGAACCACTCTTTGAATACCAAGTGCTCCACTCCACTGAATTTATTAAAGTTTGTCAATGTTTTTATTGTAAAGCACCAAACAGCACACAATACTTCAAACAGTCTCAGATGCACTGTGTGCAGGGGGAAAAATCCTTTCCTCTTCTTGGATAATTGTCTCTGATACAGCTAAAACCACTGCAGTAGCAGACATTTAGTCATTATCATCTCACAAACACTGCTGATTCATCCTCAGCTTTCTGTCTGCCAGGACTTTAAGACAATTTTCTGCAAAGCTGCTTTCTATACTGTTGCCATCTACCTGTAATGTGTATGGGGTTACTCTGTCTCTGGTACAGGATTTTCCATTTGCTTTTATTGAACCTCATGAGGTTCCTGCCAGGCCATTACTCCAGATTTTCCATTCCAGCCCTGTCCTCCCATGTATCAACTGTTCTGCTTAGTATTTTCATGGTAACTTGTTAGTGTTTGAGTTTCTCATATTCTGTCACTAGATACTGGGACCTGGGAGACATGAGAAGAAATATTATCAGTTAAAATAGAATAAAAGAAAACCTGAAGCACCTCAGTCATTGCTGTGTCCTCTTCTGTCCCTTTCCTTTTTTTTTTCACCCACCCTTTTGTTGCTGCCTATTCACTTGCAGTACTGCACCTGATTTTCTCATATTTAACAAGGGAAATGAAAACTAGCCATCCACAGTTACAGGTTGGTCTCTAAAGGTTGTCCAGCCGATATCTAGTTTTAACTGGTGTCAAATGATAACCACTGAGCTTTCCAGATAGATCAGGAATTTCATCTGCCTAAAGCCATCTGAATGAGAAGTCCAAAAGATATGTAAGATTTATTAAAAATCCATACCAAACTTACAAAATAAAATTGCACAGGATACTAAATTTTGCAACAGGGAACACATGCAAAGTACAAGGATAGCAGAGATACTTTCACGTACAAATTAGGCTTTTCTCCTCTACTGTAGTGCACAGGATTATTTGTTAGAAAGAGGAGCTTGAAATCCTTTCATGTAGTTGATACTGGTAGTTAGCACTTATGGTTATGGTTTTTGGTGATTCTTAGGCATAAAGGTCAAGGTGATCAGGTTTGTGAGTTTCAATTTTCTAACACAGCTATACTGCAGGAAAAAAAAAAACCCACAAAAACAACCAAACAAAAAAAAACCTCCATAAAAAGTAAAATAAACAAAGAAGAAAAGGAACAAAACTAAACAAAAACTCCCTTAGGTTATTGGACCAAAGCCTGCATACTTCTTTTATCAATTGTAGAGTTACAGACAATCATTTCAGAAGTAAATGTCTATCTTACTCTTTTCTCTTCTTACTCATATTAATCGTTTCATATTTTCCCAGTTTTTAGCAAGATGTTTAGAAGGGAATAAATTCAAGCAGGCTGACATTTTGCAGAAGAATTTTTGTTTGTCTTTTAATGGTATTAGTATTTATTGGCTGTCTTAAAAAATTATGCTTTTTTGTCCAAGTAAGATTTAATGTTCTTATTCTGGAAAGAATGCAGCTCAAAACCATTAATCACACAGTTTTCATAAAAATATTCCATTTTCCCAAATAGTGATGTTATTAATTGTATGAATTATTGCTGTTATTAAAAGTTAGTTAAATAATAAATGTTTACTTAAAATTAAAATAAAGATTCACTACAAGTTTATACTCTACATCATTGTAGTTAATAGAAAATTTGCTATTGACTTCACTAAGCTTTGTCTCAAGCCTCATTAAACAAAATAGGTAATGCTATGGTGGTTAATAACACTTTAAATTAACAAAGATGAGTAGCCAATCTTTGTTAAGCATGAACAGCTGCTTTGTACAGAACACAAATTGAGGTATAATAACAACAAAAATGATAATTAAAATGGAGTGGAGGCCCTGAGGAGAAAATGAAAGGAGAAAATATGGCACTACCTTGCTCCCTTCTGAGATGCTTCCACATTGATCATAGACAGTGTGCAGCCAGAAGAAATAGAGTTTCTAGGATAGTCCAGACTGCTGAAATAGCCCAGTGAAGATTGACCCACAGAATGACCCACATTACAGGGAAATATTCATCCAGGTAGTGAACAGACAGGGTGAAGAGAAACTATTCAGAATTCTGCAATGAAAAACACATGTTTATCCAAATGTCCTTAGAAAAGAAAAACACCAGTGATTATCATGAAAAATGGAAAACAGCTGGATACAATTTTGACAAAAGCATAAAAATGTCATCTGTAAAAACAGAGCATAATTTTGTGAACATTCATTTATGTGCTTCAACACAATGTACTTAATAAAAGTCAAAGTACAATGTACACATGGTAATGGCTGGGAATTTGGTAAAATCAAAAAAGCTTATGCAGGTGTATGTAGCAGACAAAATCTAAAAACTGTTACATTCAAAGTAAAAAGATATATCTCCTTAAATCAACAGCAATGGATTTTACTGATTTTTGCTTTTGTACCAGGCAGATGGATGTCTTTTTGGGGGGTTTTACTATATAACAGAATAGAAATTGCCGAAAGTTTTTATGCTTAAAGTCATTTCTAGAGGATAGTCAAATGTGTATAGAATTGCAAAAGAACAAAAGAAGCTTAAGTAGGCATTATAAATTAGTATTGAACTATGGAGGATTTCCCAGCAACACATTATATTCAATCAGATGCATTCATGAAAAAATCCAAGAGCACACTCTAACAATCTTTTATTCAGCATGCCTAAAACACATGTTACTACCATCAGTGTAAAGGAAGATTCAAGTTTTCATAGCTTTGCACATAGGTCAAAACCTGGAAATTTGCTTTATAATATCATTTAAATATAGCACACTTTTCAACCTCTAAAATAAAGGGACAATAGTCCCAATCACTGTTTTTCTGTACTTTTGTTTTATTCAATTCTTTATTTTTAAAACACTTAAGGACATTGCAACTGTTCCTGAAATAGTCATGAAAAACTGAGTGATGCAGATTCTGATAAGAGAGTATATTTCAAGTATTATAAATTCCTTAGGACATTGAAGAACCTCAGGAATTACTTAGCTGAAAATATTAGTAGTCTGACTTAAATCAGAAATTCTACAGAATTTCCCTACTGTTGAAAAGGGACGTATTTCAAATAATATAAAAATTGTCATTGCTTTGTCTTCAGAGTACTTAATACTTTCTGCATTGTAAGTGAACCTAAGAAATGTAGGAACTGAAATAGTATCTTCTGAAGTAAAAAGCAACTATTCTGCCTAAATTTCATTTTACTTAATTTTAATATCTATAAAGGTCTACAGAAAAGTAACTTTAGTTTCCTCTTACATTCAGTACACAAAGATAGCCAGAAAGGACAGGAGTACTTACATGACTGCTACTACAAGTGAAAATAAGATAAAGAATTAGTAGCTCTCCCAGTTATCACTAAGTTACTGCATTATCTGATAATTTTATGACAGAGTAAAACACCTCAGCAATCAATCAGGCCTAATAAACACATCATGCAATGGGTGAACAACTGGCTCATGGGTCAGGTTTAAAGGGTTATAGCGAATGGAGTGACATCAGACTGATGAGCTGTCACCACTGGGGTTCCACAGGCCTCCATCCTCAGCCCTCTGCTCTTCAACACCTTCATAAATGACTTGGATGCAGGACCAGAAGGAATACTAAGTAAGGTCACAGATGATACAAGCTGGAGGAGTTGTTGACTCCCTCAAAGGCAGGGAGGACCGGGAGAGAGACCTTGACAGATTAGAGGACTGGACAACCACCAGTACAAAGTTTAACAAGGAAAAGTGCTGGATTCCGCACCTGGGATGCAACATGAGAAGCTGGAAAGAAGTGCTGTGGAAATAGACCTGGGGATTCTGGTCAATGGGAAGTTGAATAGGAGTCAGAGGTGCCCTGACAGCCAGGGGGGCCAACCGTGTCCAGCGGGGCATCAGGCACAGCATCACCAGCCAAGGGAGAAGTTTTTCCACTCTGCTCTGCACTGGAGCAGCCTCACTTCAGGCACCACAGTGTAAGAAACTTGTTAAATTATTAGAGTGTGTCCAAAGGAGGGCAACAAAGGAAGTGAAGAGCCTTGAAGGGAAGCTGTATAATGAGCAGCTGAGGTCACTTGGTCTGTTCACCCTGGAGAAGAGTAGACTTAAGTGGAGACTTCATCACAAGGTACAGCTTCCTCATGAGGGAAAGAGGAGAGGCAGAAACTCTGCAGTGACCTGTGACAGGACTGGAGGAAACGGCCTGGAGTTGTCTCAGTGAAGGTTTAGGTTAAATGTTAAAAAAAAAGGTTCTTTAGTCAGTGAGTGGTTGGACATTGGAACGGGCTCCTCAGGGAAGTGTCTGCAGCACTAAGCTGACAGAAGTCAAGAAGCATTTGGACAATACTCTAGGGTACGTGGCATGACTCTTGGGGCTGGTTAGACTTGGTGATCCTTGTCCCTTTCAAATCAGCATTCTGTGATTCTGTGAAATAAGCAACAATGTATATGTGTGTACACAGGATCAGAAAATTGCAATTTGCTCTGAAGGGAGTGTTTAGAATACTGACAAATCAGGCATGTCTAAAATTTTTAAAAAACGAAACAATTGTTCAATGAATCTACAGGCGGCAGACTTCATGGAAGTGGTCAGCTCTTACCAATTATTTTTCACCAATGTTACATGCAAAAAACTGACAAGTCTAGCTATAATAGCATAATTTAGCAGTGAGTATATAGAATCACATCATAAGATCAACATTGAGGGCTACTATGACAGTCCTCAACTGCAATGTTTGTGATCATCAGGTTTGAGACACCTTTGTTAAGACAAGTCAGTCTCAAAAATGTGAGCTTATCTTGTTTCTTCTCTACCTTTGCTCAGCCATTTGTTTGTCTCTAGGCTATTTCTGAGAGAGGATATCTAATTTGCTTCCAATGATGCTTTTCTTGGTATTGCTTTTTGAGGTGTGATTCTTCTGTGCTCAGTTCAAATTCTACAAATTCCAATCTCAAAGCAAGCCTTATGCTTTCCCAGTTCTTTGCTCTTCTTGCAATTCCTCCTGCTTTCTTGCTTATATATATTCTCATGCTTCATAAGTGAAACTACATGTTTTTATTTGCCCTTTTGTAAGTAAAATTGCTCACATATTTATGTAAGATGCTTCTGCATTTTTTCTGGCTACAACACTACGGTATAACAAAATATTTAAATATTCTTTTTCCCAACACCATTTTAACAAGTTTGCATTTGATTTCAATTACCTGCTGATTAATGGATTTTAAACTTATAAGGTCTGGATTTTGTCTATGTACTGGGTGCTTCCAATTTTCATCTCAGTAGAACTAGGCTGTTTAATGAGATAGTCTTATAAGCATGCACTTCTTTCACAGAGTTTCCTAATTCTTTCCTAATACTTCCGCAATTTAGTAGTTTTACAAGCCTTTGCTGACTATTTATACATGTATATACGTTTCTATGACATAAAATAAATCAAAAATATCATCCTTATACTGTTAATTAAATCTTGACATGTCCAAGGGTGACATTACAGATCATTGCAACTTCTCATACATTTTTTCTTTCTTTTGTATCTTCTAACAGAGTGCATGTACATGAAATACAGGTTTATCAAGGTTGTAAATCTCATAGCAGCCAAATTTGTGGTTCTCAAAGCTTGTAATTCAACACTGCTTCTCCAGTCATATTTGTTCATTTCTGGAAGGAGCACCAAATATAACATTCTATGATTTTATGTTTCCATGTTTCTAATTGCAGATTCTCTTTTCTCTGTCTTCTGTCCCAGGGTTGAATCATAGAATCTAATGAGATTTTCTAATCCACACTTTGCTATTCCTCTTCTTCCTTCACCATGTTCCTAGGCATGTCCATACTTGCAATTCATAACTCTCCAGTCCTGGTGTGTATTATTCAATTTCCACTCCCTTAAGTACTGTCATCTAGAAAAACCTCTTTTAAACCTGTTCGGATTTCTGTTATGACAACTTATCACCATACATCTGCTCCATCTGCCCTTATCAACAATTCTATAACTATCCTCTTATCAGGTTTAATGTATAAAGGTAAGCCTAAATGTGCATTAAAAAAAAGTATGAAATTGTTTTATTCTTCTATATGTAACAGCAAATACAGAATTTAAAGCATATCAAACAAAGAGCAGAAGAGCAAGACTAACAGGCTTGAAGCATCATACAACTTGTTTAAGCTAGGATCAATAAGAGTAGGCATGATGAGGGCCTTTTGAGTAATCTGGAAGAAACCTAATTAAGGCTTGACTTCAATTAAGCAGTCCCTGCGTAACAAGAGTGCACTCAATTATATGCTTATGTATTTTTCTAAGCTGCACAGTGCTAGTGTACATGTGTTTGTCAGAATAGGCAAGGACACTTTAAACCCAAAAGATTTACATCAGAAAATGTCAATTTTTTGCGAATCATACTTTTATATACTGAGAATAAAACAATTCTGATGAAACAGTAATTGGAAAATAACCCCACTGGAACAGATAAAGCAGCCTAGCAGATACCAGTGAAGGACATAAAATGGACATGAGTGGTAATATTTTGGAGTGTGTGTGTTCCTTCTCCCCTAGTCATCATCAGCTATATTCTGTGATTCCAGCACAGGAGGGTGGTAGTTGCATTCCCCCACCACCCCAAAAAAAAACCCAAAAAACATGACACAAAGGAGTATTGTGTCTCCAGCCTGTGGTCACAGTCTAGCTGGGTGCTGCAGCCAGTGAGTGTCAGTCATGTCAGCCCACAGGGAGGGGGACAAAATCTTCTCCAACCAACTAACCAGTCAAGTCTGCCCTGCTGTCTCTCCCAAGGGAGACCTGACTTTTCCTGCCCCCTCCTGGAGTGCATGGGGGTGTGTGGTTCTTTTAAGAATTCTCCAAAAGCATCATATTCAAAATTCTGCTGGTCATGTTTGTCCTTTGACATTTTCTTAAACTTCCCTTTTCAATTGTCTGGAGATCCTAACACCTTTGCTAAACACTGCAAATATTAAAAAAAAAAAAAAAAAAAAAAAAAAGTGGGAAAATTCTGAAAGCTATTTCCCAATACACATTATCTTAAAAAAAATTAGTGCATTTGCAGTAAATTTCAGTATACATAAAATAGAACCAGAATTTCAAATGTGTGATGGAGTTTTACAATTAAAATACCCTTTAAATAAAAATAAAATAAAAAATATTTAACAAATCTTCTAGCTCTGAAATTCATACTCTCTGTAGATCTTCTGACTTCATGAAGCAATTTATTGCTGAAGGAAGTGAACATTTTATTCTCTGAAGTCTTACAAGGTGAATTAGAGGTCTCATTACTGAAGTAGAACATCTTGAAGAATCACTAAGACCAAATAACTAGTATTGGTCCAAAGATGACTTTTGCTTCTCCTGGAGATTCTTTAGATTATTATGCAATTTCAATGCCTGGAAGAGCCAATACAGTTTCTGTGTATTTGTTCTTGTCATAAAATCCCTCTTCTAAACCATATCATTGGGGTCCTTATGAATATGCATAAGAAGTTAATGGAAAACCATACTGATTAAGAAATTTTAGTTTTATACTTGGATAAATCTCCAGTATTTTCGAGTGGATAAGATCAGTTATTAGCAAATTCATTCACTGAATGTATTTTCCAGCTAGGGTCTTTTTTTAAGGATGCAGAAATAAAACCTTTCAGATTTGTCTCTCAAAATAAATGAAAAGGTCTGCCAGAGTTTATGTTAGAAGACAGCTCTTACAAAACAGGTTTTTAGAAGACAATTTTTCCTTTCCTAAACTCAGTACATAATTTTACTGCTAAGTTAAAATACTGTGTCTGTACCTTTGTTGGAAACTTCATATCAATTCTGAAAATGTCTTGAAGAAATATTATGTTCAATTACTGTGGTAGTTCGTAGTTTATAAATAGACATTGTGGGATTTTAAAGACAAACTGATAAGACTTTAATGAACGCTAATCATCTCTGCCAGAAGTAACACAAATTTAATCCCAGAATCACAGAATGGATGGGGTTAGAAGGAATTTCCAACAGAGACTCCACAACATCCCTGGACAACTTGTTCTGATTTTCAGTCACCCTCACAGTATAAAAGAAGTTTTTCCTGGTGCTCAGAGGGAACATCCTTTACTACAGTTTGTGCACATTTCTGGTCCTGTCACTGCGCAGAACAGAAATCAATATGACTCCCTCTCTCTCTCTGCTGCTTACCCACACCCACCCCGAACTTAAGTATTTTAATAGCAAGATGTTTAAGTCTGTTAACAAATTATAAATAATATTTAATCTCTTTGGTACAATTGAGAGATTTCTTTTTTTAATTGCTTTTATTAACCATGACTCTCAGTAGTTACAAAGACACAGGCACACACACTAACATACAGCCACATATATACTTATTATTCTTCCTCTGCCTTCTTCTCTCTTTTTTCTCTATTAGTTGCACAAGATTGCATATAACAATTTGATTTTTCCAATTTTTCCAGAGATTCAGAGGTAGCCACTCTGTTATGTGGAACATTTCTGAAAGTTTTCAGGGGACCATGCAGTTAGTTGTTTTTTGATTGACAAGTTAATGATTGTGAACTGATAGATTTGCTCCTGATAAAATGTGGGCCACTTCACTCCTTGGTGGATTGAATCAAATGAGTAGCAGATGTCCTTCAACATCAAGCATTCAGTGGTCCTGACACACCATTATATTCACCATGGGATTCAGGGAGGGTATTGGCCTGAGACTGCAGATCAGAATGGTGTCACTCATAGGAGTCACACCCTGTTCAAGACCCTGAGTCATCAGGTGCTGGGAAAAATATGTATTTTTTTTCTGTAATATTGTGAGGAAAAACAGGAGATCAGCAAAGGCAAGAGCCACAGTCACAGGATACAATGAGGGTAGCTGCCATCAGACCCGTTCACACCCATTGCTCAGTAGCTGGCTCTGTGGGCACAAATTCAGTAGGGCCCTCTCTAGATTCAGAGAGCTATGGCCTGTCCAAACTCCTGACCTAGGACCCCACTCACTCTGGTGTCTGACACCACAGGCAACCAACCCTCACACACACAGGTCACAGCAGCACCTGGTAGCTGGCACTTGCAGTACACAAACACAGGGTTAGAGAGTGAGAGCACACAGAGTTAGAAGCTTTAAAAATAAGATATAAAACAGGACAGTGATAAGGAACAGGGCTCTGCCAGAGAAGTGCACCAATTTGTTTGCATGTAGCCAGTCCCTTTATACCTTTTTCTGTCTTTTCTGTTTGCCTACTCTCTTTGTTCCTTCCTGCCTCCTATTCCTCTGCATTTCCCTTCAGGGGTTTGTACAACTCTATCAATCCTAAACTCCTTCCAGCCTGGGGCAGTCTTATCAATTTAAAACAGTGCAACAACTGTGGCCATCAATAAAACTGGTATTGAAAACATCTGTATTTCAACCTCCTCCATGAGTTGTCATTTTCTACTTAAGATTTCCACAAATGCAGATGAGGCCTTATACAAAAACCTAGACGAATCTTTACAAAGGATAAAAAAAAAGTTCAATGTAAAAGATATGCCTATGTAAAGCACAGACTTCATGATAATAATGTATTAAAGAAATAGTGACATATGCAGAAAGCTTAGTCTGAATCAGAAAATGCAGAGCACAGTAACTCTGTGTTTGTTTTCTCCATAAGAAATAAAATTGACAGGCTTTTTCAGAGTAAGCAAATAACAGAAAATAAATGCTTTCCTGAAGTTCACTTGAAGCCTAAAGGGATACTATGTTAGAACAACCTACCTTCCATTCTTTGCACCTCTGACTAGTATTCCACAGAGATTCTTCGCTAAGCTGTGAGTGCAAAATAATATGTGAAGAGATCCAAACTTGTCTACAGAATCCTCTTCTTATTAACATCCATTCTTACCATAGAACATGTCCCTGGAGACTGCTATTGTCCTTAGAGTGAAAGGATTTCAAGAAAGTTATTTTGAAGCATCTGAAAAAAGGAAAATCTGTTGCCTGTAATCTCAATTACCCATTTGCTTTTTCTTTAAAGAAAGGTTCAAGCTCCCTGGTCTCTTTCAGCAACGTCACTTGCCAACTTTGTTTGCAGTGGAACTAATTTTAATTTTTGTTATTTTTGTAGTAACTTTGCAGGAAAATATAGTTTGGAAATTGCTATGAATTGGTTCAGATCAGAAGGAACAGTTTTAACTCTACATCACAGGAAATTAATGTAAGTATAGTTGCCAGTTACTAATAAATTTAAAAAGTGCCCCTAAAAAAACATCTTGACAAATACATAGGGAAGGTTAACTATATTTAAAGTAGTAGTGTGACAGTGGTCACAAGGGTTCTTGGATGAGGCAAGAGACGAGAATGTTGGCTTTATGTTCAGAAGGCTTGATTTATTATTTTATGATATATATATTACATTATAACTATACTAAAAAGAAATAAAAGGAAAGGTTTCCTCAGAAGGCTAAGCTAAGCTAAGAATAGAAAGCAAAAGAACGATAACAAAAGCAGCTGGCTCGGACTGAGCGAGAGAGCCAGCTCTGCCGTGACTGGTCACTGAACCAAAACATCCACACGAGACCAATCACGGATGAGCCTGTTGCATTCCACAGCAGCAGATAACCATTGTTTACATGTTGTTGCTGAGACTTCTCAGTTCAGCAGAAAAAATCGTAAGAAAAAATTTTTAGTGAAGAGATGTCTGTGACATAGTAGAATAAGATCTGACTGATGTAATATAAAACCACCTTGTATTGGTTGACAATCACTTTTTTTAATTTTTCCAAAACAATTAATGCAACAGTGTATTACATTAACTTGTGAAAGGCCCTGTGTTTCAAGGAGTAGAGTGGGCTGGAAGAGGTAATGGATATATTTTACTAAATACTTATCTATATCTGTCTTTGCTAATCTAGAAGCTGTTTTAGTTAATGATTAACCTACTGTTAAATGAGGTTGGTAGAAAAGCCATTACTGTAATTTTTCAATGTAGGTGTACGTTGCAGTCGTGATCAGCTTGGGACTGATATTAATTTGTATCTTGTCAGGGGTTAAGCATGCAAAAATCATTCTTAGTGAAACACATCTTTCTGTGACTTTGGTATTTTCTTCCTGACTCCAATTATCATTGACTTTTTGTTGTAACTTTACTCATAAATACTAGAACTTGGTAATTTAGACTGAACATCTAAGTTTGTATGACAAGAAAATTTTCAGGCTACCTGGAAAAAGATTTATTTACTGTTGACCTCCACAACTGGGTGCTGCTGGACTGCTGTTTCTGCTGCATCTGATGGGAGAATATAGATTCTGACAGAGATCCTTTTTGCATGTATTAAAGGTAAGAAAATTCTGATAGTTAAATCGTTTTATATTTCTGCATCGGCAGATCAAGAGTTTCCAATCTTAACAAATGTAACTAAGCACAAATATCAATAATGTCAACAACCAAAGTAGCTATAAAAACATTATGATGTAATAGTTATTATTTTATCTCTTATTTTTTTTATTACTAACAAATAGCAGCATCCACCATCAGTTTAAATTGCTGTGTAATAGTGTGTAATTTTATTCACTAAGGAGTTTACTTGATTTTCTCAGAAGAAAAAGAATCTTATATCTGGTTGTTTGTTAAGCTGTTTTCGGAAGACCCAGCTGGTTGAGCTGTCTTAGAATCAAGAATACATTTATTTTAAATATGTATCATTCACTGTTCTGGGAATATGAATATTTAATTTATCTGAAAATACTATATGAGTATCTAGATTCATAAGTCTGGAACATGTGATAAACTACATGTAGTGGTTAAAAAATATATTTTGAAATAATTTCTGAGTATAAAACTAATATTTATATTCTGGTCTAATGCAATACAGAAAAAAAAATGTGATTGCTTTTCTTTCACTTCATTATCATGATTTCTCCAGAGTTTTATAGACTGATCATTATCCTCTTACTTGGAAAGTGAATCAGTTTATAAACATTAGAATATCAAAAGTTTTATATTTAATTGAAGACACTACATACATGAATATATATGTGTGTGCTTTTATAGATATTAGTAAACCTCATAACACACTTTTCTTAATAGCTATACTCAAGAATTCTTTTTTTTTAATTGCCAGATTAAAGGATTAACAATGAACTGCACTTACCTTCGAAAAAAATTTTGAGTTAGGGGGAAAAATAATGGACTGCCATATATTGGATTGCCTTCTGCTCTGGAAACTATACATGGAACAACACACATAAAAGCAATCTCCTGTTTTCAATTAAAACGTCAGGAGAGACATCTTACCTCATTGCAGGTAAGAAAAATAATCATATTTTCAGGAACTTGTCCATTATATGCAGGATGGTGAAATGCAAGATCTCTCTTGTTAGAAGAAAAAAGTGAATCTGTGTAGGTGGACATATGTGTGCGAACAATGAGAATGCAGTCATCTCTCTTATTTAAATAAATTTCTATGGGAAAAAAAATGTTTGTATTTTCTGCCTTCAGACATGAAGAATTATATGCCTTAAAGAGTAGAAACAGTTTGTTTTCTTTCAAGTAGTGGATGTGGGAGGGTTTTGTTGTGTGGTTCTGTTTTGTTTTTTCCTGGTAAGTTTAAAAGATCAAAGCTACAGACTTAGTTCATTCAACTAAACATCAATGTCCAGAGATATTCAAAATGCTCTGACATATTCTGCCAGGCATCTAGCTGCCTTTCCAAAACACTACAGGTCCCTTATATCTACAACCTTCTTCACAATGCCTTAAACAGTTAGAGGACTGAAAAAGGTACTCATGTTCAGGCTACATGATTTGCTTACAGTGGGGTGACCAGCTCAATTTTGACAGAGGCGAAGACATGGACTGTGCATGTACATTGTGACTGTTATAGCAGCTCAGGCACCTGGATCACTTATAACTGTCTACGTTTGACTGTTTGAATTAAATCTAAATCAAACCCTTAATACTGGAGACAACTGACTATGACAAAACGAGGCATCTTCATATGTCATCTTCCCTAATTCCGCTGAGAGGACATCTATGTAAGAGTCACTGTAGCCTACAGAAAAAAAAATCAAGGGTGGAACTGTCCGAGGGTGAACTTTTGTCATGTTCTTTAACTTAGTTGTTCTGGTTTTGGCAATGTAAGTAAGTTTCCTTCAGTTTACAGAGTTCCCTTTTAAACATGCACTTTTCATGCAAACATGGTGTTAAAATACTAGAGAAGCTGGTCACTAATTCAAACTATAAGAAAAATGTCATTTTTTTCTTCCAATTTGAGTGTTTCCCGTGTCTTTGGAAATTACAAAGTTATTTTGGTGTCCAAAAGAAGAAAAAAAATCTGCTAATCTATTTTCAGGTTTTAAGAGGTAAATTTGGACTCTGTTTGCCATATGTTTTGAAACAAAGATATAATGTTCAGTTATTTAAGATAGTCAGAGAAAAATAAAGTGCACTGAATTACCTCTTTGACCTCTATTGGATATCTCTTGAAATCAATCAATCCCTTTGATGATGAAAAGAACTATAGCATGACTAGATCAGGCTTTGTTTGGCTCAGTAAAATATGTAAACATTGATCTAATTTTTTTAGATGAGTAAGCCCTGGATCACATTGATAGAAGTCTGTTTTTTTGTTTTTCCTTGCTAAAAATTTTTTTGAATACGTGTAGCTAAAATATATGACATGCAGGTAGTAAGAAATTCAAATATCTGGCTATCTTCTAGAAGGAAAATCTAATCTGAACACACAGTCTAAATGTTCCTTGAAAAATGCCTGGATTTATAAAATGGAAAAAGTTTTATGGGAGAAGCTATTTTTTTTTTTGATCATCAGAGACAAATTATTGAATATTTCAAGCTGGAAGTTAATAAGGGTAAGAGTAATAATAAAAACAGTGAATAGGTATTACTATGCAGGATAGCAAAGGTGGGAGCACAAAAGACAAAAGAATGACTAGCAAAATATCCTATTGCAGAGGAAAGCTATGAGGCATACTGAAATAACACAATGGCTCTATAATGTGCTCTGTAATGACTTTAAAATGTTTTAAAAAGTAATCATACAACACTGAAAATAATGACTGAATGTTACTATAAAGGAATAGGTTAAGCATGTAAGGATTTTATCAGAAAGATATAACCATGAAATCAGGTCCAGCTATGCAGAGACATTAAAAAAAAGAAATAAAAAGTTTTACAAGTGCTTTTCAGAATAAATAAAAGAAAGTGAAAAAAAGATTTCAGTATATAGAAAGGAGGTATGAAAGAGAAGAACAGATTGTGTACTGTGCAAGAGAGCACTTTGAGCAAATGGGGGTTATCTGGGAGATTTCTGGACCGTGTCAAAGAGATATCTTTGACAGTTATCAAGAATGGCAATAAGGATTGATGCCTTTTTGGAGTCACTGCTTGCAACTAGCCAAGAACTCTTTGGAGGTGGGCCTATAAGCAGAAACTTTGTCTGCAGTAACCCTACAGTTTTAGAGGTAAGAGCTTGAGGGACATGAAAAAGACAAGTAATAAAGATCACTGACTTCAGAAGAGGCGATTCAGCTTCAGGTTCTTTAGGGAAGTATTAGGAATAGTCTAAACAAAGCTTGTCTTCACACACAAAAAGGACCTCAGAAGTGCTTTGAGATTTTCAGGGCATCATTCTGAAAGCACAGGTGTGATCTATTCCCATGGCACACCAAGAAACTAGATGCATTGGGTTTGTGTGGCAAGGGTTAGGTAGTGGGGGAACTACCTGTGAGAAGCTGATAGAAGCTTCCCCCACATCTAATGGAGGATGCTGCACTGCTGAAGTAGGCTGTGACCCTGAGGGAAGCCCATTCTAGAGCAGGCTGCTGACAGGACCTGTGACACTGTGGAAGGGACACATGCTGGAGCAGTCTGCTTCTGAAGGACTGCACCCCATAGAAAGTTCCCATGCTGAAGACATATGTGAAGAAATGCAGCCTGTGGGAAATAATCGCTGCGAAGGAAGTCATGGAGGACCATCTCCGGTGGGAGGGATCCCACACTGAAGCAGGGGACAGAATGTGAGGAGGAAGGAATTGCAGAAATGTGATGAAATGACTACAATTCATCTTCCCACCATGCTGCTTGGGGAGAGATCTAGGTATAGAAATCAGGAATGAAACTGAGCCTGGAAAAGAGGGTTGAGCTAGGTGAAAGTATTTTAAGATTTTTTTTCTTATTACTGTACTCTGATTTAATTTCCCTAAGGCAAGTCTGGTTTGAGAAATTTGTGAGTGATCTCTCCTTGTCCTTCTTTTTAATCCACATGCTTTCATTCTTGACCTCACATGTCCAGCTGAGGAGATGGAATGATAGAGGAGCTTGGTGGGCACCTGGCATTCAGCCAAGCTTAAAGGCCCACACAAGCCTTTTTAAACAGCAAACTATTAGCAGATTACATCTGGAAAGAATAAATATGTGAGACATGGAAAGATGAAAACATATGCAAAGAGAGATACAAAAATATTTCCTTAGCATGCAGAGATGCAGTTAGGAAACCAAGTGCAATTGATCTGACCATGACCTCTTTCAGCAATGAAGGCAAACCATACTCTGGAATGCATGAACAACCGTGTGGTCAACAGAACAAGGGACGTGATTATTCCATTCTGTTGAACACATGCTATGGTGTATTAAAGTTTATCACTGGGCAACAATTAAGCAAAACACAGCCACTCACTCACTCCTCCCTCCAGTGGAACTGGGGAGACAGTTGAAAGGGTAAAAGTGAGAAAACTCATGGATTGAGATAAAGACAGTGAGTTTAACAGGTAAAGCAAAAGCTGTGCATGCAAGCAAAGCAAAACAAGGAATGCATTCACCCCTGGTCATGGGCAGGCAGATGTTCAGTGATATCCAGGAAAACAAGGCTTCATCATGGGTAATGATGACCTGGGAAGATAAAAAGCCTTAACTTCAAATGTCCCGGTTCTTCCCTTTCTCCTCACAGATTTATATGCTAAGTATGACATCATATAGTGTGAAATGTCCCTTGGGTCAGCCAGGCTAGCTGTTCTACCTGTGTCCCCTCCCTCCCATCTTCCTGTGTATCCCCAGCCTACCCTCTGGTGAAGGGGTGTGAGAACCAGAAAAGACCTTGACACTGCCCAGCAATAGCCAACCATCCCTATATCAAGAACAGTGTTTCTAGAACAAATCCAATATAACCCCATGCCAGCTACTATAAAGAAAATTAACTCTATCCCAGCCACACCACAGCACAATATTATACTAAGAGTCAGCTCTCATCGTACCCAAGAGTGATGCAAAAGAGAGCAGTTGCTTCTGTATGACAACTCAATCAAGCTTTCAACATTCTCCATACAAAAAAAAAAAGAAGAGCATACACCCAGTAATTGGGCCATGAGATCTTCTTCGGATTGAATAGACAGCTACTGCTTTCCTCCGCTATACTCAGTCCAGCTCTCCAGCATACTAGATAACAAACATTTATATGGACACAATATAAAGCCCATATTTGAACACTGTTAATTTTAATATTTATTATAGATTAGGATTGCAGACTAGTCACTGGAATTGGATGGAAGAACACTGCAAAAGTTGAAGGAACCTGGCTCTGTTTGCTCTAAAGTATTTAAGGAATTAACAGAAGCAATCCCTGAATGTTGTCATTATATTGCAAGAGTTCTATTGTCATTAGCAAAGATTCTGTATTGCTAGAGTTTCATACCACATTGATGTTTCTCATAGGCAGCTCCTCTAAGCACTGACTCTTCCTTGTTCTCACAGCAGCCAACTGACTCCAGCTCCCCTCAGGCAACAAATCCACTCTTTTATAACACTCTTCTTATTGGCTACAGCTGTGGCCTGTTAAAGTCTGACCTGCTCCTAATCTTTAATAATTACCCCAGCTGCAACTCTTTAGGGGGTAAGATTACTTTCTGTACTACCTTTATTTACTTATATTCTATCCCCCTACACCTGAATCTTTAGTGCTCATCAAGGACAAAGGAAGAACGAAGGAGTGAATAACAGCAGGGTTTGAGTCTTTTTGAGAAACATTAGGAGTTAAAAATTACCAATATAATGCAGTCCAAAAAAAGTAAGTAAATGTCTGTTAAGCAAATGTCATTTATTTCTGTAATAGGATACCTTCTAGATAAAGAGAAAATTGTAAAGTACATACTTGGAGGCTTTTGTTGTAGGCATGATGATTTCTGTATCATATTTTATCTACTTTTTCATTAAATGAATAACACCTATTCATTTAGTATAGAAAGAGCTATAGTTAAGCTATCATTCCTAAGCCATCTTGACGTATTCTTCCTTTACTGTTTAGTAGAATTCAGTTTAGTACAATTAGTTCACAGCATCAGGCTTTTAGTTTTGCACAACTGTAATCTGTGAAAAAATCTCCCATTAAATGAAACATGGCATCCATGTTTAGAAGACTGAACTAGCCTAATTGTTTGGTTTTGAATGTGAGATATGTATTAATTCCATTATTAAAAGGTTAGACGTCTTCCCCCTAAAAAAAAATACAAACAGACAAACAAACAAAGAAACAAAAACCAACCAAAGAAAAAAAACACAACAAATCAAAGAAAAAAACCCACAAAACCAAAGAAGCTCCCTCCTGAGTACTAGTAATAGCATATGAAAACAAAAGAGCATGATTTATGTTAAGTATAACTAGCCAAAGCAATATAATTTGAAAGTCTGTTTGATTTGTTGAAAATTGTTTGGAACAAAACCAGAAAATTAGTCAGGGATATACAAGCTTTAAAGAAGGACTAGTTCTGTGCCAATCACTGGATGAAGAGAGACTTAGCAAGTCTTTCTCTTCAGAAATGCTTGACAGGTAACAATTCTACAAATAACTCTGTGATCTTAAAGAATACTCATCAAAGTCCACAGTTGCTACCAAACATGTGATCACTCAAGTCACATATTTATCACTTCTTCAAGAAGCCCCTAGTACTTTTGCAAAGCAAAGTTGTTTGCAAACTTCTCTATTTTGTGTCCCCTAGCACTACCTTAGGATGTTAAAAAAATTAAACCTATAAGGAATTTACAGAGTGTATTTTTATCCTACTATTTGGATTACATTGATTAGCATTGCAACTCATCATTCTTTTGGCATTCTTTATATTTCTGGATAAGAAATAGATAGGAAATTACAGAGATGAGAAATTACAAGATAAGAATCTTACTCATGCCTTCTTCATAATTGACAGAAACTGGCTTATTCTATCAGTTTGCTCTGGAGGTGTCCATCTAACCTGTCAATCCGGCACTCTAGAAATGTGGGGCTATTTCACATATTCTACAACATATTAGAGAGCACTAGAAGTATATATAAAGGCTACTGAACTGAGTCTTTAATTGTCATATCTTAATGTGACAATTGTCACATCTTAATGTGACCAGACACTGAATCTGATCAGCTGAAAAGATCTCCAGACTCTGTTAATTGTCCTGTAGATATATTTGCAATAACTATCTGAATTTCCTTTGTGGTGAGATATTGGCATTTTAAAGCTATTTAATTGAGTCAGAAGGCACATGTCTTAATTGAGTCAAGTGACTTTTACTCCAGAAATTATTGTTGCAAGCATTTAGGACAGGCTACAGTTGCTTAAACATCGCATCTATTCTGACTTCATGTGCTCTAAGGCACTTTATAGTTGCAATACAGGACCAAGGGGACACTCACATGCTTCTTGAGCAGCAGTAAGAGACCATGCAGAACAAGGGAGATTATGCTCAAATTGCACAGCTTGGCTATTTTTTGGCAACCGGAAGCCATTCACAAAGACAAATTAATTTCAGCCAAAATGCTTTTATATAGCAGCCCAAACTTAATTAATCCATACTTAATGTTCCCCAAGGTTGTATACTAAATAACAAGCCAATTTTTGTTAATATTTTATAGGTTTGAAGATTGAACAATAAGACTTTGACACCCGTGAATCTGAAAAATGGTAGTTAATGAACGCTGAGGGCTATGACTGATGTATGTTCTTCAGTACCCTTATGGAGGTGGCTCTGAAGGTGATGACTTAAGATCCTTTGACTTTAACCTGAAAGATAGGATATGCAATTACTTTCTTGCCATCTAGCTTTTGCTGCAAAGGTCCAGCATCAGAGATGACATCTTCCCAAAGCACCTTCCCGCTGTAACAGGCTGTTTAAACTTCTGCTGTAAGTAGGGGATCAGGAAAGTGACCTTGAATTCTGAGGCCTCAAGGAGAGATACCACAACATCCTCTGATACAGAAAAGAAAGTTGTTTCAGGGAGGTAGCATGCTGTGAATACTAAATTAATTTATTCTTAAATAAAGTGAAAGTTACAGTGACATGGAAACAGTAGGGTAGATGGAAAAATATTTCACAGGTGTATGAATCCTCTGTGCATAGAACAAAAGAAGACAAATTAAATAAACTCAGTAATTCAAAATGTGCACTCTTCACTTCCCAGTAAATATATCTTCTTGTGTACCAAGTTTAGGAAGTATGCACAACCTGGAGGAACTTGTGCTGTTGAAAGGGGACCCTGGACTTCATGGCTATTTTCTCTTCAAAAATATGATAGTCAATATCTGTGATCAGTTTTGATATGCCAAAATGAAATCACAATAAAGTCTATATTTATTTCTTACTAAGAAAGCAATAATTCTGAGTTTATTAGGGAAAACTTTTTTTAATTATCCCCAGCTTTCTAGTGTTCCTTTTTTTAAAAAAAATTCTTATGTTTAAAGAAATAAGAAGTATTGACAGACAGTCATGTTAATAATGTATTTATAGTGGGTTTTTTGTAAAGTATTTATTGAGCTATGCTTCCCCCAGTGTGATCAGGAATTTCCATTATTATTATGCCTTGTAAACCTGAAATAATATTACACATGTATCAATGTAGCTTTTTAAATATATATACTATCTTTAAGCATTCTTACATTTTATAATGCAAATATCATTGTATTCTGCTTACTCTAAAGTGTCCAGAAGCAAAAAATGCTGATACTTGTTATATTTTCTAATCCTTCTGTTACAGCTATTAGTTTGTAACAGTATTTTAATCATAAATAATTTTCAAACGTATCTGTTTGGATTTTGAAAGAAATTCCATAGAAGATTTTGTTTGATACTTTTTTAGTTTTTTTTAATACCCACAGAAAAATACTGATCTTTTTGTTGCCAGTAGGAATTCATATTGTGGCTGTTATCCATTATGATGTCTGCTTAGGAGGGGGAAGCTGTATAACCCCTTTTTTAGCAAAGAAAACCAGAAAGATTGTATTTTTTTTCCATTTTTTCCTTTTTTTTTTTTTTTTTTTTTTTAATCTAGTAACCAAATTCCAGTGAAATAAAACAAATTCCAAATTTGGTATCTGTTCAGTTTTACAGATGGGATCTGCTTACAATGTAAGACAGAGGGCCTACTGCAATCTCAAGCTATGTACCTGACAAAAAAAATCCCTGTTGGCTTGTTTGTTTTTTTTAAACAACCATATGTATTACATGTGTCATGTATCACAAAATAACTTTTTCTGTGCTCTAGACACCATACCTATTTCCTTCTTAGTCTTGTGAAATGCAATAGTCAGTGGAAACTAAAATAAAACTAAAAAAATCACAAAAGAACTTATCATAGCAAGAAGCAGCATGGCCAATGCTCTTGGAGCTCACCTGTCAAGTTTTTCCTCTGTACGGACTTGTCCAGGTTAGAATTTTAAACCTCTTTCAGCTTGAGGTAACTGATAGGCAATTAGATAAAAGATAAAGCTTTAAATGACAGTCTCAGCATTATGCAAATGTTTGTTCTAGTGGTATTTTCTGTATTTTTTTCCCCAGGGTTGAAAAAAATACTCACTCTGGAAATAAACAAAGTTTTAAAAGTGGGACTGAAGCTACTGCTTCAGCTATTCAATATTTTGCCTCTGTGAGCTTCCTGCTAAGTAAAACACTGCAATTATTGTGACAGAAAGTTGTTTTGCTGATTTTGGATCTTAGTGTATTTTTTAAATATTATTTTAACACTAATCAACTTAGTTTTGCATATTCTGCAAGCTGGGTAAACTCAATTTCTGTTCCAAGTACACTGTCAAATGGGGGGTTATTACAACACAGCTGGCATGGGTTGATCTCAGTGGGATTCCACTTAGCATGTCTTTCCAAACTGCATTATTTTATTCAATAAGAATATTCTTGGAACCAAAATAGATGCATAGTGGTATGCAGTGTTTGGAGATTTGATTTTACGTCAGTAACTGGGCTAAGAAATATTACATCAGAGTAAATATGAATGAGTCAGCACTTCATACAATCATAGAATGACTTGGAGTGGAAGCCATATTAAAAATCTTCTAGTTCCAACCCCACTTCCATAGGCAGGGATGCCACCCAATGGATCAGGTTGCCCAAAGCTCTATCCTTGAATATTTCCAGAGAGGGGGCATCCACAACTTCTCTGGGAAACCTGTTCCAGTGCCTTCACTATTCTCTGAATAAAGGAATTCTTCCAAACACCTTATTTAAATCTCTCTTCTTGTAATTTAGGACTCAGATTATGCAATTTTTTTAAAATATACTCTGAAAGGTAAAATTCTCCGTAGTTTTCTCAGCTCGGTAGCAATGCAAAAACTTATGTCAAACAGTTTTGGTTTTTAACTTTGTTCAAAAAGCAAAACAAAAATGAAAACTGCCTTTTTTTTTCTCTGTTGGACTTCATGAACAAAGTAGAAAAATGCAGATGATGAAATAGCTCTAGGCCAATCAAACCAAGTTGTTACATCAGATAATCCACTTATCATGTGAAAACCAGAACAAAATGTAGCTTTTCCTTTAATGTAAGCCTAAAGAAATACAAAGATGTTGTTAAATAACAACATCTAAATGATTTTCTATTTTCTGAAAAATGTGGCACAGTACTTCTTGACTGTGTTATTTTCAAAGTAGCATGTAAATAGGGAAGTTAGTCTTTTCAAGATCTTGTGCAGTGACTTCTGAGTACTTTTAGCTGAAATTATTTTATGCCTCCATATATTAATTACATTTTTTGCAAAATTATAACAGGACTCAGTATTGTCAGTGCATGATGGACGAAAAATGGCAAACACCTTTGCTCTGTGTTTCTTTAAATGCTGCTTTGAAAAAGCCTCTTTGTAAAATGTGACTTTTCTTCTCTATGGATTGAGCTGGCATAAGTATGATGACCTTGAGAAGGTATCTGCTTTAAATAATTATTAAGCAATATTTTTAATATTGTTAATGAATTTTATGTCCTTCCCTTTAGATATTCAAGAACATTGATATTATAGCAGAGAATGGAATGGAATGGAATAGAATAGAATGGAATAGAATAGAATAGACTGGAATAGAATAGACTGGAATAGAATAGACTGGAATAGAATAGAATAGAATAGAATAGAATAGAATAGAATAGGATAGAATAGAATAGAATAGAATAGAATTTCAGTCGGAAGGGACCTAAAATAGGCCAATTATCTGACCACATCAGGGCTGAAGAAAGGTTAAAACACATTGTTAAAGGTGTTGTCTTAAACACTGACAATTTTGGGACATCAACCTCCTCTCTATGAAGCTTGTTCAGTCAACACTGAATATCCCTTAGTGCATCTGTGAACCATTCCCAAGTGTCTTTTCACCAGATACCAGGGGAAAGAGATCAGCACCTCCCTCTCCACTTCCCCTCCTCTGGAAACTATAGAGAACCACCAGATCCTTCAACCTTCTCTTCTTCAAACTAAACAAAACCAGAGTTCCCAGATGTTCCTCATGGGACATTACTTTTAGCTCTTTCACCAGCTTGTTGGACTCCTCTATATTAATTCAAGGACCTTAATATCCTTCTTAAATTGTGGGGCTGCACCAATGTTGAATACAGCAGGGTAATTGTTATTACAGAACATTTGTGCATCTTTCTAACTTTCAGATTTTTTTTTTTAGAAAAAATACACTCTCTATGGCTTACCACAATTATAGTTGATGGCTATTTAACATTCTACAAAAATTTCGTCTATTTTCTCTGTCTCCTGCGGTTAAAATCCATTTTCCTTTATTTTCCCTATCCTTTTAGCAACATGAGACAAACAGTGGTGAGTATTATTAATAAATAGAGCCTGTAATGCTCCTGCTAGCCTCAAAAGATCACACAGGTTTCCTGCAATCTGAGCACAATGTGGAAAGAAAAACATGACATTTGGAAAATTGCCAATTTTAGTAAAATATTAAGATGGTTTCATTTGAAATAATTTAGTCTGCTATTCTTGGTGTACATTTAAAGAAAATTATGTTCCGTAGTGCATATTTTTCTTGTTATATGGGCATCACGTTGGAATTTTTCACTTTTAGTAGATGACAGATTTCAACAGGAAACATTTTCAGTAAGAGCGCTTTAAAAAAGAAGAAAACTGTGTCTGCAGAAAGCTCAACTAAAAAAGACATTTAATGGGTATCACCAGGGTTTTTATTGTAGCACAGTCTGTAGTGTGAGGCATGTACACTCCTCCCTGACACTGAAGCCAAATGACACCATGCCATGCTATAACTCCATCCGGCAAAAAACCCTTGCCCTGTCACTTGCTCAGTCCTTCCCAGTGGGATGAGGGGGAGAATCTGAAGTGTAAAAGTGAAAAAATTCATGAATTGAGACAAAGACAGTTCAAAAGGTAAAGCAAAAGCCTTGCGAGCAAGCAAGCAAAAGAAAACAAGGAATTTCATTTACCACTGCCAATAGTCAGGCGGATGTTCAGCCCACCCCTGGAGAGCTGGGCTCCTTTACATATTAACAGTGGCTTCGGAAGACAAAACTCCTCCACTCTGAATGTCCTTCTTCATGAGGTTATATATACATTTATATGAAGCACAGGTTCTTGGGACTACACAGGCAAGAAAAAAAACTTCCCCTGATTTACAGTAAGGAAACGAGGGGCAGGGGGAGGATATGTAAATATTTAATATTGTACCTTTGTAGTATTGGGCATATTAACTAGCAAGTTCTTTTCATACTGACATATATCTGTGAAATCTTGGGACTGTTCTCACCCAGTCAAACTTACTATAGTTTTTACTGCCTATGTAGAATAAAATGTGGGCTAATTTTAGCCCCCAAATAGCTAGTACAAGAAATAGAGGCATTTTTACTCTGTAGTTTTCTTTCCTCATGTTCTCATTTCATGATTCATAAGCCCTCTAATGTTTGAAGCACCACAATAAACAAATATTATGCAGTTGCTCTTTTCTCTATCAAAGCCACAGTTAGTGTATTTTTCATTCCTCAAAGAACAAAAAAAAAAGAAGTGCATTCCCAGCATTTTCCACTGAGCCTGTTGGTAGCTGAACATACAAGAAAACACTTTTTTTTTTCCTCTCTCTGTGAGGGTGGTCAAACACTGGAACAGATTTCCTAGAAAGACTTTGCAGTCTCTGTCTTTGGATATATTCAAAATTCATCTGGTTATAGCTCTATATGGTCCTGCTTAAGCAGGGAAACTGGACTAGATGATCACTTCCAACTTCAGACATTTATCACTCTGGAATTCTGTAAGTCTAAGTCTGTATATCCTGTTTATGTCCCTAGGATATATCAGATATGTGTGCGTTTAATTGTCTCTGGTGCACTGCTCAGCATGTACATTGATTTTTAAAACTTTTTTTTTGTTTTTTAATCTTTTCATCATATGATCAGTCTAAAATTTTCACAGATTTCTGTCTCTGGTTCTTTAACACAATGAAAGCTATCATCTCTCTATTCATATTGACTGCTATGAAAATGTCAGCTACAACTCTGTGTATTCTCATATGTAGACTTCGTAACGAAACATTTTTATAATAGCCAGACATGTCTTTTTTCAGGAATCCCCGGTTGGTTTGGTTTTTTTTCCTTTTCAATTTAGTCTCTAAAATAAAATGCAGAGGTGATTATTTTATGTTTTTTTTACTTTAGAAAATTAAATTTAGAAAGGTGGTTTGCAACATCATTGTCCTACAGATAAGGATTCAGGTCCATTTTAGACAGTGGTTATATTCTTTTGTCATTCAAACCTGTTGTTTGAGGCCATTAACCTTCTTTGTTTCATGTGTTGTGATTAGAAGTTTTGATATAGAAACTTCTTGTTCATACTGCTGAGTAACTGTAATGCTGTGGAACAGACTTCACTTGCAGGCTCATTAAAAATTTAGGATTTAGAGAGTTTTGATCTTTTATAACTGTTTACAGATGCACACACACACTTATCTTTGAAACCCATCCACATTTTAACACAATATGTAATTCTGTGTGAAAAAAGATTTCATAACAATCAACCTTGATATATACACAAGCAAAAAAGCTGACAACATGAAGTCATAGTCTCACACATCAGTGTCTTATACTGTGTGCTCTGTGGTAAGGCTCTCAAAAGGTCTGTGGCACATAACCAGAGCACCAACTACAGGTGCAAAAGAATTATAAATGGCATTAGACACCTCTGTGGGGAAAACATATTTCAGTCCACATTTTCTGAATGAAAAAAAAATCAACAAAAATGTTGGTTCACTTTGTGCTTGTTATTTAATTAAAAATGTCTCATGTTCAGTAAGGTCCAGTAAGCTGTTAACATCTCTTAGGCAAGATTCCAAAGAAGTATTCGGAACTACAGATGAGCTTCCTTACTGGAGAAACTGTTCAGATGGTCTTCAGACAGTGTTTTCTGCAGTCATTTGAAATGTTCTGTGGCATCCAGCGTGGGACTGGCTCATTATAAAATAGTTCTAAATTGTTCCAGACCTGTCTGTAATAGCATGTGCAGACCAAGTGAAATACCCTGTGTGGTTTTGATGACACTGCAAACCTATGTTTAAGGAAGCTCAGTTTTTTTTTTTTTTGTCCTCAGGAGGCAACTATAACACATAGAGTACCTGTAGAGAGTGATGCAGTTCACCCAAAGAAAATGTAAAGTATATGGAGAATAGAGGGTGTGTATTATGTACATATTCATAGAAGTATGTAGATACAACATACATATAATCTGTCACTTATGATGATATACTGATTCTTTCATTTGCCCTTCTTTTACAAGAGAAAACATTTAATCTTCAGTTTTGGCCTTCTTTTCAATGGAAGCCATCACAGCTATGAAGGGCTTAGTTCAGTTACCTAATACCTGTGAGGATTCCTAGGGTGTCTAAGGCATCCATAAAATACTCATCTATATTACAGAAGATCTGCAGGCAACTTATGCTCTTCTGAACCAAGAAATCCATAATGCAGTAGATGTCTTTGTGCTGAAAACTGAATCAGTCCTAATTTTCTTACATTGATCTTTATATTCATTAAAAAAATGGGGTTTCTCAGTGCTTAAGAAAAAGGACCAAGATCGCAGTAATGTACTCCTGATAGTTTTAATTAGCAGTTTACTTCATAAGGCACTCCCAGGGTAAAAAAGAACTTCTGAAAAATGAAATGTCTTTTGTTGTTCCAAGCAGAATTCCATTGTAGTCACAATTCTTATAAACTAATTTATTCTAACATCTATAGGTGGAAACAATGTAGTGGTGGAGAATGACTGTTATCACCTAAACAGTTGAAAGTTTCATAGCTTCTAGTGGTTTAAAGTGAGCATAATCCACTTCCAATCTTCCAGAGAAGAAGTGCACTTTATTGGAAACAATGAGTATGACAATATATTCTAAAAATAGGCAACATTGGAATGAATTGATTTATTTAAGACTTATCTATGCTTTAGAAAGATAACTTGCTGTTGCTCTTGTAAAACATTGTAAATGTACACTTTATCAATTTAAAAAGTCATTTGATCACTTAATACTAGTGATAGAATTTCCAAAGGTAGTCAAGAAAATGGAGAATATTCTACATATGTGGCTATAATATTTTGGTAAATCTACTCAGTACAGTCAAGATCCACCAAATTTTCACACTGGCATTAGGCAAGGTCATTTCCAACCACTAAATTCCAGGGTTTTTTCCTGATCAATTTCCAGTGACTCAGTGCTTAAAACAAATATATTTACAGAGATATATATATGGCAATTAAACTACCTAAGTCCCTCAATAATCTATCAGCTGCTTAATTTCTCTGGTGATCTGCTATTAATATAGAATGAAGACTCATGGTTTACAGATAATTTTTTGTCAAATTTACTCAATTAGAATTTTGGACACAGAGACGGAGCCACAAATAATATTAAAACTAAAGCTAAAATGAATCGAGGCATTGTGATGCTTGGTAATGTACTCATTGACTAGAAGCTAGAAAATTACTTACAAGGATTGAGTTCACAGTGCTGAATTATGCATTTAAAACTTTTGCATAGATTGCATGTGAGAATTAAATAGCACAGAGACAAGAATAAGCTTTGTGAGCCAATGGGAAATGTTGGAACAAAATATGTCTGAAAGTGTATCACTCTTTGGTTTGGGTGCCTCACTTGTGGTTGCACTTAGTGGTCTGTGCAAATTATGTATTTTCTGTAGGAAACAAATCCCAAACACAATGCCAGTCACAGTCTAGGAGATATTAAAAATCATTTTTTATAGACTGCTCCAGCTTGGGTCCCCCATGGCGTCATAGGTCCTGCCAGAAAGCCATGGGGTCCGCCATGTGCTGCAGGCAGATATTTGCTCTGCTGTGACCCTCCATGGACTATAAAGAGACAAACCACACCACCATGGTCTTCTCCATGTGCTGGAAAGGAATCTGCTCCAGCATCTGAACATGTTCTCTCCCTTCTTCTTCACTGACTCTGGTGTCTTCAGAATTGTTTCTCACATTTTCTTTCTACTGTCTCTTCCCATTACTGCGCAGCCTTTTTTTGCCTTTTCTTAAATATATTATTTAAGAGATGCTACCAGCATCAATAGTGGACTTAACTTTGGTCAGCCCAAGTTCAGCATGGAGATGGTTGAAGCTGGTGCTGTCCTGCATGAGAACAGCTTCTGGTGTCTTCTCACAAATGTCAGATGAGAGAAAATCTATCTTTGTGGCCTGACAGTAAACATGGCTACCTGTAATGTGAACAAACTCCTTTGTTCCATTTCTAGACATATTTGGAGGTGAAGGGCTGCTGTTCTTTGGTTTGGTATTCCTTGTTTATCCTACAGTATCTGTAATGTAAAGCAAAGATAAGAGAATTCAGATTTCTATTAGATTATATTCCTTCAGATCTGGGATCCAAAATACATGTGTGTATATATACATATTCTAGAGTTGGTATTTATTCCTAAAGGCATTTCAGTTGTGTTTTGGTTATTATTGCTATTTTAATTAGTGGTATTTATTAATATAATTAAGAAAAATCAATAAAATAATGGCATGTCTAGATGTAAAGCAGAAAACAATGCTTTTATAAAAGACAGTGTCCCATGGCTTATCAGGAATATAAAATCTAGAAAGATGAATAATTCAGTATTAAATTTACATATAAATTATACTTGTAAACAACCATAATATCAATAACTATAATTAATTGCATCAATCATAAAAGATGTGATTATATGTTTAAATAAAATAAAGACTACACCTTTAAAACACACCTGGATAATTTTACACAAAAGAACAAACAGGACAAATTACTTTCAAAAATATGGCAATGAAGAGAGTGTGTATCTATCTCACATACAGCTAAATATTCCTCTTAGGGTCATAAAACCTCTTTGTAAAATATCAACAAAATATATTGACTGTTCATAATTTGATCTACTATTTGCTTATATATTACTATATTGTAACATCTAAGAAGTTAACCATTTGTTTATGCACACTTTATTTTGAAAATGAGTTTTATTAGGAGAGTGATTTTTAGTGTTTCTTAAATAATGTAGGATGGTATTCTTAACAAATGTATTTTTTTAATTTGAAATACAACAAAGATGTTAGTGAATATTCATAAATATTTTTATATGCATCTATAATTTGCATTAAAATGGTGAATTAAAAGGTATGAAAATATTCTAAAGTCAAATCACTAGCTGCTCTGACAAGCTCATTCTAATATGCATTTGATATATAACGGATTAGGTCTAATCACTTCTTACAAGAAACTATGCATGATACCTGTTCTGCAGGCCAGAGGCTGTTCCCTAGCCTTTTATTATTTAGCCAGAGACGAGCCAGGAGTTGATGAAGATCATTTAATGCATCTTGGATCAGCTTCAAATTCCATAGCTCCCTAAGCCTGCATCCTGCCTGCCTACAGGGATGAAATCTCAGAGATTGAAATATCCATTCCTCTTTTCCTCTGTAAGGACAGATAATGTACAGCCAATGAGGGAATTGGGATTTATTTGAAGAAATTTCAACAAACAATCGAAGAACTGGACAGCCAGGGCATAAAGGTTGTACCTGCCTCGAGTTAAGATGCAATTTGCAATTCCAATCAGGCTTTCTGTAGTCAGTCATGCTGCATGCTGTACAGCCATTACTGCAGAAACAAACTAAGGACAATACAGAGGCATTGACAGACTTAGAGAAAACTTCCATCTTCATATCTAATCTTAAATATATGAGCAAAACATACAGTTGCATAAAAATTCCATTTCAGTTAAGCTTACAACTTCTGATGAAACTCGAATACTATAACTTGTATACAAAAGAATAAAAATAAGTTTCTCCTTTACTATTTGAAGAGCATCTGAATGATGAACTTAGTCATATGCCTGGTTTCAGATAGCCCTGTGAGGAGCAGAGAGCTGGCCTCAGTGATCCTTATAGGTCCTTTCCAACATAAAATGTTCCAAAAATTATGATTCTATTTCTTGACATTATGTAATGAACTCGGAGCTCTTAGAACTGACTTGCAAAGTTATTCTGAGGCTCTGGTCTGAAGTGATAGAATAATGCTCCCTGACAGAACAAACACTTGAACCATAATAGAGCATAGTGAGAAAAGTATCACATCCCAAACACTACATGAAAAAAGTTTTACTTTACTGGTATATACCTTTGGGATTTTTGATGTTTGGGGTTTTATTTCATGTTTGAATGACAGTGATTTCAAATACTTTTGCTGCATAGGAATAGTTGATTTACTTTCAAGTAGGTCCTTATCTAGGTTGACCGACAGCTACATTTAATGCTCTTAGTGTAGCTGCTGAAGTTCCAGTTATTTTCAGTGGAGTTGGTGGACTACACTGTTGATGTCAACAGCCATGAAGATGGCCTGGTTAGAAGAGTAAATATACTGAACAGAATAAAATGTCTGCTGAACAGTACTCATGGGAATTGTTTGCCAACCTGAGAGTTTTAGGCCTGGGAACTGGGGTTGGGAACCAGAAACATCTTTGAAAATCTTAGCTGGTATCTTTGAAGTACTGCTGGGTACCTGGAAATCTTGCAGTACCACCCTTGGTAAGTGCAAAAATCAGGAAACTGCAATTTATGATCTGAGAAATCTGGGACAGTGTGGTAAAATAAAATTAGTGAAATTCTGTAAAATAAGTCATGCAAGGATGTGTTTGCTTGGGATAATGTAGGAGAAAAAAAAATAGAAAGGTAGAAGAACATGAAAAAGTGCAAGAATCCCTGCAAGGAGAATTTCAGGAGTGGCAGTAAAGTACTGGGCTTCTCACAGAGATATATGCAATTGCAAACACGTTGCTGAGAGCTGTTGAGCAAGAAGCTGAGGATGTTTTACAGTGCCTTAGAGTAGTTAGAGCAACTGTCCCTTGAAACTCATAGTTCTGATAAAAGTCAGTTGCTTTGGGGTTTAGAAACTAGTCACATACCTCTGGCTTTAACAGTCACAGCAAGAACATACAGGGTCAGTGTCAGAGTGTGAGACCATTGAGAAGATACATATGATGCAAGGAGAATGATTCCAGGCCTCATGAATCTAGTTCTGGCAACAGCTTTCCTACCCCTGCTTTATTACATGAATATAATGTAACAGTTTCTGTTATTCTACTTCTTTCTATTGTTCAAACTTCTAAAACACAGTTCCTGGCTCCTGCCAGAAGCAAAGGCCCTTCCCAGGTCACAATGACCACTACAATCTACATTGCGCAACAACTAGTGGAGAAATAAAACATGGCAAAAAGACCAGCAGCAAGGCATTACCAAGCACGAGCTGGAAGCTTTTTGCTTGATCAGAATGAGGCCAAAGAAATATTTCTGGCTGTGTGCCCTGCAATACTGGAGTCCCCTTTGGTACTCACAGAAAAGGGGTATTGGTGGAGATTGTGTCAACAAGTTTCCAGTGAAGCCAAATTAAGTCATATTTGCTTTGAATTAAAGGGGTGGCAAGGTTTCCAAGCATGATTTTCACCTTGGGAAAACTCATTACTGGCTGCTTATACAGTTCTCTTAGATACAATAACCATTACATTGGATGCAACCTTAGTAACATTTCCTCATTTTGTAGGAACTAAAGAACATACTCCTTTTCCACAGGGAATGTATTCCCTAGACATCCACATCGATCTGCCTGACATACACAGATGAGAAAACCTAAAAGAAATGGATACATTTCTGGAGCAAGAGCTGGGAGCTACAAGAAATGTCCTGAAGTGTCAAGGAAAGCACCGCTGAATTTAAGCAACTCAGCTCCATCCTTTATTTTTCAAGAATTTGGATATTAAAAGGGAATGCAGGCTTTTCCAAATGATAAGTAGTCTTTACCATGTGTGGAAATGCTTAGAGGCATGGAGCTCACCTTAACATTCTCTTGAAATTTAAAGTTCTTAGAGAGTTTGGGGGCTTTGGCTCAGACTGACTGAAAAACGTTCAGAGCATAAATAATAATTTAAAAACTGAATCATAAATATTTTCATCTATGCTATCAAATCTTAAAAATTGATTTCACCTGAAATTATATATTGACTGTTTTAGTGTACAGTTGATTTCAAAATAAGCTAGTTAATTTCTTAAAAATTGCTCCTCTAAGAAGCTATTTTTATTAAAAATAGTTGTAACTAAATTCATCTCTTTTTTTAAATAAATATAATCATATTTAATTTTCTGCCCCAGAGAGAAGGTATTTATTACCAAAAAAGTATTTTTGTTCATGAAGAGATTGATTGGAAGAGACTTCATAGTATCATAATATTAATACACTTTATTTATTGCTGAAACCTACAGCTTTGGTTAGGAATTGATCGATTTCTTTGGTTTCCAACTGTCCCTTATTAATTATTTGTGCAAAAAATATATATGACGTGTACTATTAAAAAAAGTTGTTGATTATTTTGCAAGTATTTGAGGTCTTAGCCTGAACTGATCAAAAAGTATTTTTTGAAAAAATGACATGTGACTGCTAAGATGACAGATTTAATGAAGAATCTAATGTTTAGAGCATATGCAATTTAAGAAAATATGATTCAATTTATTAAGGTGCCTCAGGAGACTTAAAACTGTATTTGTTAGAGGATTTTCTTAAATACCAAGCTGTGAAGTGTCTGAGAAAGATAAAACAATTTTATGAGCTTATCCATTGACTGTTTTACAGACATCCTTTGATATATGGAAGAATGGATCTGAAGTTAACCCTCTGTTTTCAGGTGACTCTTCAGTCTAAATCACAGGCTTTTGCTGCCACCTTTGTGATCTTCAGCAATATTCAACACTTTATTGTTTAGAAAATCTACGCAAAGTTCAGGAACCAAAAAAGTAGACATTAAAACTTTCTACATCTCCACCTGCTTCTAGGAAGCTTTCAGACAGTTTGATAGTTGTTCAGAAAAAGGGTTCATTGTGTCAGAGGGCTTAATTGGTATTGTTTCCCATAAAAAAACATCCTCATTTTGAGAGGGTATGCAGTCTTAGTCCTTCATTTTCCTCAACATTGTTAATAACGCTCAACAGAAACTATAACCTTCCACTCACTGTAAAACACTGTAACTAGAGGTTTTTTAACAGGCAGGACAAGAAATACATACATATTGGATTTAAATAAACTACTGAAATTTAGTAGAAGAAGCTTTATGTTGTGCAAAGAAGCAATTTACTCACCTAGCCCTCATTTGTTTATATGACTAGGTTTATTCCTTTATTAATCTTCACTTTATTTTTGATAGAAAGATTAAAGAGGACAGTACAACTCTCCAAGCCCCCACTAATCTCCCATCTCTTACAGCTCCGAAGGGAGAGCTAAATTAACTACTGGGGTATATGTGGCTCATGAGCCTGTAGAGAAACTAGCTGTGGGAAAGAGAACAACATTTTAATAAGATGAACAGCTTGAAAGTATGAATATTTTCTTTCTTCTGTTTTCAGAGCATTAATCCTCATCATAATTTTGACAAAGTTTTACATATCCTGATTTGAGTATCCTTTCTACACAAATATAATGTGTTTCATCATTATTAGATATATACTTTTTTTTTATTTTGAGCTCTGTGATACTTTGAATGTGTCAAAGTCCTTCATACATATCAAGGTCAACTTATATTTTATAAGCAAAAAGACTGAGGTGAGTCTGATTTGGTCCCTAAAATAGTGACATATGCATGTTAGGAACTAAAATGTAGCAGAATACCTAGTCTTCCTTGCATGGATGTAGTACCATTATTTGGAATTCAAAAAACTGGTACACTAATTGTTCAGATCCAAGACCTGAAGAAATTCAATTCCCCTGCATATAAGGGAAAAATAAACTGCTCCCTGAGACCTTAGTGGCAGCCTGTGTCTGTTGTGGGTATATGCATCAGTGATGCTTGCTTAGTGAATGAAAAATTACTTATCAATAACAACTTCAGTATTTAGTTAAGGTATTTGTAAAACTTTCTTGAAAAATTTCCGACTCATTTAGACAGTGAAAAAAGTTACGCATGATAATTTTAAGCAGTTAAGTTTCTGCTGTTGTACTTCAGTAAGAGATTTGGGTTTTTTTCCCTGTACCTTAATGTTAGAAGTATCTGATTTTAATTATGTTTTCTTTTTCAAAGAAATTGCTCCTCATATAATAGTTGGAAGTTACAGCTGGTGAATATTAATCTCATCTACATGTTGTGTGCTCTGCGAGATGACATATCCATTTTAGTATGTGATCCATCCACAATACGGAGAACTGTTTTGAAAAAATTACATCATTTTGCAAGACAACATATTCAGTACTTTTTAATGTAAATTTCAAAATGGTTAGTGTTTATGATCATTCTTATGCTACCTAAAAAATGAAAAACATTGTACAATAAGAAGGATTATTTCAAACCGAAATGGAGAAGGTGCTAACCAGATGATTTATGCATTATATATCTTTCATTTGAGTCTTTTCTTGCTATTAGGAGACTTGATTTAGTAGATGTGACATTTTCATCATAAAAATGAAACTGGAATTTAATTTAAAGGAAGAATTTCTGATTTAAAATCTTTTTTGTTCTGAAAACTTTATAGATTTACTATTGTGTCATGCAGTGTTTCATAGGAATTCTTCACCCACGCCTCAGAGAGCTTGCTCTGTCCATTAGAAAGACAAGGAGGAAAGGGAAACAGATGGAGGCCTAGAGAAATGAAGATGATGAAATGTTGCACTACTTCATGTGAAGAATGTACTGATGCCCTTCTCTAGGGAATGATATGTCAGAAAATGAGGATGCAATAGCAGAAGAACTAGTTTTGAAGAAGGACACTACAGTGCAGTCAAATAATTCCATTTGAAGGAGAGAGGGGACAAAATACACAGAACTTGACAGTAGCAGCAGCAGCAGCCAAATAGACTAAAAGGATGTGCAGAGTATTCAAGACAGAAAGAGAACTGTGGTGAAAAATCAGATGCTAGGAAGGAATTAGGAATTACTCATTCCACTGAAAATCTGAAGATGGAATTAAGAAAAAGAAGTGACCGTGAAAAATACTCAGGGCAAGGATGCAGAGAGAAAAGGCCTCATCAGAGATATTGGAAGAGAAGAGTTCTGTTTCTGTGGATATTGCTATCTATCATATGGGGGAAGAAAAAGATTGTCTTATGGGACTATAGGAGAAAGAGGCAGATTTTGAAAAGCAGTGTAAGAATATGATATGGAGAGGGAAAGTTTGATGATCAATAAAAAAATTGAATATGAGGATTAAAAAAATTGTGACAATATTGATTCTGTAGTTTTGATTTGGGAAAATGAAGAAAAATGTGCTAAACATAAATGAACAAAAATTTAATGTTAAAGCTCAGGGACATCTTATGAAGGTATCCTATTGTTTTCTAAACCTGTGACCCCAATGACAAATTCTTCAGAACATTCATTTGTGATTTTTAATCCTTACTGATTCAGATAGTTTCTGTTACATATGCAAAAAAAAAAAAAATTCTGTTTATCTTTTCATATCAGGACCAAATTCAGCTATGGAAAAATTATAGAATCCCTCTTTACTGTTGCTTCCACAGTTATCAATCAGTTTGGCATTCCCATGTAGCAGCACCTGACTATTCACAGCAGCCAAATACTGGTCCTGTCTGACTAGTGGACTGAAGTACTGACACCTGGGGAGGTGGGTCTGTCTGTAGCTGGTGATACTGTCAGCTGTAGGTTAAGCAACATCTGCCACCTCATGTCTGGCTGCATCTTATTCATGAAGTCAATCAAATTCAGGGTAAATAAGTGTGAAGTCCATCAGAAGAAGTCAGTGCTAAGTCAATACTTAGAAAGAAGATTGACCTCACTTGGATCCCAAAGTACCTGCAAATACCTGCAAGAGGAAAAAAAAAAAAAACCTTCGGCAAAAAAGGTACACATTTCTGAGCATTAGGGAAGAAAGAAGCCTGACTGTCTTGGTGGTTTGTGGGCTCTGTGCTGAGGCAAATAGAGCCTTCCAGAAGAAATATATCTCCTCAGTGAGCACCAAGCAGAGGACATGTTAGGACAGGTAGGGAGACAGTGGAAAAGGAGAGCAGCACAAGACAGAGCAACCATGAGCAAAACTGAGAGAATGCTGAGAAAAGCAAGGGGCAAACAAAGCCAGGACTCAGAGATGACAGGCATTCTGAAATAAGCTGTAGGAAACCAGTGAACTAAGAGCATCTTTATCATATTACTTTTCTTAAAAGATATTAATGTCAGCCCAGCCCTCTGAGAAAAAAAACCCCACATAATTAAGAAATTTCATTTCCATGTCACCATAATAGGTTTTTTTTTTCCTTCTATTTTTTTTTCCCCATTTTTATTTTTATCTTCTTTTTTTTTTCCCTCTTTTTCTCTAGGATATTAAGTCTACAGACTCAAATGCTTGAATTTTGGTTGCTGTATTCAAATAATAGTTCTAATACATGGGTGGTAAAGAGGTCCCAGAAAAAAAACATATATTAGCTATATGTTGCTTGAAAGCTTCATTTCAAGCCATAACTGATATTTGGAAGTGTGGAAAGTTGAGTCATATCTACTTTTTCATTAACTGTTCACTACAAGTTACTGATAACAGAGTTACCTGAGTTACTAGGTTTGTCTCTGACTTGACTAGTTTATCTGTTCCTATGCTAAGGGACCCTTCATTCATTGCTGCCTCAGTCAAAATTATACTGTTTTAAAGAAAGCAGTTTCTCATTTCAATAGTAACTCCTACAACAGAGCTGACATGCCTTTCCTATTGAGTGACAATTCAGCTGATTGATTCAGAGAAAGAAAAGAATTTTAATAAAATAGTGATGAAAGCAGTAGAGGAAGAGAATATTTTATTTTAAAAATAACAGCTTGAATAGCCATCTATGCAAAAGCAGAGTCAGTTGTTTAAATGATGTTGATCTTAACTTGCTTTCAAGAAGAAGGGGGAATGAACTCAAAATAAATGCCTTTCTCTTTTAACTCACTAACCATTTTCTCTAGGCCAAGTATATGCCTCTTCTTGTTACCTGTTGAAAAGTTAAATTGCAAGCAATTTAATTGCATGCCTAAATAGATAAGCAATTGTCAGTGTCTACCATGAAAATCTCATCCTTTTGAGAAGGCAGTACTAAGAATCAATATAAGACAGAGATAAAACAGAAAAAAGAATATGATTTAGCTATACATTTCTTTTTATTTACAAGTTCATTCCTAGTTTATGCCCTTACAAAGTAGTATTTTGAAATGGCATTAACAACATAATGTGTGAAGATATTTTTTAAAATGACTTAAAACTACATATAAGTTACAGACCATTTTCCTTGAGAACTCTTGTGATAAATGTATTGCAACTGAGTGGAAAACATATTCCTTTTCCTGCTGTGATTGCACATTTGTACTCTTGAGTGCAGGCACATGTATTTGCAATTTCTTCCTGACAGCTTGATTAATCTTGAAAAGCTATAAAATAAATTAAAAAAAAAAGAAAAAAACTTTCATACTTAACTTTCCAAATATACTTGAGAAAAACTACAAACCTAATAGTTTATAAATAATGCCAGTAGTTTCACTGTGTTTCTGTATTCTTCCTGTTACATAACATATAATGTTTCATTTTATAAAATAAATAATGTAAAAAAAGAGAGAGGTTCAGAGAAATATACAGAATTTGTATTTTTGTCCTTTTATTTGGTGTAGTGGTGTAGTTGAGGTGGTTGAGGGAGGGGGTTATGTGGGCGGTTTAGGGACTTCTGTAAGTAGACATTGGGGCTTTATTGTGCTGATCCCAGCTTGTTCCAGCCAAGTGGAATGGACCCACTCTAGGTGATGGCTGAGCCCATCACTCAATATGGTGACACCTGAGGAAAAAATTGCGTTTAAGAAAAAGGAAAGTTCTGGTTGAGAGGGAGATGGAAGCAAAGAAAGTGCGGGAAACAACATTCCAAGCACTAAGATGAGATAAAAAGGAGCAGGTCGAGGTACTCCGGGTAATGGAACAGAGAATCCTCTGCAGCCCACAGAGGAAAACAGATTGGAAGATACAGATATTTCCTGAAGAAACTACAGCACAGGGAGGATTCATTTGGAGGCGGCAAAGTATTAGAGGGAAAGAGTGTTAGAAAGGAACTGCTACAGATTGACCAACCCCCCATCTTCCCCTGCCTTGTATCACTCAGCAGGGTGGGGACCAGGTAAAAGGAGTCAGGAACGAAGAAGAGTTGAGTCTAGGAAGAGGTGATGTGGGGGAAGGTGTTTTAATATTTTTCTCAGTACCCAAATCCACTTTAATTGGTTGAGGGGGATAAAATTCCCAAAGTGAGTCAATTTTTCTTGTGATGATAATTGGCAAGTGATCTCACATGAGACTTTTCATCTTATTTCCCTGTCCTTTTGAGGAGTAGAATGGGAGAGTGTAGAGGGCATCTGTGTTGATGCCTGGCAGCTGGCCCAGTTCAGCCTACCATTGCCATGAATCAAGGGATCCTCTGTACCAGTGCATACCAACCATCTGGAGAAAAACAGATCCAATAGAAGTTTTCTTTATTGTTGATCTTAGCATTTATTCTTATCATGCTTATCTGAGGCAATGCAATAGAATGCATAGCCAGAACAATATATTTTGTCACTAAACACTTAAACCAGTAATTGAAAAATTTAATATCTTAAATATCTATATCTCCAGGGATTTTGTTTTTTGATAATGCATAAGTGGTATGTATTGTTGTGCCAGAATTAAAAAGAATTTTATCAAAGAACATTATAATCTAAATATAAAAGGAAGATGAAGGGGAAAGATTAAACAATATTAAAAACCCAAGATATTGTCATGAAATAATAATAATTATGTTCCTTCTGAGGTCAAATGGTACGTTAGCTTAATTAAATTAATGTTTACAAAATGCAAAGACCAAGTAGATTTTTATTAAAGTGGAGTATAAATAAGTATTTAAATGTAATCAAAATTACTTGAAAAAAAGGTGAATAATATAAATTTCAGAGCAGAAGATGAATACTTATTAATTCTGATTTCCAATAGAAAAAAAAATGCTTTATTGTCTAGTTATAAATAATATTTGAAAAAGAAATCATTTGGTTAGGCATCAGTTCCAAAATATTTGGCACATTTTACCAGCTGCAAACAAGTTTACTCCATGACCGATTTAATTTCTCCTCTCTGAATTGGAATGTTGTCCATGACTAGAATTTTGTATTTAAGATACTTAATAGAGGGCTTTGATCTTTTTTTTTTTTCCTGCGCATGAACAGCTGAAAAGTGTTGATATTTTTTCTTACATTGGAAAATGTCACATATAAAATAGGATTTCATTATAATTGTCTGCAAAGACCATAGAAAACTAGGCCCTAAATGATGCATGTATGCCCCTCTTTTTCCTCCTCTACCCCAGACTACCATGTGTGCATAAATTCATTTTCTGTTTACTTAGAAATTGAACTATATTATTGAATTTTGCCTGTTCAGCTTTCTCTGTTGGAAAACAATGATATTGCACCTGAACAAAACTCAGCCTTCTGTGTCCTATCTAATCCAACTGATTTTAAGAGAAAATATTCAGAAAGGTGCTCTGTTACTGCATTCAGGGTTGTGGGATTCGTTGCTAGAGAAACATCCACAGTTTTCATTGGCCTCAGTCCAATGGACAGAATTACTTCAGCCCACCTTCTAATTCAGAAGGCTATGGATGATACATTGTTGTCCGCAGTTAATGATGGTTATCACCTAAGAAGCCCATGTAACAGATGTTCCCTATGTTTTTTGACAATTAAATACTTCGGGTATTTATGGACTAAATTTATTCTGTGAACCATTAGCTCAATGTTACCCAAGGCACATTTGAAGGAAGCAATTATGATGCACTGTAATTATATAAACAGAGATACTTGAAGGTATTTAAGTCCTTTACTGCTGTTATCTTCTAATTTCAGTGAAATTAGCAGTAATAAAAGAACTGGGTGCCAAGTTCTTTGTAGTGAAATCTGATTAGTAACACAAAAAAAAAAAAAAAAGAGAAAATAAATCAACAGTCAATCATGAAAGTGTTATAACAAATAAATATGTCCATTAGAAATTCAAAAAAACAAATCTAAACCCCAATATTTCACTAGTTGCAAACTTTGTTGGGTTCACATTGAGATCTGTGACATGAGCTAAGAAAAAATTTTATCCCAAGCTAAACTTTGAAACCTGTGAAATATCGGGACAGTATCTTTTAATATAGGTTTGCCCTGCCTAATTTTTTATGCTTAATTGAGACATCTAAAGGGGAAATCCTAGAATTGTAGAATGGTTTAGATTGGAAGGGAACTTAGATCATCTGCATACAACATCCCTGCCATGGGCAGGGACATCTTCCTAGAGATCAGGTTGTTAAAGCTACATCCAAGCTGGTCTTCAACACTTCCAGGGATGGGGCATCCATAGCTTCTCTGGGCAACCTGAGAATTGTTCTTCACCACCATTTCTGTAAAAATTTCTTCCTTACAGCTAATCGAAATCTCTCTTCTTTCAGTGTTAAGCCATTAACTTTTGTTCTGTTATTACAGACCCAGGTGGAATCCTCTCTTTTATAAGCCCCCTTTAAGAATTGAAAGACTTCATCAAGATCTCCCCAGAACTTTTTCCTCTCCAAGCTAAGCAACTCCAACTCTCTCAGCCTTTTTTCACAGGAGAGGTATTCCAGACCTCTGACCATTTCTGTGCCCTCCCCTAGGTCTGCTCCAGGAGATCCATGTATTTATCATGCTGGAGATGCCAGAGCTGGATGTAGTGCTGCAGGTGGGGTCTCACCAGAGGAGAGAAGGTTCCAGGTTCTGTGTGGATATAGACACTTCTTCTATCAGTCCTTGATAGTATAGTTTCTGAAAGAGACAAAGAATGATTTGAAAACTTCACTTTTTTACATTGCTAATGACTATCCATAGATGTTGCAGCCCCTGAATTCCATGACCAATTGCTCTTTTTCTATTTCCCAGGCAACAGAAATTTTCTTGGAGACCAAGGAATGATTGTCTGTATGTTATTCTGGCTGCTGGTGTCACACTATTGATGTGACAGAAACTGACTAAGATTCCATTTTTCTATAATTCTATTGTGCATCTACTGCTTACATGAATCTATTGCTATACAGAAAATTGACTTCAAACTTAATTTTCTTAGGTCATTTAAATGCAAGACTGTATTACTGTCATGTCCTTTATCATTTTTTGAACAGCATGACTTTCAGGCATCCGAATTTTGAAGCTTTGACATCAGAATTTGGATGAAATATGCCTGCACTAAGAGTTTTCACAGAGCTTCAGTCTCCATAAGAAATTAATTTATGACTCATGTTTGTTGCATCATATCTTTTCTGCTGTTTTCTTAGTCTGTTGACTATTCTGAGCTCCTTTGGAACACACTGTGCTTCCCAGCATGAAATACAGATTCTATATATGTTACCTTGGAGTATGGATTCTCCTGCAGCCATTGGAGAATGCAATGGCTGCTGAGATGGACACTGCAATATTCTAACTGCTACTTATCACAGAGAATGTCTTTTATTTATCATTTGCTGCTCCTTTTTGAATTAAAACACAAAGAATGTGCAGAAATTCTGAATAGATATGTAATCAGAGAGATGCAGTAAGGATGAATGGAGTATTCTGTTAATCTAATTAAACTTTCCATTCTTTTGCCTCTGAAATGTTCCCTGTGGCTTTCCTACTGCTTCGTTTGGAACAGATTATGCCCCAGGTAAGTGAAGGCTGCTGATAGCATGGATCTGTAGCATATGGCAATCGAAGTAGAACCTTCCATCCATTAGCTCAGAAAACTTTGAAGTAAAAAATAATGAACCATTGCGCTGGGTTCTTCATATGCCTGCAAGTGAATAATATTCCTTATTGTAGGTAGATACGCTTGCATTAAACTAATCATCCTTCATTATTTCATCAATAGTAACAAATATGTACTGATTCGTAGAAAGAGGTGTTTGTGAATTTCATTGTCAAATGACAAGTCAAATCAAGTCCTATGAAAGAGGATAAAAGCTAAAAATCAACAGCCGCCAGAAGTTCCTGTGAAAGTAAAGGAGGCTAAAGAGAGGGTGAGAAGTTAAAGAGTCATCAAATACCAATCCTCAGCCTTTGCTTCTTCTGTATTTCTTCCAGTAATCCAAACATCAGTTCAAGAAGTATTTGGACAATGCTCTCAGGCACCTGAGAATCTCGGGGGGTCCTGTGCAGGGCCAGGATGTGAGCTTATGATCCCGAAGGATCAACACAGCATATTCCATAAATCTATGATTCTATAAATCCCATAGCTCTGAATAGAGGTTTATCAGTGGTTTTAACCATATTACATGACAAGGTATAAATAATGTAATTACTCACTTTCTGGATACATAAAAATATCAGACATGAATTCATGAATTACACTGTTTTTTGCATGACACGTTACTGCTAAGGAATAAACAATGTACTGTGAAAGAAAATATGTCCATAAGACATATTTCAGGTAAGGCAAGCTATAATGCAGCTATGTTGCTCAATTTAATGAGGAAAGGCAATATTTTATGCAAAAAATCCCCAAAGTAAATGTGACTAAAAGACTAAATGTTACTCATGACTTCACATCAAACTTCATAAAAGAATCCAGGAAGCCAGATGTGCCAATCACAACAATGCAGTCAGCTAACAGATAATGGAAAGATGAAATATAGATTTATCTTACATTTTTTCTGAACAAAACAGAAAGCACTACCTTTATACGCCAATATAGTTCTTTCCATTACAAAAATCTTATCTGTCTTCTATTAAATGTGTATCCAGAAAACAATTTTATCCCCAATTGTACTGTTACTAGCTGTGGAACAAGTCTGAATATAAGGAACAGGATGACTTGCAGCTGATAGAATGAATTTATTAAACCCTCTTTTCACTTTCTATTTCAGTCATGGTTTTGCTACTGCCAGCACTTTCCCTGATGTGATGCTTAGCAGTGACAATACCAATTGGCACATACATGGATATAAATGTGTGAGAGACAGGCAGGAATTGAATAGAGCGAGTAGTGGCATTTGGTAAAGCCAGAGTTATTGAGACCTGTTTGTGAGTGGAAAAGCTTTAAGACTAAAATCTTGCGAAAAATATCAGATGAAATTACTTTATGAATTTCAGGTAGAAAATTAATTTCCCTCAATATTTGCCTTAAATATGTTGAGCTTTCTTATTATTGTTTTATATTTAGCAAATCCCCTGAGCAGGAATGATTTTTTTCTTTTCTTTTAAAAAAGTGCCTATTCAAAAGGTCACAAATAAAACACCCACAACTATCATTCATTAGCTGATGTTCTGACATTTTTCTCAACACTTTCCACCTTTCTTTAAGCAAGAGAAGAATGAAACTATATTTCTTTTCTGAAGTCTGTGTACACATGCTATCTTTCAAATGCAATAAGTCTGACTACACCATACATCACCTAATGATATCTAGAATTTACCATATCAGTTGTTCTTGTGTAAGTTTTAACATTGCAGTACAGCTGTGAGATATCAGGAGAGTAGAGAAAGAAATAGCCTGGGTAGTCTAAGGGATACAGTGGAGGATATTCCTACAGAGGTTCTATGGGCAATCCATGTTAGGACACTGCCCTGCAATTTAGATGGATTTGGAAATTGCCATTTTAATCATTGCATTAGTTTAAATGAATGTAGCAATTAAAACAGATTAAAAATAATGTAAAAATCAGAGAAAAGAGAAAACAATTTAAAACAGGAAGAAGAATGAGAATGTACATTTTAGTATGAAAAATGAAAAATATATATATTTAAAAAAAAACTTAAGGAGGAGATAATAATTTGATTTTTTATCATAAAATTTTATATTTAAAAGTAGTATAAATCTAAGAAAATCTCCTGTGACAAATGTTCCTATTTTTAATTAAAAGAAATAACACTCAATTCATGTTATATAATAATAGTTATACTACTCATGCTATAAAGTAATAGTTAGTCCATAGGTTTTAAAGCAGATCTTGAAAACCTTCTAATTATGTTGTCTATTTTTTTTTTTTTTTTGATTTGGAAACTGAACACATACTTCTGAAAGATAAATATCCTTCATATTTCCAAAGATATTCTAAGAATTGTGGCACTTCAGAAAAAAATATTCTTGAATTCTTAGACAAAAAAAAAATAAAAGATAGGTATTAACTGGGACAACACTGCTTTTCTGGTAATATGCAGCAATCATGTTTAGTGAAGAGGGAGTGGAAAACAAAGATGGGTAAGCAAAAGTCTGGGTATTTTTTGATTTTTATTTTTTTGTTTTTATTTCTCTTAGGGTTTTGGTGAGGGGAGCTTGGGAATGGTGTGGGGGTTTTTTTGCTGTTTTTTTTTTGTTCTTTTTTAAAATTCAAACAAAAGCACACTGGTATCTCACGTCCTATTAATTAAATTCAGTAGAGTTTGTTTCATATTTTTCCTTCAAACCATTCTCTTTTGTACTGTTTTGTTAATTCTCTAAAGCATAATTGCATGATGATTGGATTAGCATTTCAGAATATAAAACAAATATGTACATTACATTTCAAAATTTCAAATAAATGACAAGTTGCTTAAAAATATTAGGGGTTTTTATATTTTATTTTTTACAACAGACATTACTTGCTCAATAAAAATACTACCATGTAGCCTTTATCTCAAAACTTTTAGTGGATTTGTGCTTTTTTCCCCCTGATTCTGAGCTATGAAGTCCTTTATTCATTGTATTTTTCAATTTTTATTTCTTTCCTTTCATAAGGACATCACTTCAGGTAGTCACACTTTTTTTTTCCTTCTAATTAGAACATTCACAACAGTTTAATACCTTTGAAAAAGAACTTCACTCATTACATCTTGGGGAGCAGATGGAAATGCAATGTGAACAACCACGCATAAAATTTAGATTTCAAAATTCTAAAGAGAAATATCAGAACTGCACTTAATAGGAAAGAAGAAAGGAAAACCATAACAAACTTGTCGATAATTTTTTCAAAACATAAAAGAAGAAAGAGGAGAGTGCACAAGGAGTTTGTTATGCGCTCTTTTTCTTACATGGGATACATGTATGAGAGGAAAATATTTGCAAGGCTTCACTGCATGTTCTTTACTTCCAATCTTAATCATACAGAACCTTGTCAAGCAAAGGAAGGAAGATAGATGTAAATATAATTTATTCTTCCTGTTAGAAGATAGATGTCTAATATTCTCATATTGAAATGGAGAAAAATTCAGTAAAAAGAGAAATCTCTTTAGCAGTAATCTATGTTGCCATATGTCGTCAAGTGTGCTAATAAACTTCTCTGTTATTCTGGCCACATTTTCTTCTCATGTTGAAACTTTTAATCAAGAAAGACCTCTGAAGCAGGAAAGTGAATCTTGTTTATTTATAAGAAGTTATTACTTAATTCTATTTTTTTCCATTCAGCATCCCTTCAATTGACATATAAATGTGTTTCATGTTTTCATGTTTTTTGCAGTCTAAATAATTCATGACTGAAAAAGAATGAAGCAGATATTCTCATAAATTCTATTATATTTAAGTTTATGTGGTTTTCTTTATTTTTTTATTTATTTTTATTCCATTATTGTAACCAATAGATGTTCTGGTGTGTTTTGCTTGACTACTTCATAATAATTCCAGATTGTCCCTGTGGGATATTGCAACTATATTTCAAACATAAAACACTCAAAACATATTCTGGCTAAATTCACTGCTTGTGAATTTCACTATGTGCTCTTTAGTTTTCACAACACCCTCCCCATTGTTACCAACTAGCAGATAACTAATCATAGTCACTGATATAAAAAAAACAAGTGTCAAGAGGAAAATTACTTGCAGGGGACAAGACAGATTATATGAAGTTTTATTATACAGCAAAACTGAATTTGTTTGTTAGTTTTTAAGAACAGGAACATTGAGGGAGCTTGTGTACAGCCCTGAGAGAAGCACAGAGGTGTTGCAATCATGCTCTATTTACAAAATTACAGCTAATGAGAACCAAGACAAAGGAATGATCCAAATGGTGACCAAAAGGTAAACTTTGCTTGATTGGCTTGAAAATATATATTACTTTTCCTGTGACCACATATGCTATCTGTGCATGCTTTATATGTACGACAAAAGCGTCTCAAACTCCAACTTATTATGAAATAACATCAAATGAAACTTGATCTTTTTCCAACTCTCAAAAAAACAAATATAACCTAGGGGAGGGATGTGAAAGGGGGATAAGACTCCTCCTCTGTATCCTGGGATGGTTGATGAGCTGTACCCATCTCCCTCACTTTACCGTGAAGTAAGCTTTATTTTACAGTAATATTGTTGATTTTGCTTTCTGATATCAATGCATTTATCAACAGAAATTTCTGAACCTTATCCTACCACAACAATTGCACTATGTGTGAGTCTAGAATTCTATTGTGTGTGTCTGGACTTAATGTGCAGCCCACACTATTTCTGCAAATGGGATTGTGGTTGTGAACAGACTTTCAGTATAACCATTCTTTTAGTGCATCCAACACCTTACCAGACTTAAAATGCCAAATTATTTACTCTACAATTTTATTTGTGAAGGTCTCCTGGGGAGTCAATCAGAGAGATACTGTAGTGACTAAGAAGGGGAAATCATCCCTGCACCCACTGCATCTGCTGATAACCCTGAAAGCAAGGGAGTTGCTTTTTCTTAAATTCTTACATGACAGCAGCTTTCCTTTCCCATCTATTGGGAAAGGGTTGGGAGAGTTGATATTTTCACTGTCTCTGGGATTGCTCATGTTCTTCCTGTTTCTGTTTGCATCCTTTACCACTTTCAACTCCAGCTGAACATTGGTCTTCCTAATTTCCTCTCTCAATGCTTAAGCTTTGAATTTAAACTGCTCAGTAACCTGTCTATGTCAGCAATCAATACCCTTTATTAATCTGTGTGTTTTCTACTTCCCATCTATTTCTTTTTTGCCTTTAGGTTGAGTCAGGCATTCTGGGCTGGGCCAAGCTGAACTTTCCTATTACTGATTGTTTTCTCAATGCTGAGGATAGGCCCCTCTTGTGCATTAAGGACATTGCCCCTGAAGCTTCCTTGAAGGAACAGGCTACTCAGTGAAGTGGTGGAATCACCACCCCTGGAAGTGACCAAAAGGCATGTGGACGTGACCCATGGGGGAATGGTTTAGTGGTGAACGTGGTGGTGCCAGGTTAACAGTTGGACTTCATGACTTTAAAGGCTTATTGCAACCTTAATAATTCTATGAGGTCTCATGGGTTTCTTTGCCCTTCCTAGAAAGGAAGCTTTTCAGATTCTGATGAAACCAGCATTCATCCTCTTGAAGCCCAGGGTCTTTGATTTGCCTTTTGCTGTCCTGAGGATCTTAAATTCTACTCTGTTGCAGTAACAGCAGCTAACACCTCCTTGGCCAGTTCCTTTTCCTTTGTGATTAGCAGACTCAGTGATGCACATCCTCTTTTTGGTGCATACAGTTTCTGCATCACATACTTACCTCCTGGACACAGGAATGCACCTACCTTGCTTGTGCTCACCATACCCTTCTCTCTATGAAATCTGTGGTTGTCAGTTCCATGTAAGAGTCAGCTTCTAAGATGAAGAAATATCTTCTGTCTGTTAAAAAAATACACCAACAGAGTCCAATTTCACCCTGTCCCTCTGAGACCTCTGATTACATTTCATCTGTTTAAGATTTTCCTTAGCACTATACCTGTTGAGAAGAGGGGTAGTTGCAGTACTGAAAAACATCTAAAGATAACAAATCTTTTAAAAAGGAGCCCAAAACTGCTTTTATATATAATTTCCTCTTTGTGTTAAGTTAGGCACAGATAGACCAGATGCCTTCCTTAGCTCAATTTACTCCACTCTGAAAACATGCTGAAGGGTAAAACAGACCTCTTTTTGTTGACAGAAGTCATAAGACTTCTTTAGATCTGTGAATGGTAAGGTAGATAGGGAAAAGGCTGAGAGATATGAATGAAGGGAAAAAATGTAAGTTCATAATCATGTTCCAAATATCTCTCAGATGTAATTATTTAGAAATAAATTTTATGTTATGTGCTGTAATATCCTTGCATTTTGAGTGAGCCTATAAACTTTCCTTGTGTGGAGTTAAAACTTTGTTAGATAAAGTACCTTATATAACTGAAGAAGACTTTTAATTCTGTAATAACTTAGTACAAGTTTTTGTTGACCGAGTTTTTACACATTCAGAGAGATAAAGCTTAGATCTTGCTTAAAAATATTTGAAAGGTATATCATTATAATGCATTCATTAATTGGAAAAGCTTTAGTTAATTTTGCAATGTTTCAACACAAATATTCTACATTTTTAAAGTATTTTGCAATTTAAGTCTTATTTTTAAAGCTATGGCTATTCTTGTGAATTACGTGATGAAAATGCTGAGGACTGACTATGGATATGTTATACTAGAACACACCATGAACTCTCAACCACAGAAGTATGAGACAGCAGTATAGCTGAGTGTGCACTAACATATATTTCTCAACAGTCCTCATAAATAGTCACAAATTGTATCTGGTAGCACTATTTCCTCCCCAGTTTTGGCAACAGACTCATACTGCCCATTCATGAAATGTGAGCACATCCCCTTTACATCAAACTTCAAAGAAGATAGACAAGCACTCAAAATTCAGAGTACAAGCAGAATAAAACCGGAGAAACACTTGTCATCAGTAATGGAGTATTTACCAAGTGAAAGGAAAGCTACTAGCCTACAAGCTTAAAGGGAATACACAGAGAAGTGTTTAGTCCCTGCTAACCTGACTGACTCCTTCATACCAGATCTGGTGATCAACTTAATGTGGGTTACATGAAGCGGCAAAAACACCTAACAGTTTTCCAATTGCTAACAAGTGCCAAAATCCCTGTTTTGCTAGGAAAAAAAATCATATTCTTAAAATTCTGGTTCTGATTCAGTCCAGTTACTTAAAAAATTTATTTCAAAATGAAGTTATGAGTTGCTATTGAAGTCCGTTGATAATTGTTTCTGGGTCACTCAATGAGAATTTTTTGCATGTAAATCACCTCTGTTTGTATGCTTTTGGTATTAATTTTGGTGGTTTTTTTTTTTTTCCTTATCTTATTGCTGGTTCCAGTAAATTGTTCTTATTTTAACCCTTTCACCTTTTTATGCCTCCGGCTGTCAACTCCGTCCCTGGAGCAAGAATGGGGAGGGAAAGGATGGGAAGCAAGTTAGTGGCACATGATTTGGGAGTGCCTCAGGGAGGAGGGGGCATTAAATTGGGGAGTGTCATTCCTAAACTATGGCACATCAGAGTCCTGAGCAACTGAATTTATAAATGAACATGAAAACTTCAAATCCTCAGGCACAGTTCTCTAGTAATTTGTTTGAATGCCATGTCTATCTAAACTGGTCACTCACTATTTTTTGTTTGCTTGTTTGGTTTTTTTTTTTTTGTTTGGCCCTTATTTTTCTTGTTCTAAATTTGTAGGTACAGTCTATCAGATTTTCCTTTCCCCTTTCAGTACTCATGAATTTTATGTGAGAGGTCTCATTTGAAAATATAAATGCATACATGTGGACACATACACAAATCATATATGTATCTTTCATCAACATTATAACTACTTGAAAAATCATTTGTTATATCTTCACAGAGAGGTAGATTACAGCAAAATGGCTTTTTGTTCTTCACATATTGCTTATAGTCCTTCCATTTTACAATACATATTTTACTAGCCAGAGATGAAATTTTAGTTTGTAGGAAATTTTAGTGGAGCACTGACCCATTTACTCATACCCTCACACAGCTTTAAAATTATATATTTATATTTATATATTTATTTATAATGTTAGATTTTGAGGGAAATAATATATTAGCGATCATTTTTCTAAATTTTTTATTTTATTTTACTCTCAGAGAAGCAAATCTCAATTTGCCTGATATTTAAGGCAAATTAATGTTATCTTAAGACTTAAGATAACATAAGAAATGCCTACAAAACCAACCACAAAACAAATAAGAAATTTAAAGGTTTCTTTTTGGACTAACATCATTAGTAGTCAAAGAAATTAGAAGGAACACTTTCTAGTCATACTGATAATGAAAAACATAAATATTAATTTAAAAATTACAGATAAGAGTATGCAGTTTATATGAAGATCAACATATTTTTTTCATTTAAGTAAGGTATTTAAAATTTTTAGTTGGCAAAAGTTTTTGAAAGATTTTTGAGATCATATAAGTTTATAGTGGAAATAAAGCAATTTGGAACTCCAAAGGTGTTCGATTAATAGCATTTTAATACTGAATAATAATCTTTCAGTCTGCCTAAAAGAAAAAAAAACTGCATCGTTATGTCTGATGGACTCTGAAACTATTTCTTTCCAACACATTAGTAACTAAGTGGAGTGTAGAATTTATAGCCAGTTGGCTCTTCTTGTGTTTGGACATGTACTAAAGAAATTTCATACTTGTAGCTGTCAACATTTTGATATTCCTTTTATTCTTAAAAAGACATGTGTGTTTTGTTATATCACAAGTGTTAAAATTTACTTCTACTAAGAGAGGACTAGTAAAAAGGAAGTCTGTGAAAGTGTCTCTTTTTTAGTTCAGAAAATGTGATTATTGCTAAAACATAATTTATTTTCTTTACATACTACAGGCATATGTAATTAAAAAATTGGTATTTTTTTTTAATTGTGGACTGGTGTAATTACATACTGCTTTTATGCACACATCATAATGTATATATCTATATAGAGAGTATTTCTACCCCTATAATATAAATATATGTAATCACTACATCTATAATAATTATACAGTATAGCACCTAAATTCAGCCTCTTCCAGTGCTCAGTCATCCTCACAGTAGAAAACTCCAGGAAATTCTTTTCTACTGGGTGGGCTATTTAGCTGTGGCACAGGTTGCCCAGAGATTTTTTAGGGTCTCCAACTTTGTTCAAAAGTTCAAAAGCCATCTTGTTGGGGAGGATGGAACAGGAAAGCCTTATAAATATGATTGCCTGGCAAAAGATTTTGAGGATATGGAAACTATAAGCGGGATTGAAATGAAAGCAACCTTTGAGATCCCTTAGTTACTGAACAACTGGAAAACAATGGTGTGGCCACTGAAGGTAATCCCCTTTTGATGAAACAATACCCTCTGCTTGCAGGCAAGTCCAAAGATTGGAGCAGATCCTGCCAGCTCGGCAGAAGAAGTCCAAAGAGTAGTTTTTAAAGTTTAAAATGTAGCACAGTATGGTAATGTAGTAATTCTTATAAGCTGTATGGAAATGCTATAAGATTTGTACCTTGTACTAGATTAGTTAATGAGAATCAGAATATTCAACACAGAAGATGATTTATTGTATTGTAACGAAAACTTCGCTCTTCTTAGCTCTTACTTACTTACTCTTAGCTCTTACCCTTCTTACTCTCTTACCCTTTTACGCCCTTACCCTCTCATCCTCTCTGCCCCTCTCTTCTCTCAGGCCTGCTCCGAGCTGCGGCTGGCAGCTCCCCGCAGGGCCCTGCACCCACGCCCTTTGCAATAAACCCCCAGTTCCTGACCTGGCTGCAGAGATCTCTCATCTCCATCCATCCCGACCGTGCTGACCCCCCGTCCCTTCTACACCATCTGGACATTGTCCTGGGCAACTGGCTCTAAGTAGCCCTGCTTGAGCATTGGAGGCTTGGAGCAGATGGCATTCAGAAGTCCCTTCCAGTCTCAACCACTCTGTGATTCTGTAGTCCATGGTATAAATACAAAGCCTCAACACAAATAGTTGACCAAGAAAGAACAGATTCTTTTCCTGTATAAACACTTACTTCTTTAGCAAGATTTTTGTATAATCTTTTGACCCATCTTCAATGGGAATATTAGAACATTCAGTTTCTGAACTGAGCAGACCTGAAGGGAAATTCTAACAATTGGAGTCAATAAAAATTGCAGATAATTTCAGCACAATCAGTACTCCACAGAGTCTTTTTTTATTCAAAGTGTTCAGATATAATTAAATCAAAAATGTGTTTTCTTATTCAATAAAAGGAATTTAGCTATGGAAAGACATTTCAGTCCTTGCAAAATATTTTTTAATAGATTTGGAAAACATTCAAAATTTAAACTGGGGGATTTTCCCAGTAAATAACCATAGGAAGTCAAAGGAAGAATTAAAAATTTGTTTTCTACTGAACTGTACTTGAGTTTTTCTTCACTATCTTTTTTTTTAATCCCATCACCTTGTGTGATATTTATTTCAACTTCTTGAAAATCACCAGCTTAAAGTTTACTAGTAGTTTAACACAAATGCACATACAGACCATCACTTTCCCCAACAGCTGGAACCTTGTCCTACTTGCTAGATGGCCCAATATGATGTTCACACACACAGAGGCTCAAAATAGGAAGGATACTCATAATAGAATACAGTTAGAAATAGGATCGAGTAAGAGGATTCAGTAAGAATGTAGGACAGTCACAGTAGTACTCAGTGTGACAAGCATAATGACCACCTTCTGCTAATCTGCAATCTGTCCTTTTTAACCCTCTTTTTCTAAACTTGTTCTTTCTGGGTTGGTGTTGATCCCTCCAACATTCCATAAAAATTGCTGCATAATCTCCAGAATCTCTGCTCTATACCAAAATAGTTTTTCCCTCCAGCCCATAGTAAGTCCTATGTTCCTTAAAGCAGCATCCCCTCTAGTTTCCTTAGATTTACCCACTGACAAAATCTTTGAATGTCATACAGTGAATTTCAGCTGCACATTTATAGAAGGATTATAGAGAGGAAAGATGAAAGGGAGAAAGATGAAATGCAATTATTTTAATTGGAAAATGATGTTGTGACATTCATGCTCTTTGACAGTCCTTACAAAAACAACTAGACTTTAGAATGTGCATTTCAAAATTGCAAGACCAAGGTTAGGTTTGGTTACTACTATGTAGATCAAGTATCATGTTTTCAAGCACCACTACTCCTTTTCAGCAGCATATTTTACTGAAAACAGAGGCCTGCAGCAGCTCCAAAGTAGCAATGCACTAATCAGTATAATTGTGTCTTGCCTTGAACACAAATAGAAGTATATTATGATAATGTTAACAACACTGTTGTACACTGTATAACCACAATATATAAATAGTTTGTAACAACATTAAGTCAAGTTTAGGAACAATATTTAACCATTTAACTTTAGTTTGTGATCAGCAAAAAAAAAAAAAAGATATATACAGCTCCAGGTAGCAAAAGGTAACTACATTTTTGCATATTGGTGAGAAAAAACCAATCGTATTAATAAAATGAATAAAACCAATTCAAACATCATCTTGAAACATTTGTGGAAATCTTTGTGAGAAATTTGCTTTTAAAAAGGAATTTAAACAAAATAACTGAAGTTAGATATAAAGAGGTATTGAGATGGGGATGCAAAAACTTCTTAAACATGTTTATGTTGATGTAATTTTTCTCTGAAGATTGTTGAAATACTACACTAAAAAATATGGCATGAATATTTTAAAAAAAGTCTTCTTGATTTTTCTTTGTTTATTTTATAAATGTCGCTTATTAAAACTGAATGAGTTTTATAGTCATGATTAGAAGGAGGTTGCTATCCATTACATTTGTAACTGTTGTTTCAAAAAGCATTTATGGAGTGTAAGAATGTATGAAATTACTGAGAATTTTGACAATGCAGTTAACATTACCTGTCAGGAGAAAATTAACAATCGCTTGCTTGTCAAGATATACTAGTCAGTTCTCCTTTTCTCAAGAAAATGCAAATACTGAATTTTTTTTTTGTAAAAAATAAGAAGTCCTAATATCTTTCAGCAACCTAAAAAATACATAAACTCAGACTATCAAAAATTAAAGAAGGTAGAAAAGTGCAGGCAGAAAGTTCAGAAGAGGAATTTGAGTCAAAATTAACTGCAAAAACTCCTTATTGTATCAAAATTGTGCCATGTTATGACAATCTGTTTCAAGGCATTTTTTGAGATGACAAGTAAACAGTCTCCTAAGTATTTGTATGCATAAGAACCTACCTAGTAAATAGAAGAAAAAAGGAAGTATTTACTATGTCCAGCACTTTTTTCGGTAGTTCTTGTAGCGTTGCTAGAATTTAACAGATTTACAAACTATCAGCTTGAGAGCAGAGATGAAACACAATTAATGAGCAAATGTCTCGCTAAGGCAAGTTACCACACCCAGAGTTTCAGCCCAAAGGTATAAATAAATCTGCTCTTCATCAAAGAAAGCCACTCAATAGGTCATTTTTATGCAGGGCCTAGGGAAATTGAGAATGCTACCACTTTTGAAGGCTGTATGGGCTTAACTGTGATTAAAAGTGACAACCAACTTTCCCTCTCAGCTGTGTGCTGAGATGACCTTACTGCAGCATGCCTCTATACTCACATATTTGCACTGTTAACATTGCTTTGCAACACTAACACTAAGAGACTCTTAGTGATAATTATTGTCTGTAGTCTTTCATGCCAGAAATATAGCTAAATGTGCTGTGTTCATCAATTGGTAATATTGTTTCTGTTTAACATAAGGCATCCTGAGAAAAAAATGTGGTCTTCCTTTTTTATTTGTGCCATTTCCATATGTTTCTGACAGAATATGCCTTTGGGTATAGAAAATTAGTATTAAACAAAAATAAAAAATATGTTGTAGTGGCAGTCATTCCAAGACTGAAGACTTGAAAGAGCAAAAAGATTCAGTAGGCCTTAATTATAAATTTTGATTAAAAAAAAAAAAATCTGAAACACTATTTTGTTTTTCTTCTTGTATATGGGAAAAAAACTGACAAAACAAAGCATGCAATCACACTGCTTAGCAACAATGAAGAGTGAAGTAACTCATGAAGACATAATGAGATGAAAGAGAAGTCTCTCATGATTTACTTCTTAAGTACTTACTACTTACATTTTTAATCTCTATAAATCTATCTTATAGCCTTATGTAAAAACATATTAATAATAAAGCACCATTCTGTAAGAATGTGTATGTTAAAGTTGAATCCCCTAGTAGTTAAATTCAGTCTTTTGTACTTGTGCTTGGACTTGCTAATTTAAATGCACTTTTTTTTTTCCCAGCCATTCTTCTGCTGTTTTTTTTCTCCCAGACTGGTTGCAGAAATCTTGAATATACATGTACATTTGCACATATAAGCACAACACCAACAATATTCAGCAGACTGGGCAAGAACACAAAACTATTAACTATAAGAAAACTCTGGACATGAAAATTGCATATTCAGTAGTCATTATGTCTATGCTGTTCTACTATTTAGACACAATAAAGGTAGTATGGTCTTCATACATACTATGGGAATAGAAATCCAGGTTTTCAGCTTCAACACTTTGAAAATAATTCAGGGTAATATTCCTGAATTACAAGGATTTCAGGGTTATATTCAGCCATCCATCTTTAAGTGCCTTCTTCCATTACCATGTTAATATTTTCTCATATAATTGTGAACACTTTTACCTTGACCAAAGTAAAAAATTCTCATTCCTATATAGTCTTCATCACATTCTGTCTAGAAAGAATCGACATTCTCTCTTTAAAGATATTCTTCTCAAATAGCAAATGCATTTTTCCCCTCGCAAAATTATTAGCTCTCAATTCAACACATTTATACATTTTCTCTATAGTGCTTTATGTATTTTAAACTGAAGCACAGTTGCTTTAGAAATTGCAAAAACATCTCTTATTATCCCAGAGATTCACTTTACTACTATTATTATTGTTATTCAGAGGAAGCTTCATCTGAAGGCTACTATTTTTACATTTGGTAGTATCAAGAATGAATTTAACCACCGCAGAAATAGAACATCTGGGTATGGAAGTCATTCTCTCTATGACATTACATCAAAAAAGTGGAAAAAAAATTATTCAGTGCAATGCCAATTTGCTATAGCAATTTCACCTTTTAAACTTCTTTGACTGTGTAGTGAGCTGAGCAAAAGTAAGACTTTAGTTAACTCCAACTAAAAACAAGTATTCAGAAACATAAGTGTTCCTGTTATGGGGTAAGTAATGTGAAACCCTTTCCAGAATTTTCACATCATAAAACTGCTAAAAAAAGTCTTTTCAAAATGCTTTGAGCCAGATCCACAGCAAGTGTAAAGCAGTATAAATTTATTGAATTAATATTCCTATGTGGTTCCATAATGAGACTCTGTGGCAGGAATATATACTAGACTGCACAAAGGTGAATGGGGACTGAGTATGATGATGCAGAAAATCCCTAATTTGATGTTGGAGGTTGGACTAGATGTTCCTCCTAGCCTTACCCATTCTGTGATTCTGTGACTCTGTTATAATTTTTACAGATCTAATACAATATTTTCAACATACATTCATTCACACAACACAGCAATGTTTGACTGCAATTTTTCCTCTTAAGGAATGACCTGATATGAATGCTGTCTGCTGATGCTAACAACCTCTGAACTTTACTTGGTTGGCTATTTCCCTTTGGAAATGAAGATGGTGTCAAAATTTCAGTTTTTCTAGACACATTGCTTGAAACCAAAAAATTAGCAAGAAACCTTTCTGTGCTTGAATGCATTTAAATGACGATTTAGCATATAACTCAGACAAACCCAAAAAATAAAAGCAAAATAAAAGCACACCCACTTTTTAATGCTGAGGAAATGCTTTTATGCATAATTTTGAGTGACTTTTTTTTGGAAATCCATGTATAAAATCTAGCTAAAATGGAATATTCAAAGCTCAAGTGAATATGAATTAGTAGCTCATGTTCCTTCTTACCTTTCATAACCAGTCCTTAATGGCAGAGTCACAGAAAACCCCTGTTATTTTTAAGTTAAAAACAACACATACAGATTTTTTTAGTATCTATTCCTTCTCTTTTGTATTGAGCATATAATTTTATTTTTTTAAATAATTAAACTGTTCACAAGGTTTACTTTCTTTTTCCCAATTCTCCTCCACACTGTGGGTGCAGGAGGGAGGAAGTGACTGTGGTACTTTTTTACCAGCTGGGATTAAACCATGGCAGGACAATAAAACCAGACCAAATTAAACAAAACAGGGACACATGAAAATTTGGGTGACTTGTTCAACTGTACAGCCTCAGATATTCAGATCATATGTGCCTGTACGTACATAAAACCAAACTTAACACAATTGAAATTGAGGACTTAATTTCAACAACTAACTTTCTACTATTGTAGGATCAGTTTTTCTGTCAAGAAAAATAAAGTTGTCAGAGGAAGGTCATCACCTCTTATCTATTATAATTTTCTATGTGCCTAAATTTAGTTGAATCAGATCTCAGCTTTATGCTCTATCTCAGAAAGGGCAGAAGTAGTCAGGTAAGATCAGCACAGAGGAAATGGACATAAAGAAGACAGAGTTAATGGTAAATTGAACTCTCATGTATTGTATTGGTCCACTCTCATGGAATGTATTGGTCCACTTTTTCAATGTGATAATATTATCCAGAAGAAAAAGCTGCCTTTTACTTCTGCTGATGATACTTCAAGCATATAAAGTCACAGACTGAAAGAACTGCTCTGATGTCGGTGTGTTCTGGAGGCAAACCATAAGGTCTCACAAATTCATCTGCAAATAAATTGTTTACTTTTGTATATGAGACAGTAGCACTGAAAGATAATTGCCATACTTCATAAGTTTGAGACACTTTTCAATAATGAAGTACACGAAAGTTTGCAGGAATATTTCTAAAGGAAAATTTCATATAAGTTGCTTTTGCATCTTCCAAAATCTCATGTAGGATGAGATACAGGGCCACTTACGAGATATTTTTACATATCCTAATTATTTAAAACAACAGAATTGACTGTAAATTAAAGATATATTCATGTGCACACCTGTCTGCTCAAAACAGTTGCTGTTTATATCTGAAAACTGGATCCTTACAGGAGGAATTCCTCTCTATTAGATTGGAACATAAACAAGATGAACATGTACATTTGAGTTACTTATTATCGTTCAGTGCAAATGAAGAGAAACATGGCTGCTTGGGGAGCGATTCCTTTGCTCCTGCTCTCATTCTGGAGTAGATCACCAGAATTATCAACTTGTTGATCACCAGAAGGAGCAACTTGTTTGGCTCTGAAGGTGACTTTATTAGGCAAGTTCAGAAAAATTATTTCTTTCATGGTCTTGTGCAATAGGGAAGGGGGGGGCAGTTAAGTCAGTTATTCTTTCTTAATTGTATAATTTTTTCACATTTTTCATATATTTTCCTTGATTCAGAAAATGCTGGCATTAACTTGTACTCCTTACAAAGATAATGAAGGCCTGTAGGTTTGCTCTCAGTATGAATCCATTAAAGTACAGCCATCTTTTAAAAATCTGAGGGCTAATTGACCTGAAAGGGTGGAAGTTCAGAGTTACTGTGTTTGTCTTCCCAAGCACTGTTACGTGTAATGGAGCTGTGTTTTCCTAGAGGTGGCTGAATACCTGCCTGTCCATGGGAAGTTGTGAATTAATTCCTTGTTTCTTTTGGCTTACATGTGCAGCTTTTGCTTTTTGTATGAAACAGTTTTTCTCAACCTCTGACTTTCCCCAGTTTTAGCTTTCTGATTCTCTCCCTATCTCACCAGGAGAGAATGTGTGAGTGGCTGTGCAGGGCTTAGACACAACAGTTTGCTTTTCTTTCTCAGCTAGACAGCTTCTACATTCTGCCAGATAATAAAGAGTTAACTGGAAAAATAAAGCCATAAGAAAGAAAAATAACTGATTTTTTTTTTTTGTATGGTCTTGTCCATATTAACAAAATTTACAGGTAGTACATAGGATCTAATTTTCCAAGCTAGTTTGCAGACATTCTGGTATGATCTACCTAGCAACACATACCAGCTATCATAAGGCAGTCAATGAGAATTAGGATAATTAACAATTTCACTAGAGATTAATTTCAAATTTCCCTTGAAATATGTGTGTGTCTCAGTTATCCTTTGTAAAGCAGTTTCTCACTATGAGATTTATCCAATGGCTACTGAAATCAACAGACATAGAACCCACTCGCACTCAGTACTTAAGGTGGCAACATATATAAAAAGATGGTACTATAATGTCTTTTCAATAGTAATGATTGATAAAATCTGATATTTCTTAAGTTTTTTTTTTTTTAAAAAGGTTTTCTAATCTTGCAATTGGAAAAAAATATCACTTCTGTGGACCCATCATGGTAATACGAGAAGAAAATTTTTCAAATAATAGAAAATAAAACTGTAATTATTCTGTATCCAGAAAGCAGTTTGTATCAATAGCTTTACCATCACAAAGAAGAATGTGAAAAAAAAAGTATATAAAATATTTGGATAATAGATTATATTCATATATATCTTCATATTGAAGAGAGTTTGTAAAAAAAATATCAACCAAAACAGTGCTAGAGAATACTCATGTACCAATACCTGTCTATTTTGTGTATCTATGATTGTTCTAACAAAGAGAGAATTCATCACGACAGAAATTTTTGTGAAAACTAGGCAGACTTTTTATTTTTGGGGTTTGTTTTTTTTTAGTCTTTTACTATCATAGTTAAAGCATTTCATTTGCTGGATAAAATGTACGGCAGCTTCAATGTTCAGCCATAATAGAGACAAATGACAGCTTCATTCCCATCACAACTGGATGGAGGTAATTACTGATACTGTCACAGGCCTGGCACAGATCATTGCTTGTAGAATAGCCACATCCCTACTAAAAAATACTAATGTCAGAATGAAGGATTCTTTCCTTTTGTAGCTGTCCAATATGATTAAAAGATTTTGCGCTCTAAGGCCCTTTTTAGCTAATGTTATTAACAGTGAAAATAGTTAATAAGCCATTACTAAATTGGATGTCCCATTTTTGCATCCTCTAATGGGATCATAAACTAAGAGAAAACTCTGTGCTGAAGCTTTGATAATGTATATTTCATTGCTGACTCTAGATTTTAGGTTTCATTATGTTAAAGTTAAAGGCAGATTTTTAATTGTAAGTAAAGAACCCTGCTTTGACTCATTTGGTATTAGAATTTTTCTTCTTTTATAATTTTTTAAAATGTAAGTAAACTTTAATCATAACACAGCAAAGCTGGCAGCAGGTGATCAGGAAACTGAAAGCTAATATACAGCTGACTGTTTACAAGTCTAAAAATATATTTATTCTTCACTACTAGAACCAGGAACGTCAGACAGGAAGAAAGTAGGAAAGAAGATTTTTGTTTATCTAGCCTCTATTCTCCATTTGTAAGTGCACTAAGACGTAATTTGAAAGCAAAATTCATTAAGATCTTAAGGCTTGTAATTGTCTTTTGTTCAGATTAGTTGAAAGAAACAATAGATGGCCCCCAAACCAAGAGGAAAGCATACAACTTCTAAAACCAAACAGGTAAAGCAATTCACTAATTAAGGAGGTGTTGATTATTAATTTCTTTCTTCTTGAACACTGTTGAATAAAAATGTATGAGCGTGTTTGCACACTTTGTGAGTGAAAGTGGTGCTGAGAAATAGAACAAGACAGTCTGAATGCAGCTGGGGAAAGGACAACACACACTGTCCTGAAAGAAACGCAGAGAGGAAATTTTAGGTCAGCTTCTGCCTAAGAATGCCTTGAGGATGTGAGAAAGTGTGAGAAAGGAGCTAGTTTCATATAGTTTCTTTACTCTTCTCAGAGAAGAAGAGTGTTATTTATGTTTAGAGAATGAAAATGACTGTACATAAGTGCACTAGCCCACCAATAAATTCTCCTAATTGAAACAGTTTAAAAATTATCCAAGTTCTGGCTATTTTTAAGTGGTAATGTTTTCTTATTCTCAGGCAATTTTTATATTGGTAATTAGTTTATAAAACTGATGTATAGGCAGGGATTGAAGAGTTTGATTTAGTAACATACCTAAATGTCAACCAGTTCAACTTTAGTTTTTTTTGGCTTTGAACTCCAAAAAAATATATTTTACAATTATTATACAATTTATAAGTGAAATTATATCCATCAGCAATGTCTTCAAAGGGAAACCCATACACACAGTAGAAAGACGCCAGAAGGTTAGCACCAATAATGTTGAAATACTGGGATTTGTCCACTTTTCATTTAATGAAGACGGTAGTGATTCAAAGGCAAAGACAGCCATCTCCTAGCATTTAGGATACAGTGTGGAAATTTTCTTCTGAGGCTAGAGGCCAAGAGATATCCTCCAAAGAATTTAACAAGATACTTGGTATGAAAGCTGATCAATTTTCTATGCCTGAGGACGAATTCTTTCCTTTAACACCCATTTGTGGCAGATAATCTGAAGGAATTACTATTCAGTCACTATTACAGTCAATATAGCTATATTTGGAAGGGACCTAGTAGGTCATCTGGTCCCACCTCCCTGCTCGAGCAGCTATGGCCTCACCAGAGCTGAATAGAGCAGCAGGATCATCTACCTCCACCTGATGACAATGCTTTCCTAATGCTCCCAGGATACTGTTAAAATCCAGTTATTGAGAGATGCCTCTACCCAAATTAAGGTGCAAATGAGACTATATTGACCATATTCTCTAGTCAATAGTATGGATTTTATTTAACAGGAAATATGAAGTTGAGAGAGAGAGAAAGAAATAGGGAAAAGACAGAGGAGGGGAGAGAGAAAGAGTGAGAGACAGTTTAAGCAGAAAAATATCATCTCGTATGGATCCAACTGTGTCCCATAGGATCTCTCTTCATCCTGGGCTTCTTAGTGGTAGGGGTCTCGAGGGCATTTAAAATTTTCACTATTTATACATTTCACAAAAAAAAAAAAAAATCGATGCTTATTGGCTACACAGCTCTCTTATTCTATTGGTTGAATAATTCCCTCACTTCTAATCAGTCCCATGCTCCGTCTTTCTCTTGAGTCAGTGGGCCGCCTAACTTCAGTTGGTGAGCTGTGACCTCCCCTGCCAGACCCAGACAGAGCTGACCTTCAGCACAGTTTCTGAGCTGGCCTTCCCTGTGGACTCCTTGCAGTGGTGTACTCTTCTCTCCCATCCTTGTTCACCTCCCCTCTAGGCCTGAGATAATTGGACAATAGTAGTATCTTTATCTTGTCTCAAATTCCTTCAGGTAGCTGAACTTACAGTCCACATTCCAGGAATTAATGGAAGCCTGTTTGAGAGGGTGGGGGGTGATTTTCGTTAGGGTTAGGGTCACGTGTTTAGGCATGGCCCCTAGCACGAGGCGCCCCATCACCTTCCCAGGGATCAGGTGAGGCTGACTGGCCAGTAATTCCCTGTGTCCAGTCCTCAGGCATCTCTCCCAGTTGCCACAACCTTTCAAGGATGATCAGGAGGGGCCTTGCTTTAGTGTCCACCAGGTCTCTCAGCACTAGTGGATGCATCCCATGAGGGCACATGGGACTTGTGAATATTTTTTTCCTATGTGTTCTCTAACCCAAACGTCCTTGATCAAGGGTAAGCCTTCCAACATTCCTTTACATTGGTATCCTGGGTCAGAGATTATTGAGAGCTGGTCTTACCATATTTTTTATTTTTCTGATTTTTGGGTATAAGAACACATAGTTTTATTTTTTAATACAGTTAGACTTTCAAATTTCAAGATACTCTTTTAAAATATACCAAATATTTTTCTTTCTGCCTGTTTGAAAATTTGACCAGAAAAGATTTATAAGTCTCAGCAGAGATAGGGTTTTTTATATTTTCTTAACACTTCAGTGCTTTCAGGTCCTTAATTAGTTTATTCACTACTCACAGAAATCACTGTTAATACAATAGTGGTAATAATAGAAAGGATCTTCAGCAGGAATAATGTAGGCTCAAATGACAAATGAGCCTCATTTATTTGAATTTATAGGTCATTAGTTCAGATGCATCCTTGGTTAGGAGATTGTCCAGATTGTTAGATGGCTTATGCAAAGCAAGCATCCCACTTTTTGATGAAGAACTGTGCATGATAAAAAAGTACCATCAAGAGTAATGTGTAGTTACAGCACAGAAACAACATTTCACAGGATGAAAGCACAAATTGACTTCTCGCCTTCTGCAGTGTTTCCTCAGATCATATTTTAAACTCTTTGGAAGTAAGAAAGGCTGGAACTAGAACAGTCTCAGCTCTGTGCAACCTTTGTTAATGAATTTGATTATCAAGATTGTCAGTCAAGTTATTTCCATCAGATAAAATTTTGCAACACTAATAATTGGAGAAAAATAAAAATTAATGTTCTATTTAATAATCAGAAAGATTAATGAAAGCATAGAGTGTTTTCCATTATTTTCTGTCATAATTCCTGTAGTTCATAGCATTGCCATTTTGCAACAGTCTCAATATTCTTCCAGATCTCTGTGATTTTTCCTCCTTTTTAATTTTTCTTTCAGACTTTATTTCAGAATAAGGAGAGTCACTTCTTTGAGATCCCTGAGCCCTAGTCAACAGAGAAAAGCAGCATGTATATGCAGTCTGATTAACTCCAAATATTCATAGCATTATTAACAACAGCACTTACCATAGGAGCTCTTCACAATCATTTTCTTTTCTCTCTACCTGAGAGAAAGATTTGCTAGTCTTTAGCAAACTTATTGGGAATTCTTCCTTTTGAAATATCTTCTTCCTTCAGCACAACTAAAATAAGATAATGGTCTCAAGAATTATTTAGTGAGAACTGGAAGTCACTTTCTTTGTAAAATGAGGGAAAAAAAGAAAAAAAAAACAACAAAGAGGGTAACACAATTGTTTAGTTTATTTCCTAGAGAGTTTTGGCTGCAGATTTTTCCTGAGTGTGGAATTGGAGCTGATGGAGAGCTTCTGGTTTAGAGTGAAGGAAATGACACTCAAAGATGATTTTATATTGGGTGTCTGCTATAGGCCACCCAAACAGATAGAACAAGTGGATAACAACAATAGGAGCAGTCTCAAATTTGAAAGTCTTGATCCCCACTGGGGGCTTCATTCACCAGGGTGATTGTGAAGGGTCAACACACTAAGGAATAAATAATTTAGAAGGTTCCTGGAGTCTATTGGTGATAAATTCTTCCTACAAGTGATAGAGTAAATGAGGAGAGGCGCATTTTTGCATCTGATAGACACCAATGAGGGGACTGAGGGAATCATTGGAAATGTGGAGATTAAAGGCAGCCCTGGCTATGGGTCATAGGATGAAGGTGTGAAGGATCCTGAGGTCAGAGAGGAGAGTGAAAATCAAGTCCCACAAACCTGGGCAATGGGAGAGCAGACTTTTGCATCTTCAAAGAATCATTCAGCAGAGACACATCCGGTAAGTTCCTGCAGGGGAGAGGTCCAAGAAAGCTGGTTAATATTCAAATATCTCTTCATGCAAGCTCAGCAGACCTCCATCCCAGATTAATAACTAGTCAAATAAAAATGCCAGGAGGATGAACAAAGACCACCTGGCCAAACTCGGAAATAAAAAAAGAGAGAAGATAGAGTGTGAAAACAAAGGTAGACAACCTGGGAGGAATATGGAAACACTGTCTAAGCATCCAAGGATGAAGTTATGAAAGCTAAATCCCAGCTGGAATATGATCTGGCCCTGGATGTCAGATAAAGTGGGATTTACAAATGTAGAGGCAATACAAGAAAAATGTGGCACCAATGATTCATGATTTGGTTACAGTGTGAGGTATAGAATTCTTTCTCTGTCTCAGTCTTTATGTACAAGACTTCACCTATGTGAGAAGGCTGAGAGTGCTGGGATTGCAGTCTAGAGAAGAGGTTTGGAGGGCTTGTTACTCATGTATATGAATTCCTGAAGGAAGGATGCAAAGAAGATGGAGCCAAGCCCTCTCAGTAGGGCTCAGTGACAGGTCCAGACAGATGGGCACACACTGAAATGCAAGATGTTCCCTCTGAATCTCAGGAAACACTTTTGGTTTGTTTTTTTTTTTTTCCTTCGAAGGTGACTGAGCACTGGAATGTGTTGCCAAGGAAGGTTGCAGAGCCACTATTCTTAGAGTTATTCAATACCTGTCTAAACAATGTGCTTGACAACTGGCACTTAGTGGCCTTACTTGTGCAGTGTGGTTGGACAAGATGACCTTCAGAAGTCCTTTCCAGCCTCAACTCTTCTGTGATTCTTAATTTTAAGAAAAGGTATTAATCCAGAATAAATGCAATGATGTCTTGAGATAAGAAACCTTCACAAGTTTAGGGTAAGTTTTTTTGTCTGAGAGATTGTTTCCACTTCAATATGCAGTAATATTATCTAGAATCATTAGTAATTTTAAAAGAAAATATCATCAAGTAATCTTAAATGTCGTCACACTTCATGAAAGAGTCACAAGCATAACAGAGGCACCTTTACAGCCTTCCCATACTGTGAAAACTGTGATAACCTGCAGGCTATTAACAGCAGAATAATTCAAGATGTTAGCATCATGTAGAAATTCATATATCAGAGTTCAGAGATATTTACAATATCTTTAAATATGACTTTAAAGTTCTCTGTTAAAGCAGAGAGTTTTAAAAATGCTGCTACCTCTTCAAGAAACAAGACCATTTACATAGCATGTGAGATAATTTAATAATGGGTTATATTTTCAAAATCATATGTATTTCTGATTGTTTTAATGAGGGTTTTTTTTCCCCTTATTCTCATTAATTTTCATTGTCTAAAAGCAATGGTAAAGGAATGTGAAATATGTAAAGTAGATAAAGGAAATATTTATAAATAATTTGCCAGATATTTTAATTCTGTGACTATTCTAATTTTTTGTTTGAGATACTAGTTATCAATAGTTTTTCAGATAATAGCAATGTCCACATTCTTTCTGGACTCTCTTGTCTACAGTTCTACCTATTTTTGGCTTTATAAATTGCTAACTACCCATAGGAAAGTACACTAATATTATTTTTAGCTTTGTGGCGTGTAAAATCATGCAGAATTAATAAAATCAGAAGTTTTATTAAAAAAAAAAATCAGAAATACGCTGCAAGAAAAGGAGCTGAAAAATGTAACACATTTATGTTTTTTATGTGGCCTACATTCCAAAATACATGGCTTACCTTGAGCTCTAATTTCTAGTTTAATCAATAAGAGATTCCCTCCTGGTGGTTTTTATTTTCTTTTCTCCTAGATTTAGAAATTTCTTTATAAAAATTGATATGAATAAAACTAAGATAAATAAGAATGCCAATGCATTAAAAAAATAACCTTTGAGAAAATCAGTAGTAATTGTGCTAGAAAATTTGATATATGTTCTTATAAAGAAAATAAAAATCAAATAAATTAATTTTCCTTCATATAAATACCCATAAAATCTATGCCATCTAAATTTGTATAAATACAATTTTTGGGCGAGGTGCAATGGCTGAGATCAATTTTTTTCATAAAGTTAGATTTATATAATATACATAGTATACATAATGTAGACATCCATATCACCCCAACATGGGTATCTACATTATTTATTGTAATTGACTGCTCTTCTGTGTGTGATTAGTTTATTTTCAAATGGACTTATTTGCTTCCCCCAAAGTGCATATATATCTCTGTGAATTTGAAAAGAAGTTTGAAGCAAGTATCAGATGTATGTGTTTACGCTAGGCACAAGTATTATGTAAGTGACATTTATCCACTAAACCCATTTTGATTCTCTTACTAGTTATGAAGTTTGGCTTTCAAGCTCTAGTGGATTTGTAGAAATGACCTTCAGTAGCCTCCAGTTAAGGACTCTCTAAAGATAAAAAGGTCAGTTATTCAGTCACTCTCCACTAAAACCTGTACAGCAGATGAGTGAAAATTGCTAAGTGCAAGAACAAGCCTCTTCTCTTGCTGGAGAGGACCTTTCAACCTCTGAGTTGAATCAGAGGTACATTTTAAACAGTTCTAATTACTTGCTCAAGCAGAACTGGTTCTAAATTTATCAAGAAAAGAGAAGACATGAAGAAAGACAAGATAATAGTAGCTGCTCTTTCCATAGTAACCTAACTGTCAGGCACATACTCAGGAAAAGATAATACTAGAAGCTAAAACCCTCATGAAGCTCAGGAATCTCAAACACATATTATAGGTGAGAGAATGATTTCATAATGGCAAGTTAGGATAAAAACAGAGATGTGGATGACTTCTAGAGGAAGATTGGACTGGGCCAAAGGTCTCCTGTCAACAGGCAGACTTTGGGAAGAGCCAGGAGCATAAAAAGCAACTGTGTCACAAGCACTGGGGCTTTTAGAAACTTGCTGGCATGTGGAGTTTATGCTTTTGTGTTTTGGGGGGCTTTGGAGTCTTTGCTTTTGGGGGCCTTTTGGCTTGGGGTCTTTTGGGTCTTATTGCTTTTTGGAGCTTTTTTTGAGACTTGCTTTTGAGTTGGGGCTTTTAAGATCTGCTTCTTGCCCTGGCCATAGCCTGCTTTTTGTCCCTTTTGCCCTAGCCCAGCCTGCACTCTCCTGCCCTGGCTGGCTCTTCCTCACCCTCATGTCTGTTCTGCCTCCCTGACCACTGCCCTGCTTCATCTCTGCATCCCTGCCTGAGCCCCCTACATCCACCCTGCCCACTCTGAGCCAGCCTACAGCCCATTCTCCCTGGGACCCCCGTCTAGAGCTCTGGACCTCCTGCCCAGGCTCCCCCTGACATCTGGCTGCCGCAGGTGCTCTCCACAGGCAGGCGGTATGCACACCCCCTGCCTCCTGGCACTCCCTGATCTCCAGTGGTAACACCCTATTGATCGGTCTCCACTTTCTCTCTCTCTCCCCTCTCTCCCATTCCTTTTCCATTTTCCTTCCTTCTTTTCTGTCTCTTTAGTAGACTGACTCCTTTCTATTTTGCTTTTTTTTTCATTATCAATAAATGTACATTCTCAGGTACAGTGTTTGTCTTGTTTGACTTAATTTCATTCTTGATCATCCATTTTTAAAAGAACTCCTCGCAGTTTCCCACAGTCAAACACAGCAATTTGGTAAGACAAAGAGAATTGAAGACACTCAAGTTTCTTTTCTAAATTTTCAATATTGCATGAAGAACTTCAGGCACAGGAGTCAGTATTAGTCATATCATTGTGATTGTGACTTTGAATGGATATGGCCTGATAAATACCTAAAGATGTTTGGCCACTAGTCAAAATACAACCAAAAAGTTAGTAATGGCTGTGAGAAGAATTCAGATGTTTGTAAAAACAGTTCAATTTCTTGTAATACCCACTTCATCCTGAAGCTTTTCATTACTTAAATAAACCTTGCCAAGCATGGCATTTCATTATTAGAACTTCTAATTAAAAGTGAAACGTCTATTTAAAGCTCTTGTGACTCTTTGTACTTAGAATAAAAAAAATATCTCTGATAATATGTAAATTACAGTGCAAGCTCCCACTTGACAAGACGTTCATGAATTTAGAAATGCAGAATTTATCTAAAGAATGGCACCATTTAACAGATTAACTGGTAAAAAGTACCCATAATTGTGTGTTCTGTTATACTTCCTGGAAATGCACTTAGGGCTCAAAAGACTGAAAGTAAGATGGTGAGAAAACATTGTCCTGACAAATTGAGTTTTTGTATAACTTATGGCTAAGTAAAGGCCTCAGCATAGCTATTGCTCGGTTACCACATTGTGCAATTCTAAATTTTTGAGTAAGGTCTTATATATACTCATATAAAAAGCCTTCAGTCAGTGCCTCTTCCCACTAATTTAAACCGTTATAGAAGTAGCAATCCTCAAATCGTAAAGGAAACAGATGACTGGTTAGAGTAAATGAAAACAACACAAATTTTGAATAATATATTTAATTTTATAAATGACACAAATGTTTTATAATCTACAATATTTCTCAACATGTATATGGTATGCTCCTCTAATATTTAACCTTGTAGCTCTGAAAGCTACATACTTATTTCATTATACTGTACAAAATATGACCTTTTGAAGCACTGTACATGGTAAAATATAAATTTTCCTGCTAGCCAATCACAGTAGGTTAAGACCAAAGTTTTGTAGAAAGAACCTGCCATCAAGTGAAAAATCAAAAAAATAAAGAATACTCCTTGCTCTCCATTCAGAACATGCTTTCTCAGTTAATTCTCGAGTTTCTTTGTTATTTTTGAGTTTGAGTATACTTATGAGCTCATGAATCATAATTTAATCCAGCCTTCTCATTAGCTATCAGAAAAAATACCTTCAACAACTTCTGTCATTAATCTATTCTGTTTGATGAATATGTTGTTTGCTCAGCAGAATTTGTCTTCCTTACCCCAGCCCCCAAGCCTTTGACTTATAGAGAACATTTAACATAGTTATAAATTTTAAAAGTCCTTTATTGCCTTTTTTTTTCCTTGAAAAGCAGTAATGTTGATAGGAAAGCTAAAAAAAATAATTATTAGAAAATAAGAATTTCACAGAGGCAAATTTAGAATTCTAAGAAAACTGATTTGTTTTCTGTCTGTATCAGTTAATGCTATCTTGAAGACTTTAAAGACATTGCTTGATAAGGTAGGACAGCTGAGGTGTTTTGAAAATTGAATTCCATTAATATACACACTTCTTAATATTTAGATTTTTCCATCTTCCAGTTTTGACTCATTCTAATTTGTTTTGTCCATGACAATGTCCAGTTTTTATGATTCTGTGACTATTTTATTGCAGGAACAGCTCCCAGAAGGCACTGCTTCCATCTTTTCACAGTACTCCACAGTATTTTATCAAATTTTGCACCCCTCTATCCTCGCTGCATGTTCAAGACACAGTCTCAATTTCATAAAAAGATCACTCAGTTGGGCTGTGGCAGGCAGCTTCACATTATTTAAATACTCCTAAGAGGACCATCCACAAAAGTAGTAATTAAGAGACAGAAAGTCAGGAGATCGGTATGGGACCCAGGAAACCATGCTGTGGTAAAAATAGTCCACTCTAGGAGATGTGTCCATGTGAGAAATATGGACATCTCTGGACATCAATATGTCAGATTCTGGACCAAACTGAATGTTGGAACTTGTATGGTGATAATTTTATTGTAGAGGTTAGACTAATCCTTACCATATACCAGTCTGATTTATAAAAATAGGAATGACTGTATGGGTAATTACAACACATTACTACATTACTACTTTAGTACACATTACTAATTACATCTTCAGGCTACTGCCCACTCTGTAAATAAAAAACAAACAAACCAACAAAAAACCAAACAAACAACTGGAAAGATCACCTAAATCATATTAAAACTACGCAATAGCTATATTTAATTTACTATTACAACTGCAAAGTGGGTTCTTGTTTTTGAAAGGAGACACAATTTAGATGATTATTTTAAGAGTTCGTCAGTTATTGTGGGCAGAGATACAATTCTTAATTGCAATCTGGAAAGTAATAAAATCTAAATAAATTATGTTGCTTCTTAAAAAAGTCTTACATTACCAGTTAACCTAATGAAGTACAGCTTTCCCCAAGCCACGTTTTTATTTAACTTTATCACCAAAATACAAGAGCTGAAAACCAACTGCTCCATTTCTCCTTATTGATCTAAAAACTAGGATCTAAGTACACCCATACATAACAGGGATGAATGTACATACAAATTTGCTTAGCATTTATTTACTTTCTAATTTACTAGTGAGGCAAATATTTTCAACAAGCAATTATCAATTACTTTAGACATTCAAAAAATACTTTCATTAAATTTGTATTTAAAATCCATATAAAATGGAGAATACAAATAAAGTTTTTTATTACTCTGTAGATGAGATTCACCTTGCTTGCCTGATAACCTGAATGTTTTAGTAGCTGTGTTTGAGGCAGTCAGCCTGGATCCTATTATCATTTAATAGATACAGGCACTTTCTGGCACAGTTCATCTGACCCGTTAGAGTCCATACCCCTGCCGGCATATTCTTGATATATGTCTGAAGAGTTAAGTTTAATGATGGCTCTTACACTGAAGATTTAAAAAAAATATTTTATCCAGGTTATGCACCTGTAGATAACAAGTTCTTCCAATTTAGACAAACTCTCAGTAAACTTTTGTACCTGAATTGACTTTTCCTGGTTATAAATAGGACTCAATGGTTCTATTTCCTAATTATATGACACCCAGGTCCTGGATTACAATAATTTTGGTGCTTTGTTTTGTTTATGTGCTCATTCACATCTAGTCATACTATCTCTAGCTAAGACCTGTAGTGCACTGGATAGATCTCAGAGGACATTAATCCTAAAGAAGCCCCAGAAAATGTTGTTAAGAAAGTGCAACAAGGAAGTACACGCATTGTATTGTTTACTGTTATGTACTACTTTCGACTGAAGACAAATCAAACATCTAAATAAAATAGATCTTTCCTTCTTACTTCTATACTAACACATATTTCTGGAACTGTAAAATAGAAATTAGTTAACTTCTGACAATGAAATGAGAGTAAAGTAGTGCGCTATCCCAGGAATCAGCCTGAACCTAGAAGGGAGAGTGGATAGGGAAAAGGAAATTCTGTACTGAGAAATTAATTACAGCAATAAACATTCAAGGCCAATAGATTGTCGACTAAAGAATTAGCACTATATCTTTATCAGCAAGTCTGGTAATTCAACCACACCTTCAAACACAGAGACACTGCATCCCGAGGATCCTGTATGGTCGCACACACCTGAGAAGGCCCTAAGGATCAGCACATCTGGTGACAATCTCTAGGCAGTAATACACAGCAGCAGCATGCTGTATTGTGACTCTATATCCAAAATTTTAATTTTCAGCACCTTCAGTCCTGCTATTTCAGTACTTTGATTATGCAAGTTATTTTCTTATGTTTTCCTAGTTTCTGGACATTTCTTGACCAAGAATTATAGAGAATGGATTCTTAAAAGTCTTTTTATAGAGTCCCCTAAGGATGCAGTAAAAGCCTATACGAGACACATAAACACAGTTCAACCCACATGTAATTGCTGACCTCATCTCTGTGCTTCCCTGCCCTCGTCACCAACTTCTTCTTTCTCACCCCAAGGCAGAAAGTACCATGACTGGGCAGAAGGTCTAATGCTGGGGCACCTGGTCCTGTGCTCACTCTCTGATTGCTCAGAAAAAACACTTGATGAAGACTTCTTAAATTGACGTTTGACATTGGCTGGCTTCTAGGAAAGAGATAATAACATATTGAGTATTAAGGAAAAGAAAATTAACAATAATGGACTAAGGTGAGAGAAGTAGGCAAGAATCATTGCCAGCTTACAGACTCCTGGCTGATGCTGCTCACCTGCTGCTTGGTACCTAGAGTACAAAGGTGGTTATTGCTGCCTTCATCTCCCCATGCCTCTTAGACAGACACAAGCTGCATGAAATGGACTTCTGGTGGAACCTATATCTGTACAATCTCTTTCAAATAAAAAGAAATCCTTGAAGCTTACAGAAGAAATTCACTAAATTTAGAAGAAGTAAAGTTCAAAAATTCAGTGTGAGTAGCTCTCCTGGTCTCTAGGGGACATAGATGTAAAAAAAAAAAAAAAAAAATAGAGAGAGAGAGAGAGAGAGAGAAAGAAACTAAGAAAAAGTAATTGACCTGAACGGGAGAGAGTAAGAGCAGGGAGAATGAAGGTAAGGTCCTTGAAGATACTAAGATACTAACTACTTCAAGCTTAGAAAAGATAAAAGGAAAGGCTGACTTTAAAGCAGACTCACTGCAGAAACTAAGAGATACTATAAACATGAATAAGAGTGAGGCACTATGAGCTCACTGAAATGTATAAGGTTTAACCTAGAGAGAGGACGTTCAACTCCTTCATGTACATCAGGTTAGGAAAAAAAAAACAAAACAAAAACAAAGCCAAAATAGAAAACAGAAAACAAAAAACAAACCAGCCCCCCCCCACCCTGCAAGAAACCCCAAAACCAAAAAAACACCCAAAAGAACTCAATAGCTGTGGGAAAAAAATAAAAAAGATATGTAATTGACCAAGAAATCAACACCTGTAAGTGATTACGTAATAAAATCCTTAATTAAAAGTTTAATAGGATTAAAAGACTCTCTTTTAACAGATCTTAAGAAATACATAATAATTAGTATGTTAATACTTATGGCATGCTGGTTTTGGGGTTTGGTTAGCACTGGTGAATTCTGGACTGAGGTTCTTGAGGAGAATGAGCAACCAATCACCAAATGTTTTCTACAGGGCTCAGTCCTATGGCTGGCTCTGTTCAATAGGTTTTGAATTACACGGATGCAGGAGGTGAATGTACCATTAGAAAATTTTCTGACAGTACCAAACTGGGAGGTTCTGATGGCTCCCTTGAGGAATGATAGGACTAATCAAGGGATCTAAACAAATTAAAGCATTGAGCAATTATAATGGCAAATTTAACAAATCCAGGTGCTGGATTCCACACTTGTGACAGAAGCACATGTAATTGGGACAGGAGTGACTAGAACACAGCTCTGTAGAAGATTGGTGCTGGCTCAATGGGAGCCAGTAGTGTTCCCTTACAATCAGGAGGGCAAAGAGCATCTTCAGCCAATAAAAAGTGGTAATTTTTCCACTGTATTCAGCATTGGTACAGCCTCACTCAAAGGACTGTGTGAAGTTCTGGGCCCCACAAATCAAGAATGATCTGAAGGTCCTATCCTACAGCAGAGGATAACAAAGCTGGTAAAACAGCTGGAAGGCACATCCTGTGAGAAGCGGCTGTGGATGCTGGATTTGTCTAATTTAGAGAAGAGGACGATGAGGGGTGACTTCAAGTTATTTGTTTACAATATAATTATTTGCAATTATTTGTTTAGAGCTGAAAACATTTCTCACATTTTAATTTTATTCTTTAAGGTTTTGTTTTTATTTCTGCCATATCTTATTACAGTATTTCTTCAGTGTACCTGCTACTGTTGCATAATATTCTGCCACCAATTAAATAACTGTGCTTAAGAAAATTTTTCTTGAAAACCAGGAAAACTTCAGTGTCGTGTCACCATAAGACATCCACTCCTGAAGACCACTGCATCCAAACCAGACCTCTTTTTCTTAATCCAGTAAGACAAAACATAAGGTTAAAGTGTAATGTTCTTATGCACAATATGCAAAACCCTTGGTTTAATTTTCTCTTATGTGGTATTTGTCATAACTAACAACATTAAATACTAGCAGCTCTCACCAGAGGGCACAGAAGTATCTTCATTGGAGATGTCTTTCACTTGACAAAGAAAGGATTTTGGTTGTTCACTGTAAAAGTCCACAGCTCTTCCTTCCCAGCAGGCACTCAACTTTCTTACAGTTTAATTTTATGGCTGATGACACATACAAATGGCAAGCATCTTAGCCTGCTATTTTACTACGCAGTCCTAATGGAAAAAAAAAAAATAGGTAGCTGAGTTAGAGTTCATTAAAAACAGCAAGAAGGATTTTTTTAACATGTTCTTATCCAGAAAAAAATCAGGCTCATTTTTGAAAATTAGATTATATATGGCGGGTATTTCATCAAATAACCTTTTAGTCAATTATCAGACACTATTCATCTACTCACTAACCATTCATGTAAAAATTATTGTCTTGCAGTTTTTTAAATGAATTAGCTATACTAAAGAATCTGTAACTGCTTATCCATCTACAGATGCCAAAAGCCCAAAATAATTGTTTCAGCTGGGATTTGGAGTGACTAATCAAGGTCACGGTGCAGCCTTCCTAAAGAGAGTTTTTCTATTCCTTTTATTGGCTGTCAGGAGTTCAGATTCCCAATTTAGGAAAACTGTTTCCTAACCACCAGAAATATATATTCACATTACTACCTAATTATATCCAAACAGGAATAAATTTCAAAACCAATAATTTTGATACATATAATAAATTGAGACTTGTTTTGAGATGTTGTCATGGTTTGACACTGACACAATGCCAGTGCCCCCATGAAAGTATCTTCTTTCTGGTTTCTGCTGTGAGATGTGACCAGGAATAAGCAAAGCAGGCCTCTACTTAGAAATAAAAAAAGAGAACTTTATTAACTAAACTACAAGTAAAAAGAAACACACAGGGAAAATGAAAACCTTACAAAAAACATTTCCTCCTCTCCCTACCAAATTTCCAATACAATACATCCATCCCCCAAATCACTAACTCTCGGTCCAGCACTACCCTTCAGACAATCAATTCTCAGTTCATCAAGAGGAGAGGAGTCCTTCTTGTGCCATAGGCTTCCCCAGGAAACACCATTGAAACCTCGTGTGTTTCTGTGTCACTCGTGGCACCGCCCAGAGTACATCTGCTGTTGTGACCTCTTCCCTCCATGTCCACTGCTCTCACCACTGCACATGGACCAGAGCTGCTTCTAGGGTTGTCCTTTTAAGGGTGCTTTGTCTAGTTCTAAAAAGGGCACAGTCTCTCTTTTGGAACACCTGTCCCCCCCAAATTTCGTCACCCCCTGGGGCCGAGAAGTACCAACACTGAACTCTCTTAGTTCTGAGCGAGATGCAGTCTCTGTATCACAAAGAAACATGGTTCTGTCCATGGCTATACAAAAAGAGTGTAGCAAAAAGCCACTCCATCATCTCTTCCTGCCTAAGGTTCTTTATTCTTCCCACATCTCTCACTGGCCCAGACCTTCATCGCACTTGCACATTTCCTTCTTCATCTTCTACTCTATCTCTCTTCTAGAAAAAGTCAATGCTCTGTAAAGTTTTCATTGTCCAAAAAGAAGTTAAAACTCCCACAAGCGGCCAGACACCTTCTCGTTGCACTCCCACCCCCCCCACCTTTTCTCTGCAGGCCGGGCTGTGCAGCCCACACAGGATATTAAATTTCAAGATAACAGTCCCAGACACAGCCTCTTTCTCTCTCTCTCTCTCTCTCTCCCTCTGTCTTCCAGGGAGAAGAAGAGGCTGCCTGATAGCTCCTGGTGTCTCTCTCTCTCTCTCTTCCACCCTTCCACCCTCAGGGTCAGGCCTACCTCTCCTGGCCGCATGGCTTTCCCCTCCTCCCACCCAGCCAGCAGCTGGGCCGGGGGAGGGATCCGAACTCTTCCCGTCAGAAACCCAAGAAGACTTCCCCCGCGAGTGCTCTGCTTTTTAACCCCCGTGTTCTCAGAGGCATATCCAAGGTCCCCACTGGCCACACCAGGTGCCAATATTCAAATCTGAACCCCATTAGTGTGACCACAGCATATCCCAGAAAACTTCCTCTCAAACCACGTCAGATGTTCTCTTGAAATTACAACCATAAAATCATAGATTCATAGAATGGTTTGTGATGAAAGGGAGCTTTAAAAATCATTTGTCCAACTGTCATGGGTAAGGACAACTTTCACTTGACCAGGTTGCTCAAAGCCCATTCAGCTTGATCTTGGAACCTTCCAACACTGGGGCGTTCACCTCTGAGAAATATGCTCTGGTGCCTTACGAATTTGAGCATAAGAAAAGTTTCTTCCTTATATTTAATCTAAATCCACTCTTTTTCACTTTAAAACCAATCATCCTTGTTCTGTCAGTACACGCCCTATTAAAAAACTTGTCGCTTCTTTGTTATAATCCCCACAAAGGCACAATAAGATCAAACCAGAACCTTCTCTTCTCCAGACTGAACAACAACTTTTCTCTCAGACTTTCTTCCTAGGAGAGATATTCCAGCTTTTTGTCATCAAAGTTGCATCAGGAAACATTACCAGCAGGTTGAGAGAAGTAATCCTGCCCCTCTATCTGGGCCTGGAAAGGCTACATCTGGAGTTTTGAGTCCAGTTCTGGGCTCCCCAGTACAAGAGAGACACAGAGCTCCTGGAGCAGATTCAGTGGAGGGCAACAAAGGCAATTGAGGGACTGGAGCATCTCTCTTGCAAGGAAAGGCTGAAGAAGCTGGGCCTGTTCAGCCTGAGAGGAGATGACCAAGAGAGGACCTTGTCATTGTCTCAGTATCTGAATGGAGGCTGCCAACAGGATAGAGCCAGGATCTTCTTGACACCAAGCAGCAGGACAAGAAGCAATGGGAGAAACTGATGCACAGGAAGTTCCACCTTCTTTACTTTGTGGGTGACACCACACTGGAACGGATTGCCCAGAGAAGTTGCAGTCACTCTCACTGGGGATACTCCAAAACAGTCTGGGTGCAATCCTCTGCCACATGCATTAGGATCATCCTCCTGAGCAGGGAGGTTGGGCCAGATGACCCCCTGTGACCATTTTCAGCCTGACCCATTCTGTGGCTCTGTGATTCTCTGCTCTGCTGCTCTGTCAGGTCCATTTCTTCCTTATACTGTGAACCCAGACCTGGACGCAGTACTCCAGGTGGGGTGTCACCAGAGGAAAGTAGAAGAGCAGAATGATCTTTCTAGACCTATTGTCTATGATGCTTTTCTATGCAACCAGATATGCAATCAAGTTTTTGGACTGAAAACACACATTGTTGAATTATGTTCATTTTTTAAATAAACTAGTATTCCCACTTCATTCTCTTAGGGCTCCTCTCAATCCATTCACCGTCCTTTCTGTACTGATACTGGGGATTGCCCTAGCCCATGTCTAGGATGTTGCACAGCTGATGGCAACTTCCATTCCTATGTGTCCTGGTGAAATGAATGAATTTGCATATGGGAAAAGTTTGAACCAAAAGACATGGTGCATATGAAATAGAAAAATACAAAGTAATGATCACTGGTGAAGGTGGGTTTAGAAATGAAAATATAGATGAACTGCAGCAATTAAAATAGCTAAGCCAGCAAAATAGACATGGAAGATTAGTCCTTGGACAGCTTGCTTAACAGTTTCATACATAAAAACTTGAAGATATTAGCTTCTGGATACTTAAATCTAGCCCATTTCATTGTTACTCCCACTGTCAACATTAATGAGAACTCTTCAAGTATATTGAAGAGAAATAGATCTTTAAAGGATTTCATTTATTTTTTAAAGGATCACTTAAATCTAAATTACTATTAAAAGGAAGAGAGTGCTGAAGTAGAATTGCATTAAAATTACATTAATTCTCTCTCTCAAATGACTGCCATGAAAGTATAAATAATGTATTGAAGACAAGGCAAAGAGAAGTGAAAAAGGAAAAATAAAAGAATGTTTGCAATCAAATAAAAAAGTTTTATTTAAAGTTTATTAGAAAGTATTTTAACACCTCCAAAATGTTACCTCTGTTTGTCTCCTAATCAGAAATTCATAGGTAAAACATTGTATTCTCATTTTCAATTTGATTATTATAATCAAGTTCATTTTAAATATATGTATTATTCATCTTAGAAGATCAACTAACATTTTTCTTTAATTCAAATGTTTATGGTGAATAATTTTTTATATACTACAGCATAAATTTCTTTATTCCTTATATAAAGTATTTTAAAATACAATTTATTTATAGCTTAGTCTGCATAACTATTTCTTGATGGGTCTTATGGAGTCTGCCTGCTAAATACCCACCCAGTCACTGTCTCACTCTCTCTCCCCAACATGACAGGAGAAGAAAATAAGATGAAATATTTTGCAGGTCAAGATACAGACAGGGAGGTCACTTATCAGTTGTCACCATGAACAAAGCATAGCTGAAGCAAGTAAAATGAATTTTCCTCCTGAAATTTAAAATATTTGGATAGTGAGAGACAAAGGCAGTACTAAAAACTCCTTTCTTGCACCTTCCTCATTTTGCTGGACTAAATTTCATTCCTTCCAACCCAACTCCTCTGCCTTCTTACCCTATCCCCAAGGGAATATGCACACATATATTTCTCAATTTCCCTCTCTCTCTTTCTTTCTCTCTCTCTCTCTCTCTCTATATATATATATGTATGTCAGAATGGGCCATGGTAACAGAACCATCTTTTCTTCTTTCCTTTATTAAAAAAAATTTGAAACACAGATCTTATATGCTTATTTATTACCTATATGTATTATTTTGGATAGAACAATTTGCAATATCTTTTTTCAGGAACTCCAGGATGATATTCTTCCAAATCTTGCAGATGAGAATTTTTATTCTCTGTAGTGAGGTTTTGGCCACCTAATCTACGCCTAAATGATAGGCATTTTGTGAAACGTTACAATGAAAAATAAATATCTAGTTTCCAAAAAGTCAATGCTAGGAAGTAAGTGTTATCTTACAGTTGTCCAAAGGATTTCAGAAAAATGTTTCTCAAATAATATAATCAATTTTATTTACAATGTAAAAATCTTATCTAATGTCTTTTTATTTGTTTGACAGGACAGCATTTCTAACATAAAAAATTTAAATGTTCACACACTGGGTCAGCTTTACAGATGGTAGAACTGGAATGATTTATACCATCTGAAAGATAGGATCTCATGTTTTTGAAAAATGTGTAACTAAAAGTGATATAGTACAATATGTTTTCTTACATGACAGCATGTCTCAAGTGTCAGCACATGATTTATAAAGGAAAATTTTAAAATGCTATATAAAGCAAGAAAATAAGAGACTGCATGTATGAAAAATCCTATATAAAACCTTGACTAGCCGCTATTTGTAACTTGAAATAATCATTAGTGCTGATGTCTTTTTAGTACTACAAAGTGTATCAGAAGCAAAATGACTATGTTTAGCTATCAAAGACAGTCTTTTGACATGCCTGAATACTTTATTACACAATTCCCTGTCATGCTATCTTTTGCCACAAAAGCTCCTCTGTATTCAGGTTGCAAGTTTTGATATGAAGTGGGGGGTAGAGAGGTAGAAAAAGGGTATTTTTAATGGTTCTTAATATTTTTCTTCTAATACTGTTTCATACTGTTTTTCACAGAAATTTCAACATCCTGCTGAATCTTTTCCTTATACTGTAACATCTATGAATGGGTGAGAACTGACTGTAAAGAAAAATTAATCAAAACAGATTCAAAGTTTCTATAAGTTTTGTGAACTTTTCACTATCAATACCATGCCCTGTTTGACATCTCCAAGACCTTGATCAAAATGTTTCACACATGTGTTCCTCCTCACTAAATGAAGAATTTCTCACTAAGCACAGAGAGCTAACAATAACAGCTAGTGAGTCAGTATTGTTTTTCTTTTCAACACTCAGCATCTACAGTCAAATGTCTTGAATTGTAAATAATTAAACAAAGATTTAAATGCTAAGCAGTTCATTTAACAGTGCATGAAAACACCAACATATGTTTCAGTGGAATTTCTCTATCATATTTAAGCAGGTTTTCAAAGTCTCAGGTTTGCTTGTCATGGATTATTCCTAAGCAGATGTGTAGGGCAAAACAAAAGTAAATGGAAATGCATTGAGTTCCATTGTCAGTGTTATACAAGTCCTCAGATTTATTGAGTGTTGCATCAAGTTTGTACACAGCTATGAGCAATAAGCGTTCTTCGGACATGAGGACAAAATTAATGACACAGCTGGCATCCATACAGTCTGTGGAGGTACTCCTGCAGAAAAGGTTGTCCACCTTCTTATCGGGAAAGTCTACAGACCATGTTGTTCTCTGGACAGTACTCAGCTTTTGTCTTTGATTTCACTGGCATGGGTGAAAATCAAATAAATGGATAATACTATTGAAGAGTTCACAAATTCTTAATTTAACTCCATGTCTGATCCTGTTTAAGTTTTAATGTAACCTAAGAATTCAACTGCATAATTCTCAGAGGCAGGAGGGCATCACAAGTGCCTGTAAACTTAATTATCTCACAATTGAGATTGCAGAAATATGCAAAAGAAATAATAAAAAATATATAGGCAGAGAATGGCAGACTATGTGGATGTGTGGCAACTGAAAGTATAGCAGAATAAGGAAGATAAACTGTCATGTGCTGTTGACATTGAAGTCGTCAGGTCATCAATATCAAAACATATCTACTCTCAGCTTTTAAGGACATCTCTTATCAGGAAAACAATGGATAGCCTATACTCCTGCTGTCAGGAAAACAGAGTAAATAAAAATGGAGTCATGGAGACTCCTTTATCTATCAGTCTCAGTCCTTGACCTTGAAGTGTCTGGGAAAGAAAGTAGCAGTAAAACACTGCTGCCCTCTACCTTTAAAGAAGTAAGACTTTTAAAGTGCTCCTATTCCATCAGTGTGCACCTGGACAACTATTTGTTATGTGTACTTTACATGCACAAATACAAGGAAGAAATTATTTAAAACTAAACTTCCCACTGCCATTCATGGAATTGGGTAAAACTAGTTGAGATAATATAGAGATGTTGCACAATCTATCCCATGATCTTGCATTCTTACATTTCTAGATTAATTAGTTCATTGGCACAATCACTCAGAAGTGCTGAGTTAAGGGGGACTTTGAATTTCATGCCTCTGATTAATGTGGATTCATATCCATAATCTTTTAATAGAATAGTTGAGTATGACATCAAAAATCCAAATGCACGATAACAAAATTAAGCTAGAATCCATAAGGCACTATAGAACTGTTGTTAATACTGACACGCTCTACTGATACAAAATAGATGGTAATTTAACATCATAGCCTGTTATCTCTTGGATTATCTATATATGGTTCCTTTTCCTATAAGTGATTTTCTGCTTTTTCTTCTTGGTAAATCTTGGAGCAAGCATGCTGAAAATATATTGTCTTCTGAGGAGGAGCCAGGCTTATTCAAGATGAGCTTTACCTGCTTTGTGTCTGCAGAAGTATTGGAGGTCTCTAGCAAGGTCAGTAGAGAGCTTGCAGAGCAGAGCTGATTTAGAGTTCCTGAAGGTGTGCTCCACATTTGCACAGACAGTTGACAAGTAAGTTCCAAAATATTCTGCTTGTGGGGAGAGATCAGGATGCAAGCCATACCTCATTTACAGTTTCTATTTATTATGAACATATTCTTTGAATAACAAGCTACTACCATAATCTCACTTGGGTAAAGGGCTGGTGTTATAGTTTAACCATTCTGGCCATCAGCTCAGCCCCACACAGCTTCTCACTTATCCCCTTTTACAGCACGATGAGGAAAAGAATCAGAAAAGTGAGAAAAATATTGGCTTAAAAGAAAGACAATTTAATAAGTAAAGTAAAAGCAATGAATGCAAACAAAAGCAAAGTAAGAAATTTATTCACTGCTTCCTATAGGCAGGAAGGTGATGAGCCATCTCTAGAAAGCAGGGCTCCATCACCTGTAATGGTGACTTGAGAGGAAAAACACCATCCCTTCAAATGTCCTTCCTTCTTCCTTCATCTCCTACTCTTATTGCTGAGCATGATGCCGGATGTTATGCAACATCCCTTTGGCCAGTGGGGTCAGCTCTCCCACTGTGTTGCCTCCAGGCTTCTTGTCACCCTCAGCCTACTTGCTGACAAGGGACAGTGAGAAGTAGAAAGGGCCTTGTCTCTGTGTGAACACCGCAGAGTAATAACAAACATCTCTGTATTATCAGAACTGTTCTTATCAACAATTCAAAGCAAACACCATAAATGCAAAAATTAAAAAACTTAATGCTATCCCAGCCAAAACCACTATTGCTAGCAACCTGTGCTGATATGACTGCAAGTCTTTCAAACACGCCAAGTAACTCCCAATAAATACATTGATAGGATCCAATAACTACATTTAGTAGGGAAAATTTTCCTTCTTTTAGTCCTAGCTATTTCTTTTCTGACCTATTTCCTAGGCTACATCAGCTAGGGAAGATTGCAGAAGACATGTTGATAATTATTTTATGGACCTATCAATGGTGCTTTAACAAGTAAAGCATATCCAAGACCCTTCAGCAGCAGCTGATTTAAGTTGCTGCCATTTCCTCCTGGGTGCAGCTGGGATGGGATAACTGCTGATGCTGTTGTGAAAACAGCTGCACAAGCTCTTCAGCCAACTGGAGCTGGCTGGCAGCAAGCTGCTGAATACAAGCTGCTGCTTATTTGCAACAACAGCATCCTACCGGCTAGCATTGCTATTTGCTGCTATAGAGGCTAGAAGTACTGCCAGGTAGGAACTTCTGAGAGCTTAATCCTAAATCCCATTTTCAGCTGGTATTCTGTGACATTCTTAAGATTACTGAAGGCCAAACTACCAGCTAAGTCGTTTGGGATATGATCCTGCAATGAGGAATGTAAAATGAAGAAGATTTTCTTCTGTCTACCTAGTGGTAAGAGCCAGTTGGCTGAAGGGACATAGCTGCTGAGAAATATATGATAGTTAATGTATTCAGCTTTTTGGAGCAGATGAATATAAACTTTTTGTGAGATTTGATATCCATAAATCATACAGGACTGTGACAGATAATTTTGTTTTGGAGACACTTCTTAGACTGAAAATATGCCCTCATATTTTACTAGTTTGGCTAAAGTGATGGAATAAACCCTTAAATATTAACAGAAGCTATTCACATAATCAGTATAAATAAAGAATGGAATCTCATAAATGAGTAGGATCATAGAGACAAGTCCTTCCTGAAACAGGATATTTATTTTATATTAAAAAGACAGCAATTTATTAAGACAAATCTCTTAGTTTCCTCTGCTCCAACTGGTTTTTTTTGGGTTTTTTTTGTGTTTGTTTGTTTGTTTTTTAAATTCAGGATATATTGTATGTTCATTTTTTTTCTAAACTTCTTTCCTTTTGTTTTTTAATTTTTTTTTAAGGTTGTCAAAGGATTAGCTTTCTTATGCTTTGAAAATGTTATGTGCTAGGGTTGCATACGGCAGATGAAGACAGTACGTAACAGTCCTTTCCAGAACAAAATGAGTTCCTCAGAAGCATTCTTTTTATTGATGTGACATGTTAATGACAAGAAATGGAGAAACATAAAATGTTTATTTATGTCATGTCCTGTTTCACCCATAGGAAACAAAAATATTTTGAAGAGCAGAGTAGTTTAACGGCAAGGTTGAGAATGACTTGGAAAATTATATTAAACTATTCAGAGAACAAGGATTCTAGGATGTTGCCTTTGGGGCTCATTTTTGAAGGACAGAAAAGGGACCTCCTGAACTGTACTTTTAAGGTTACAGCAGAATATAGACAAAAACTTACTAGAACGTTTATTTTTAATTTTTTTTTTTTTATAACTCTATCCATTTCCATAACAAAACTTAGAAATTCCCAAAGGACCTTTGCAGAACTGAGAAAGGGAGGGTAAGGAGAAGGACAGTGGAATTTCCATACTCTAAATATCACTATTAAATCAGATGTCTTTTCTTTTTCTCTGGAGCAATAGGTGTGATCTTGAACAGGCGAAAAATTTTTTTAAAGGCTCCCACTAAGCAAAATTCAGCTGTGGGAATAAAAGGCAATGTGAAGAAGCTAGAAGCAGAATACAAGAATGTGATGGGAGTTAGGATTTGCTTTCATGGAACTATGTGCAAAAAAACCCAGATGACCTTTACCACATTCCAGAAACATTTGGAATTATTTTTCTCTACTTTCAAGTGCTTTTCTTTGCAGCTATTTTGGATTTTTTTGATATGAAATATTAAACCATGCTCTGGATATCTATGTGAAAGGTGAAGAAATTCTTTCTGTATAATAGATTTTATCAAACACATTGTCTAGACTTCAGGCAATTGTAGAGGAAAAAACATTAGAGCAAGGTTAATAAAGTACATACAGAAGTGACAAATAGGTTTAGAATAATAATATCGAACAGAAGTTATTTCAAAAATATTTTGCTTTCATACTTATTTTTCTCTACCACTCTACTTAATGCAAGAATGCTAAGAAGAAATGGGAATGTGTATTTTTGCAAGCTAGAGTACCACACTCAAGAACAATGCTAGAAGCACTCTTCAGTGGGTTAAGAGGACCTTTTTGTAGTTTTTTTTATTTATTCTTAGTTTTTTCATTAGATGCTTATAGATTTTCAGGTGAAGCTTTTTAAAAGGAGATGCTTAGATTTTTGAGCTGTTTTTTTAACTCTTTCACCACCTTAGCTTTTTCTCTGTCCCTTTAATTGGATTAATTTCACTTTATATATTAATTGCTTGAAAATAATTTTCTTCTAAGAATTTCTGCACATAGCCAGCTAATTCTGTCATTCCAATTTCCCCTTTTTCCTAATTATTTGCTTTTCATGTCTACAAAAGCATGAGTCTAGATAGTCTATTAAGGTAAATATATATATAAAAAAAAAAGAGACCTAAAGACTTAGTGAGTTCAGTTATTTACACTGGAGCAGTTAAAGTTGAAAACTCCAAAAATATCTGAAAGTGTGTCACATGGGGGATTTTTGTTCTCAGGTACAAAAGCTTTTGATAGTTCTTAGTGTTTGTTCAAAAAGATGAATTTTTTTTGCTAAATTGCCTTCTTGAAACTGAAGTCAGACTTTAGACCCATTCTTTTTCATGTGGTGAAAACAAACCTACTAATACTTTAAAAAGAGAAGTCACAAAAGTGAAGTTGAAAATTTAGAAAAACTTGTTTGATATCACACTAGCTGGGTAAGTTGCCATGGAATGATAAGTCCTTAAAGCATTGTTTGTTTCATTGGCTTTTAAAACAAAGATTCTCTGTAAAACTAGACTGCAGGTGCTCTAGCAGGAATTTAGACTCCTTTTTCTAAAGAGTTGCATCTTTGCAGCTCCAATAAGTAACCAAGAGCTCTTATGTGACACACACACACTAAATTCTTAGAATGTCCTTATATGAAATATAACTCTCAGATTCTAAGAAAAACTTTTAATTGATAAGGGCTCATCTGAGCCACAACACACAAAAAATGGCATCTGTAAATTGCTTGGCAAGTGCCCATGAGGGGCTCCATGGAGATTTTTAAATCCCTTAAAGGTCAAAAACACTAAAATGTCCTGTGTCCCTCCCCCCAAATTTTAAAGATAAAGGTAGTTTAGCAGCATTTGAAATTTCCCAAAATTTTAAATTAAGAAAGCTTTTTCCCAACTGATTTTTATTCTTATTTTGTTTTCACAGTTGTACAATTTTCACAGCAACATTTTTAAACTCTATAAATCATCACTGCTGAATTTCAAAATATATATATATATGTGTGTATATATATATGTATATATATAAAATATGTATATATAATTACTGTATGCTTTAATAATTTCAATTTAATAAAATCTGAATTTTATAAGCCTCTACTATACTTGCACATATAGCAGTCTTGCCTACATGGTCACCAATAATATACTAAACATATAGAAACTTATTTCTCTTTTTGATCCACATCCAGTGGAGGTATGTTTGAAACTGGAATTGAAAACATTTGAGATGGAAGGAAGAAATGAAAATGGCATAGTAAGCCCAGGAAACCAGGCTTAAATCACTGTGGATTTGCCAATGTTTTTATCCGACTTTAGTTCTTATAAATTGCCCTACTTTATGTACCACAAAGAAGTGCTTGCTGCTTGCCCTCCTACAAATGATTTTTATATGCAGTATCTATCCAACCACTAGCAAGCTAATCTTATTTAAAGTACAGTAAATAGAACTCAAAAGCATAATGCAATGAAGTGTTAGGTTGGCACAATGCCAATTCAATTTTCCTGATTTAAAATCAACTTCATTATTATGTGCATTTTTCATTCAATAATCTTAATTATACATTGAAAACATGAAGAATGGCATAGTAAATCTGTAGTTAGGAGACTTTTGACCAGGTTTAATCTCAAATCGCATTATATACAGCAGGTTTATATATTAATATATATTTATGTATTTATATGTATCAGCTGACTACTGACCACCCAGTGATTTTGCTAACAATGGAATGACAATTCTGTGTTTTTCCTATCAGGATTTCATACCTTTTCAAAGTGATCTTTTTTTCCTTTTCCTTAAGTTTCTGCATAGAAGGAAATAGAATAGACTATGTTAATTTGAAGGGGCCTACAGTGATTCTATAGTCCAACTACCTGAACTATTCAGGGCTGACCAAAGTTAATGCTGTTAATGTCATTATCCAAATGCTTCTTGAACAATGGCTTTGGGCATTGACCAATTCCTCAAGAAAGCCCGCAATGTTTGACCACCTTCTCCTAATGCTTCCCTATATCCAGTCTGAACTTGTTCTGGCACAGCTTTGAACCAACCTTTCTTGTGCATCTTGTCACTGGATTTCAGGGAGAAGAGGTTAGCATCTCTCCCTTCACTTCCCCTCCCCAGGAAGTTGTAGAAAACAATAAGGTCAGCCCTCAGCCTCCCTTTCTTCACACTAGACAAACCCAGACTCCTCAGCCACTCCTCACAAGATATGTCTTCCAGCACTTTCACCAACTTTGTTTCCCTCCTCTGGATGCATACAAAGACCTTCAGATCCTCTCAAACTATTGAGGACCAGAAGTGCACTCAGTACTCCAAATGAGGCCACAGGAATGTTGAATACGGTGGGCTAATTTTGACTGGCTGGTGATACTATGTTGGATGCACATTTCCTCCTAAGTTACACATCCATCTGAACTTTTATGTTTCTTATGCCTGAACAGATATTTTTACAGCTTGTTCTCACTGCTTACCAATTTTATTGGAAGCCTGAGCCACGATTACACAGTTGTACCATATTAATGCAAGACTTCAGATCCTTACAACAGAAATAGTCAAATTCCTAAGAGCCACAAAATACTGTGGTAGAGGTTATGGAGAAAGACTGTGGAGCTTCACTTATTATTTTATACATCCACTGACAGAGAATTCCCGAAAGAAGAATCTTGGAGAAGACAAAATATAGATACTTATTTTAGGATATTTTAAAGCTAGAAGACATCCTTTTTTTTTAACAACTTCAGCATCATGGAGTTAGCAGATGAAAAATAGCTTTAATATTGTAGGTGTCTAAAAAATATAAGGGAAGCATAAAAGATCTTTGTGGTGATAACTAGATATGTAATCTATATGTCATTTAGAAACCCTCAAAAACTCTCAAAACAATTAGAGCCTTCTTCTGACGGTTTACTAAGAAATGCTCCTGAAAAGCAGAGCATGACTCAGGTGAAAGGAAAGGAAGGAGAAAAGAAAAGAAGATAATATTAAAGGAAAAAGTAGAAGAGAAGAAAGGAATATTAGCATTGTCAGAAAATCAATATCAGTAAAACCTATGCAATTTTTACAATTATGTTGTCCTTTGTCTGGGAAAACCAGCTTTTTTTTTTTTTAACTATTTGAAAAGGATTGTTCTAAATTTTGGGTTTCTACATAAAACTGCACTTCACAATGATGATATAATTTTCATTTTTCCACCTAGTTTATATAAAATATCTTAGCTAAATTAATATTTTAAGATTACAAACTGCCTATCAAAGATATTGTGAAATCTGTAATTTAAGCAGTTTATCAGTCTGAGATAATTTGGGAAGAAAATGAGAAATATTAGAGATAAATTGTGCATCTTTTTCCAAAATTTTAGATGGGAAGAATGTGAAAAGGTGAAAATCCCGCTTTGTACATGTAAAACATGGTTTCTAAGGTTAAGTCTTTATAACAGGGTGAGGTTATAGCATGGATTCATACAAAGCTCTTAAGGGGAAGATTTGCCTGCACGTATGAGCAACAAAGCATCCTGGATAGTCTGTATTCCAACTTCAAAGAAGATCTCCACTTGCACATATTTGTGGAGCAGCATTTCACAATTTCCCAGGAGTAAGTTAATGA